>OY856412.1:335782956-336052956 GCA_963693085.1 Alisma plantago-aquatica | reverse complement strand
GGCTGAAAAAAGAAAGGGGATTTGGAGGGAAAAGCATCCTGTCACAGAGAAAGAACAGGTGAACAGCAAACAACAGGAGGCGAAGGTGATACAAGAAGTATTGAGCTCATTGGACAAGTCAAGCGTTGGCGGGGAAGCACCGAGATAGGAGGCAGGTGAAACAAGGGGGAAACTAGTGACTTGGTTGCACAATGCACCACAGAAGAAATCACATATGATGAGGCTAATAAGAGGTTTGGGAACAAAAACAATGAAGAAGCAAATTTTACTCCCTCAATGAGAAAGAAGGGAACAAGGAAGACATGTATTCCAAAGAACGTGGGTGTAGGTACAATTCTAGACACCACGAACAACTTTGATGCATTGTCTGAATCAAATAAAGAAGAGGGAGAGGTCGTGAGGAAAAAAGAACAAAATGCAAAAAAGGACAACAGGAGGGAGCCGAGTAGGCATACTAGGGCAACCAAAAACACTTGATATGTCCATGCTACTATGGAATATCAAGGGAGGGTGTGACAGGAACAAGAAGAAGGAAATTTGGGAGTGGATTTCTGGTAGTGGGCACTCTTTAATTGCTTTAGTAGAGACAAAAATAAAGGTGCAAAATAAAAACAACATTAGATACCTATTTTTGCAAGGATGGAAACAAGTATCCAATGTGGAGGATGCGGAAGTGGCTAGAGTCTATGTGGCATGGAAACTGAATGCTTGGAAGGTGTCAGTGATACAGACTTCAGATCAACAGGTCACAGTTGAATGCAGAAACAATGGAGGACTACATATATGGTTGAAAACTGTGTGTGTCCATAATGATGGAAAATCCAGACTGAATCTATGGAAGGATCTGATTTCTCTATCCAAATAGGTTAGTTTATCATGGATGGTTATTGGTGAATTTAATATTGTCTGTCTACAGGCTGAGAAAAAAGGAAGGAGATTAGCACTGAATGCAGAAGTAGAAGCTTTTAATCAAGCTATTGACAAAGTAAATCTCTATGAACTTCCAACGGTGCAAGGTGACATTTTTACGTGGAATAATGAGAGGGGTCCTGAACATAGAATTTCTAGCAAACTGGAAAGAGCATTAGTGAATGATGATTGGCTGTGATTGTTCCCTAATGTGTAGGTTAAGGCAGGAGGATCTGATCTCAATGACCATGCACCTATCTCAGTCCAAATTACAGAAAAGAAACAGAAGAGGAAACCATTTAGATTTTTAAACTACTGGGATGATTGGAAATGTTTTGATGAAGTCATAAAGGAAGGATGGGATACACATGTCTCAAGAAACCCGATGTATGTGTTTGCAAAAAAGCTGGCGAGTAAAAAAAGCATGCTGAAGAAGTGGGCAAAGGAAAAAGTAAACATGCCAGATCTGATCAAAGAAGCAAAAAGAGAATGCAAGGAGATTAGAGAGAGGCTGCTAGTTGATCCCCTGAATCCAATTCTGATTGAGAAAGACAGGGAGCTGAAGATGATGCTTGAGGACCTAAAAAAAGCTGAGGAAAAATTTTATTGGCAAAGAAGTAGGGAGAAGTGGATGGAAGATGGCGATAGAAATACCAAATTATACCATTTTGCAGTTAAAAGGAGGGAAGCTGGAAACATTATTTCTGAACTGATAGATGCTAATGGGAGAGTGGTCAATAAGCAAGAAGATATGGAGGAACAAGCCATAAACTTTTATACATCACTATACAATAATGTAGAGGAGGATATTGAGTGGAGTTTCTAGCTTACAAGCACACATAATAATATTCTCACTTGGAGCATTAATGAATAAGAGATTAAAGATGCACTATGGAGCATTAGCAGCAACAAATCTCCTGGGTCAGATGGGTTTAATGCCTTTTTCTTTAAGAAGACTTAGGACAACATCAAAGCTGATTTGATTGCATATGTGAGCTGGTTTTTAGAAGGAGGCAACATGGTTAGATAGGTTAATCATTCTTTCGTAGTTCTTATTCCAAAGAAGAAAGTTACCTCGTCTCTTGCTGATTTTAGACCTATTGCTTGTTGATCGATACAATATAAAATCATTGCTAAGATTATGGCTGCTAGATTGAAGATGGTCCTCCCGTTTCTTATCTCTGGGAACCAAGGGGCTTTTGTGGCTGGTAGAAGTATTAGTGATTGTTCTTTACTGGCTGGAGAATTTCTTCTAGACTACAATGTCAAGAGGGGTAGCAGGAAAGCTTGCTTAAAACTGGATGTTTCTAAAGCCTATGACAACGTTAGATGGGAGAAACTGTAGTGGATTATGAAACAAATAGGATTCAATGAACAATGGTTAAACCGGATGAAACAGTGTGTTGGGATTACTAGCTTCTCTATTCTGGTTAATGGCATGTCTGCAGGTATGTTCAGAGGTGGCAGTGGTTTGTGCCAGGGAGACCCCCTCTCACCTCTCTTATTTGTGATTGTTATGGAGTACTTTACACAGAAGATGCAATAGGCTGAGAGAAAGAAGGATATCAAACTGTATATAGTTCATGGGATGAATGTAATGACCCACTTGATATTTGCAAATGATGTATAAGTTTTTGTAGAAGCCAAGCAACATTTTCTTGAAAATCTCAAAAAGCTTATGGGAAACTTTGGCAAGCAAATCGGGTTGTATGTGAATGTAAATAAAACACATATTTTCTTGTTCAAGAATTTCTACTAGATGTAGGATAGATTAGTGGAATCTATGGGAGTGGAGAGAGGGGAGTTCCCAACAAAAATACTTGGGTTACCCTCTTGCTGGAGGCAATCTCCATGTCAAGGATTTTTCTTATTGCATTGACATGGTGGAAGATATGATTAATAGATGGCCAACCCAAAATACATCCATGACAAAACGTGCAACTCTCATTAAGGCAACCATTGACGAAATGCTTGTTTTTTGGGTGCAACAAGGGGAGATTTTGGGCTCTGTCTTAGATAGGATGGAGATGAAGATGGAAAACTTCTTGTGGGAAAGCACATACCATCCTATGAAATATGAAAGAATAGCGCTACCAAGGGAGGAAGGAGGATTGAATCTAAAAACTCCTAGAGATATAGTAAAATGGGGGACTATGTGCAGAGTCATCAACTTCCAAAGATGCATATCAACTTGGGGGGGATGAATGAGAGAGAGATATCTAAGAGGATTGGACTTTATCCTGAAGACATGAGAAGGGTACTCGAGAACCATCAACGTTATGACTAAAACATGGAAGCAAGTCAAACATCTTTTTGAGGTCCAACACAAAAGCATATGGAAGCTCAAAGACCCAAAGATGGAGAATGTGCATATATAAAATTCTACACAACGTTCTTTCTACTCTTGATAGGATTAAAAGATGGAATGATTATATCTCCACTTTATGTTTGTTGTGACAGAAGGAGGAAGACTCCCATTACCATCTTATAGGTGAATGTAAGTTCACAAGGGATATATGGGACATGCTATGAAAATATTTCAAGATGCAAATTCAGATACTAGTAGACCCAAAGAAGGTGTTGACAAAATGTAGAAATGACGATAGAAAGAAACTCTTGTTTGCTGCACTTTGTTACCATGTATGGGAGGAACGAAATGCTAGGAGGCACCGCGGAATAGCTATAAATGCTACTAGTATTGAAGTTCAAATTTGTAAATGTGTTAAACGCAAGTTTCACATTAGATAGCTGAGTAAGTTGTAACATTGTTATGGGTGTATGGCATTGGGCCTACATGTAACTCTTAACCTCCTATAATTTTAGGAGGAAGTTGGAATATATATATATATATATATATATATATATATATACATATATATAGTTTCTCTAACTTATAAAAGCAATACTAAATACTAATACAGATTAGTATTGTATCGAAAACTTTATTACATACATAGGTATTATTTTCTTTAAGATCTTGGGTTCTGTTATTCCTCTCTTAGATCTAGAATAAAATCATACATATATAGAAACAATATATTTTATCATCATATTTGTATATACATATAATATATCTCCATCTCTCACCATTCCTACCTCTTTCCTTTTTTCATGTCTCTCTTTTTCTACCCCTATACTTATTTATTTTCCTCTTTCTCTACTTCCCTCCTTGTTTATCTCCCTCTTTCTCTACCTACATCCTTATTTATCTATTTTGTTTGATAGTTCCTCTTTTCATTCTTTACTCTCTCTTTCTACATAACTACTCCTTTCCACTTTATAGGAGCTCCCTCCTGAGGAGTCATGTAGGAAAAAGTGTTTGTGAGTGGGGTTGTGTAACATTACTCATATATGAGTAGAAGTTTGGGTTCTTGCAATGAGTCTTCCTCTCTTCCAAATAATGGTCTCGAGTTTCTGCGATCAGCTGAACTCCAAGTGATGAGCGATACAAGCTTGAGTTCTTGGTGCAATGAAGAAGGAAATACTCTTCTCATCCCTAAGATTGGTAGTGTTTGATACCGAGATACTAGGAAGAGAAGGTTGGGGTGTTAAAATTTAAAAGATAAGCTATATCAATGAAATCATTAGTCAAACCAAAAAGTTGATTGATGTATATTGTTTGTGAGAATAGTTGAAATGACCATGAGAATGTGGTAGTATTTCTATATATGCTTCCAGATAAATGTGCACTGATGTTGCAAGATAGGAGACTAACAAGGACTTCTCTTATAGTATGTTGTATTTATGATCTTGCATCATAAATTTGTTGGGAATTTTGATAGAGATTGTTTCTTTTATTGTACAATAACATTTTTGGTGTTCTTATTGGGAATATCCCAACCCCCTTTTCATTTAGGAAGGCATAGAGCGTCAAGGATTCAATATGGAATGTGAGTGATTTCATAAGAAGTCTGTATAGAGTTTGTCAGTGGCATTTTTTGTTTTTTTGGGGGAATGAAATACAAGAGAGGAAGTAGGAGGGGAGTTGTAAGAGGACTCCATTCACTTAAACATCATGACCATCTAGGTACATAGAGGCTAGCCCTATTACTGAACTTCGTTGTGAGAGAGGTCGGATAGTATCCCTAACAATAGGGGAAAATTGAGTTATTTGGTGGGAAAGGTATCAATGCTACATGGGTGGATATGAGAATAGTGATGCTAGTGGTTTGAAGGGATATCTCACTTTTGAAATGATGATTTTGAGTAGTTATTCTTAAGGCAAGAGATGGATTGGGAGATGCATATGATATGCTTAACATTGATTAAACTTTGAAATAATGCTTTTTGAAAAATGAAGGTATCATATTCAAAGTCGATGGAAGGGTTTATATTGATGACATAGTATGATATTGTATCAATAAGAATTTGTTTGGTGGATAGTTGGATTATAATGCTAGGGCATTGTGTGAACATAACAAAAATTTGGTTAAATAAGGCTCACATTGTCTAACATCATTGTAGATTTTAAAAATATCCAGAGAGGGAGCCATTGATAAGGATGAATAAGGAAGTAGTCACAAAATATTGTTAGATGAGTGTATATGTCACAATATACACTGGAGTATCAAAAATATGTGACAACATTTCATATGAAATATGCAAAGCCAAAAATAGTTTGATTGTATGCTCTTTCAAATGTCAAGATATCTTAGTGAGGTTAAGTAAGACGCAATTCAAACTCAGATCGGACATATTTTCCAAGTGGTCAAACTCTTCATACATAATTACTCCCTACATATGCACACTTATGATATGAAATGCCCTTATCCACAAGGTTGTAGTCGTCAACAATGTCCCTCATAATGAATGGTGCACCTCTCTCTAAAAGACACATCACTACTTTGAATGGAAAAGATTTACCTCATGACCCCCAACCGGCCATGATGGAAATCCATCCTTAGGATGTATGCAAACCCTATCCCACTACCATTGGCATGTTGAACGTCGTCACTTAAAAAAATAACTCCCATTTCCTTTATACCTCCTTAGCTTTGTCACCTCTAATTATGCAGCTATCATGATTCTTCTCTTTCATAGTTTCAAGACACCAAATTTGAAAGCTAAATGAATGCAATTGTCCCACACCCAAAATATCCACCAAGACCACATGCCTCCTTGCTTTTCATACAATGCAATACCTTATGGAGCAATGGCTTTTTCCAAATACATTTTTGGCCTGTCCACATTACCTACTGAAAGATTGTTCTCTACCCTACCTCTTCATGTTTCCTTTTATGACATACCCATGAAGACTTCATGATCACATAGGGTCCAAATCAGTGAGTTTCTCAACATGGATAAATTGCATGCACTTCTACCACATTGCCAACCTCATCATGAACGTCCTTCATCAAACCAAGTACATCCTCCTACTCTTTCTATTACATATTCATGATCTCCTTAATCGCATTTCTAAAAAATCTAACATCATGATTTCTCAGCTCCTACCTTCTATGTTTGATAGCTAGAGGAAATACCTACCAAACTCAATTCTGATATGTAAAAATCCCCTAGATTGCTTAATTCTCTAACAACTAAAACACAACCTTTATTAGGAAATCATTGTATGCATCCCTATACTTATTCACCAGGAAACCTATTCCATTATGGGGAACTATAAGGAGCGGGTTCCAACAATGATACTACTCCTTACTTTTATGTTAAAATAAAATGATGCAACCCCAAATATAATCATCATATCAATAAGGGAGAGAGTGCATAGTAATATCCAAAATAGTACTTAATACATTTCAACGTAAAAAGTTTTGCAACAGAAAGGAACATAAGCTATTACAAAGTAATATAAATGTATAAACATAATGGTCCATGCTGGGCAAATGAAAATCTAATTAAACTATCAACTAATGAACCAATGGTAGAGGGACACCTCAACATCTTCAAAAGTTCTTTCAAATCTATCAGGATTTTCTATATCTTGATCTCTAACTCCTTGCTCCACAAATTCATGCTTTCCTAGTGATTTAGACTCTAAGTGGTGGAAGAACACCCAAATAGGAAAAAGAGAAAAAAAGTATGTGTCAATAACATTGTGTATGTTCCTCATAAACATATTTGAGATTATATAGGTGTAAGAAAAAAGGGAAACTTATAATGAAGTAGGGGTTTTGCATCGCGTAGGTATGTATAAGAAAATATAGTTTCAAAGGTATATACAAAAGAATGTGAGAATAAATTTAAATGAGAGTTACATAATCATTTCTAAGATCTTGAAAGTCTATCACAAAGAATAATAAAAATTGTACAAGCAGCTTATACTAAGTGAATCTATTGCAGGGCCAAGACACCATAGGATCTCGAGAAAGGGAGCAAGGGAGAGTAAAAATTCGATCCTCCAAGGATACGGGAGAGTAAAACCCCAATACCCCAAGGGAAGGGGGAGTAAAACCCCTATACCCAAAATACATATAAAAATGTTTGGTGAAACAAAAGTACTCTGCTCTGGATTACTAGTCTAATAAGCATGGAATATAATATGGAAAGATGTAATGATTCTCTAAATAACATATTCAGTAATGTAAAGGTGCCAGAATGGGTAATAAACCCAAAATACAAGAATAGTTCCATATTTCAAACGAAGTAAAGGAAATATATCTCTTGGGGTATATATATGGTGAAAATAAGGAGAAATATTTAAATGTCTTATTAAGGAAAAATGGCTTATATTCAATTTAATTCTCAAAGGTAAATAGGGATTACTAATACCTTTTAGACATGTCTAATTTCTCCAATGTCTTACTAGGGTTCAGACTCAAGATTCCCAATACCTAGTTTCGCAATGAATGTTTGTTAGATATGTAGATTAAGATAACTTTAAATGGCCTTATTGAAAAACTCAAATTTTGACTCTACAAATGACACCATTAAATTGTGCGCATTTTTTAATATCAAAAACACATAATTTTATAATTTTTGACATCTAGGTTATTGACAATGATTTTTACAAATTAAAACATTTTTTTTAAAATGAAATAATTCAAATGACTATTTTATTCATGAGGGGTGTGACACTATCAAACCCAATACTAGGGCGGAATGGTCAATTAAGATGATTTAGATTTCATGTAGTGACTAGACATTGAAAGGTGAAAAGCTAGAAATTCCCTTGTTAGGTTGATGATGTGATGAGGGTGTCAGTGATACCTAGGTCAATTGAAGACATGATATCACCTTATTCATTGATCGCAGTCGAATAGCGCAAGCTGGTTGAGAGGACTTTGTCAAACATCAATTATGCAAAAAATTCATGATACTAGATGAGACCGGAAAAAACCAGTGGACCAAATCATACACAATGATAGCTTAGAGGATTCAGGAGGGGCACATAAGTGATATCACTACTCTTGTCGTGGTGGAGAGATAGACTAGAATGTGGTCATGAGTTCAGGGTGAGGAAGGGCAATACATATTGATATGCAGGACAGAAAACTAGGTAGAAGTTTTAGAAAGGCTATCAGAGAGTTTAACATGGCGGGAGTTCCATATTGACATGCATACTTGAAGATCCATGGAGAAGGGGAGTTACAAAGCATTATGAGGAACTATTAGCAATTGGGGCAAAATGTGAAAGGTAGAGGTGGAGGGTGATCTCAGTGACAGATTCTGGGTGGATTATTTAATGTTTGAGGGGAGGGTAGCATTTAAGGTGATTTTGGGTCGGAATTTCCAGAGCTAATGAGTCAAACTTTCAAGTTATAGATTGTTGGATGCATATTGGAAAGGTGAATTCATTCGTGAAGGAATCGTATATTCTAGTCAAATAGCAAAGGAGTCATTATTGATTGAATGTGTTGTGAATATAGTGATTTGGGCATGCAGTGACAGATGTTGAAGAAGCCTTAGGACTATTGGATCATCATGTGTGGAACAATTTAGGGCCAACAAATTGCATGTTACACATCCCTCCCACATGACACTAAGAAATAACTGAACTTTGTATTATTTAACAATGTGACACATCAATGATTTTAATAATTGTTTCTCACTTTATGTTACATTTTCTTTAGACCATTAAATGGTGTATTTTACCTCCTTTTTTAGGTTACCAAATTGAAGCATCTGAACCTAATTTTGGCATTTATTTTGTAGTTTAGAAGCATTTTGTCCTCCATTCACATATTAAATATCAATTTAGTAAATGAACTCCTCTTTATTCCAATTTATGTGTTAGCCTTATATCTACCTCCCCTCACTCATACAAGTATTCTAGAGAATTATATCTAATAATGGGGAGGTGATTCTAACCTTACAATGGTGGTTTTGCATTTAGACCCTTAAAGGGAATCTATATTATCTTATTATGTTAGCTTAAGCCTAAAGTTTATCAAATTTAGAGGAAAGGTATCCATATTAATTTTATTGGAAAAAAGCTATTAAAAAAATAGGAAAATACCTAGAATTGGGTATGTTACAACATACCAACCCTTAAAAAGATTTTGTCCCTAAAATCTCAAGTGAAGAGCGAGGGAAGGATCTTCAATATTTTATCTCTCAACTCCCAAGTAGTTTCCTCTAATCCATGATGCTTCTAGAGGACCTTTACCAACTTGATGTTTTTGTTCTTTATATGTTTCACTCTGGAACTTGGATCTTCACAGGACATTATTCATATGAAAAATATTATTGCAATTCTAGTGTCTCTATAGATAGTACATGTGAGGGATCTTTCACATACCTTTTCAGAACATATACATGGAACATGCTATGAATCTTATCATAAGAGGGAGGGAGGGTTAGACGATAGGCACATTCCCCAATCATGTATATTATTTTAAATGGTTCAACCAATCTATGGCTCAAATTTCCTTTCACCTTGGTCCATTCATTATATCAAATTATTTTTATTTTTAGGAACGGATAATTCCCTACTAATAAACTCACTTCCGATCTCTTTTTGACAATGTACATATTATGTCGGTCCTAGGAAACCTTCATACACTTCTTGATTAAGCATATTTTGTCAATAATCATTTACATGCCATCACTCTTTACAGAGAACATTCTCACACATCATCCTAGTTAAGTGGGGAATGACAAGGTCGACCATAGAGTGCCTCGAAATGTGGCATGTCTATGCCGCCTTGGTAGCTATTATTATAGGAAAATTTAGGTAATGGAAGATATTTTTCCCAAGTTACTCCTAAGTACATCATGCAAGCACGTAATAGATCTTCTAGAATCTGCACTATCCAGTCTGACTAACCATTAGTATGTAGATGGTAAGCAGTGCTAAATCATATGTTAGAGTGCATCTGATCTTGTATCCATTACAAATACGAGACATGAATTTGGGATCTTAGTCAGAAACATGAGCTTGGGCACTCCATGCAGTCAGACAACCCAATCCACATATAATTGTCCCATGTCAGAAATTTCTTAAGTACTCTTGAAAGGTAAGAAATGTGTACATTTAGTCAGAAGGTCAACTATTACCCAAACTACATCACAACTGCTTCTTTATTTTGGAATGCCAGTGACAAAATCCATAGTGACATTCTCCCAGTTCTACACTATAATTTTAAGTAGATGGATAAGACCAATAGGTCTTTGATGATATATTTTCACTTATTTTCAAATCAGATACTTCATCGTGAAGGTTGATATGTCTCTTTTTGTATTCTTCCACCAGAATCCTAGCTAAAGGTGTTTGTACATATTAGTAGTACCATGGTGTATTGTATATTTAGACCCATGAGCTTCACTTAGAAACCTATGTATAATATCTGCAAGATAAGGAATCCACATCTAGTCTTAGAAGCATATAGAACCATCGACTCTGATTGAGAATTCAGATTGTGGTTTTTTATTAGTGTTCATTGCTTCAAAATTGGCACTTTCTAGTTGATTGGTAGTGACCTCATAAATTCAGGAGGGAGTAATAGACAAACTTTCCATATGTACTCTCAACCTTTCAACTATAGAATTATCATCAACCTCTAGTACTATAGGTCTCCAACTCAAGACTTGTCCAAGACTTTTCCATAAGAAGCATAGAATGGAAGAAGGGACAACATTCTTATTTCTTCATAGAGTGTTATCCACATCATTGGCATTTCTAGGGTTGTATGTTATGGTAAATTCATAATCCTAAAGGTAATCCATCAATCTTCTTTGATACATATTGAGATCTTTTTTGGTCATCAAATATATCAGAATGTTGTGGTCAAATAACACGTCAAATCGATCACCATATAGATAAGAAAACATATCTTTAGAGAATGAACAATAGCAGTTAGATCTAGGTAATGTGTTGGTTAGTTTTCTTAGTTCGGTATCAGTTGTCATGAGGCATATGTGATCAATCATCCTTCCTACATACAGACACATCCTAACCCTTGTTTTGAGGCATATGTGAAAATCAATTAAGGTTTACTTTCAATGGGTAGGGCAAGGATAAGTTCTAAGGTTAGACATTTCTTTAGCTTTAAGAAGGTTTTCTCACATTTAGGGGTCCTGGTGAATTTTACATATTTACAATTCAATTTTCTTATAGGAAGATATAACTTTGAGAAGTTTTTCACAAATCTCTAAAAATATCCAACAAGCCCCTAGAAGGTACGAATCTCAAAAGGATTCTTTGGGGATTTCTAGTTAGTGACTTCATCGATCTTTGGTGGGCCAATTGTGATATGTCTTGCTAAAATCACATGACCCAAGAACATGACTTCATTGATCCAGAACTCATACACTTCTCATATGGCATACAACTGATTATTCTCATAGAGATTATATAACAATTCATAGATGCTTTCAATATTGTTCCATAGATTCAAAATATATAAGTACATCATCGATGGATACAACAGTGAATATGTCAAGATAGGTTTCAAAGACCCTATTCATTAGGTCCATAAAGCAAGTTAGGTAATTATTCAGTCCAAATGGAATAACCAAAAACTCATAATTCCCGTATCATGAATGAAATATTGTCTTGGGTGTATCTTTTACCTGCATTTGATAGTAACCTCTTAGAAGGTCCATCTTGGAAAAGATAGTGGCAAACTTCAGTTTGGTCAAATAAATCATCGATGTGTGGTAGAGGATATCAGATCTTGATGGTTCCTTGGCTCAACACTCTATAGTCCATACACATTCACATCAAACCATCTTTCATCTTTACAAACAAGTTTGGACCACACAAAGGAGAAATACTAGGGAAAACATAACCATGTCCACAAGCTCTTATAATTGTTTCTTGAGATCAACTAGTTCGATTTGTGCCATACAGTAAGGTGGTTTTGAGATAGGTGATGAGTCAGATACAAGTTTGATAAAAAAATTCAACCTCACGAGTGGGAGAGATTCTAGGCAATTCATCAGTAAACACATCTGGGAAGTCCCAGACTACCTCCATATCTTCTAAGTTAGCTGGTATGGAATTTAGAACAATTGATGCTAGGTAAGCTCCACAACTAAAATTAATGAGCTTCTCTACTTTTAGGGATGAGATGATTAACTGGCTTCCATCTGACTTTGTTCCTTTTAATCATAAGAGCTCCCTATTTAGATATAGAAGACTTACTTTCTTTTCTCCACAAAACAATGTTGTGTCATATTTCTTTAGCCAATTCATTCTGAGTATGACATTGAAAGCTTAATATTGAGGATGATGAAATCCTAAGTAAAAAAATTTCCAAATATACATAAATCTACAAAAGGGATTTCAAGGAAAGATGAGAACAACTTACTACTAGGAGTTTGACCATACAAGATGAATTCCATATACACATGTTCTAATTTGAGCATTGTTACCAGTTTAGATGCTATACAAGTGTCTGATGAACTAGATTAATCAAACAATGATGTGATAGATAGCTATTTTAAATGTACCATACCTTCAATAACTTCATTTTCATCATTGGTATCCACTACATCCATGGCAGCAACACGCCCAACAAACTTCTGAACAATTGGGTGTCCTTTCATATTGTTGTTGTTCTTTATATGTTGAGGAGGACATGGTTGAGGTTTTTGATGTGGAGGATGTGGCTGAATTGAAGTTTGTCCCTATTGTAGTTGAGGGCATTAGGGCCTGATCTTCCCCGCTTGGCCACACTAATAACATATCACATACCTGATATGTCTCTAAGATACATGGCTTCTCAGATGGCATCTATCCAGATTATGAGAGCTTGAACATTGGTTAAACATAGGGTGTCCATGATCATTCCTGGTGTCCTTCCTTTTATTGGGACTGATAGTTGATGATTGGTATCTAGGATAAGCTTCAATAGTAGGGATTTATCCACCACTTGTTGAAAGGCTAGAGGAAGTTGTGGTACAAGAGCATGTCCAACTTCATAATTAAGGCCTTCTAAGAAGATAGTCAACCTATGAGGTTCCATGAGTCTAGTAGAATAACGTTCCAATAATAGAAATTTCTAGACATATGTCAAAACACTTTGAGTCTCTTGTTTCAAAATGTAAAACTCGACCTCTTTCTTATTTAGATCTATAGAGAAAATATATTTTTCCCTAAAAAGGATGAGGAATACATCCCAAGTCATAATTGAAGTATCATGGGTTCGTGTAACACTGTTCAACCATACTTTGGTAGGACCATCCATCACATAGGTTGCAAACCTAATGTTTTGTTGTGGCCGACAAGCCATACCTTGAAAGGTAAACTCCAACAATAATACCAAATTGTCATCTTTATTGACCATTTCAAAGTGTCATCACTACTACAGAAATAGCTTATAAAGTCACATTTACAGGCGTCAGTTGCATACAAGAAACTGACACCTAATACATACAGCGTCGGTTTATAACAAAAACCGACATCTATCTACGAAGAGTGGCCAGACATGGGTATCGCTTTTTATTTAGCATCGGTTCCATAATAAACAACTGACACCTAAAATCGACCGCCAAATCCAAATTTTCTAGCGAACAAAATTACCTCAAAAATTTATCATATGACGTCGGTTTTTGTCTACCCAACCGACGACTAATGTTTATGCGTGAGACAGAAATTGGGCCCATATATATCGTCGGTTTTAATAAAATAACTGACGTCAATGTGTTTTCGCGCGCTGTCCCCGTGAAAATTTTCAGTCCCTTTGGACGTCGGTTTTTTATTAAAGACAACACTGATTATTTTAAGTGTCGGATGTTTTGAATAACCGACGCCTATGGTTAACTTAATACACCCGTGCGAGCCAGGATCTTCCCCCTTTCTCTGTTTCATCGCCTCCGCACTTAGGTCTGGCGATCATTTCTGCTCCAGCTGCCGCTCACTACTCCAGTCGCCGTCGCCGCTACTCACTACTCCAGCCACCGCCGCTGCCACCGTTCATTGCTCCAGCCGCCGCTGCCTACTTCTGCTCTGCCACCTTCTCCTCTTCTCCTGCCGGAACTTTCTCCTCTGCCTCGCCGCCGCTTCTGCTCCGGCCGGCCTGCTTCTGCTCGCCGTCGGCCGTCTGCTGCTGCTCACCGCCAGCCACATTCTCCTCTTTTCCTCCGCCGCCGCCGAGGTAACCTTCTTCCTCCTCTTCTTCCTCTAGGGCATTCCTACATATGGGTGTTGTTTGTTTGTTTTTTTCGTTTGCTGATGCCCCCCCTCTCACTCGATGAGTGATGGTCGAGTTTTTTGTGGGCTTGTTTCTTAGTTGGTTCTCTAAAAGGTTACATGACTATTTGCTTCTTTGAAAAGGGGGTGTTATTCTTTACCTCTCCAATCTTATCATAGATACTCCAGATCTAACATATGAATCGTTTTTTGTTAAACCCTTGATGAAAATTTCAGATAGGTGCTTTATATGTTTTAACCCTAATTAACACAAAAAGTGGATTAACCCGACCTCAACATATATGTTAATGCTTAATGTGATGCAGTAAGACATTGAATGATAGGTAGCGATGGTGAAATTCATTCCGGCCTGTGTTACTTTCATATGATAATTTAATTCAACTCTTTTATTAATCACAACTTTAGAATAATCAATATTTAATTCAACCCTTTTATTAATCACAACCTTAGAATAATAAATCAATCTAGCTTTTGTCTTAAATATTAGTAAATAATCACAACCTTAGAAACATATCAGTTTGTCCCCTAGTCAAATCACATCCAGACCTGCACAAAGATCAGACCAAGATTTTAAACCATCGCTCATCCACGAGTTTCCTCCACTACATATGTTGTTATGAATAACCTTAATGTTGCTTTTGTTATAACAATCTGGAAAAATGTTGCTTTTGTTATATATTGGGCATGCTACTTAATTTTCTATGGTATAGCTACCATGCGTTTTGTTACAAATATCTGTATATTAGGTTAATGACATGTTTCTGTTGTGACATGTTGAGTTTTTTTATATGTTATACCCACCACAATTTGTGTTATAAAATAATACATTGATTAATTTAGGAATCATTGATATGTTGTTATGGCTGTCCACAAGTGTTTTTATAAGAAAATTGTGCTTTGAATGGGGTTGTGAACAAGGGACTGGTGTTATATTATGTTGGCCTAGAAACCCGTCCAAGATTTACTCATTAGGAGTAATCTTGGATAGTCCCCAGTTTGGGACTGTTCTTGAACACCTAATCTCACTTAGGATGTAAGTGTATAATGTGTATTGGGTTTTCGAGAAAATTTCGGCAGCATTTCCCCGTTTGTTCTACAAGTACATATGTACTTGGAGAACAGCGGGGAAATGCTGCCGAAATTTTCTCGAAAACACAATACACATTATACACTTACTAGTGAGATTAGGTGGTCAAGAATGGGATAGTGGTACACATTTATTATATATAAGAATGACAACACATGTATTTGTTGGCCTAAAGTTTTAACCATGCAAAAACTCTAATATGTTAACCCTAGACCCTAATCTTGTTGTAATGTATATTTGATTTCTTTTTTATCATAGAATGGATCGATCATGGATGTCCATTCGCAATCACTGCACCCCAGAGTTTATTTCTGGTCTTGACCAGTTTATTAGATTTGCCGAGGAACATAGGAAAAAACCTGGAGACAGGTTCTACTGTCCATGTAGGCATTGCGGTAACAACTTGAAAGTCAGCACTGGTGACGAAATCAAAAGTCATGTCATGTGCAACGGGATTGTACAAGGCTATACAGAATGGCACTGTCATGGAGAGATTTCAAACCCGAAACCAGTGGATGTCGATAGCAGTGCTTGTGCGGAAGAAGAAATTGCCTACGATGACGTAGATGTGAATGAACCAGTTCCAGTAGACATCGTTGATGCGATGCTGGATAGTTGTGGGGTAGAGCACACCGATCCACCTCCAATTTTTAGAAACATAGTGCATGATGCTGAGATACCATTATACACAGGTTGTACTAAGTTTACGAAGCTTAGCGCTGTGTTGAGATTGTATAAACTGAAAGCTAACAATAGATGGAGTGACAAAAGCTTCACGTCATTGTTGTCTTTATTGAAAGAAATGCTTCCTGAAGGAAACGAGCTACCAATCTCAACATACCAGGTAAAGAAATTGTTGTGCCAATGGGAATGGATGCCAAGAAGATACACGCATGCCCGAATGATTGTGTATTATTTCAAAAGGACTATGCGGATTTGAAAGATTGTCCAAAATGTGGTGCGTCACGGTATAAATTGATGACTTCGGGGGAGTCCAAAACTGGTTCTCCTACCAAGGTGATGTGGTATCTACCTATAATATCACAGTTTCAATGCTTGTTTGCCAATCCGATAGATGCGAAGAATTTGAGGTGGCATGCAGATGTTAAGAAAAATAATGATGGGATCCTACGACATGCATCTGATTCCCCACAGTGGAAGAAGATTGATCAATTATACCCTGAATTTGGTGAAGAAGTCAGGAATCTAAGACTTGGGCTTTGTACAGACATGATGAATCCATATGGGACATTGAGCAGCCAACATAGCACTTGGCCAGTCATGCTTGTTATATACAATCTTCCTCCTTGGTTGTGTATGAAAAATAAGTTTGTAATGATGTCGTTGTTGATATCGGCCCTAAACAACCTGGAAATAACATCGATGTTTATCTTGAACCTCTGATTGATGACTTAAAGAAACTCTGGGGTGAAGGTGTGATGACCTATGATGCTTCACGAAGAGAGACATTTCGTTTGCATGCTATTTTGTTTTGCACTATTAATGACTTTCCAGCATATGGGAATTTGTCTGGATATAGTGTCAAAGGAGCTAAAGCGTGTCCTATATGTGAAGAGAACACTGATTCAACAAAACGAAAACATGGAGGTAAGACTGTATATCTCTGTCATCGAAGGTTTCTTCCAAAATGCCATCCATATCGTAGGAAGCGCAAAGCATTCAATGGATTGAATGAGGAACGGAGTGCACCAAAACCTATACCATGGGAGGTTGTTTATGAAAGAGTAAAAGACTTTGTCAATGAATTTGGTAAGAGATCACAATGTACTATGGCCACACCGAGTGACAAATCATTATTCAAGAAGAAGTCAATATTTTGGGATCTTCCTTATTGGAGTTCTTTGACAGTCAGGCATTGTATCGATGTCATGCACGTTGAGAAAAATGTCTGTGATAGTGTCATTGGTACTTTGTTGAATATACCAGGTAAGACTAAAGATGGGATAAAATTGAGACTGGACCTACGTGAAATGGGAATAACGTCAGAATTAACAGAATTTCATGAAATGGGAAATCGGAGAACATACTTACCTCCCGCTTGTTACACATTGTCTAGAAAGGAGAAGAAAGCTTTTTGTGAATGTTTGGTAAATGTTAAGGTGCCACAGGGTTACTCATCCAACATCCGTAGATTGGTATCAATGAAAGATCTGAAGTTGATAGGTCTTAAATCTCATGATTGTCACACTCTAATGCAAAAAATATTGCATGTGGCAATTAGATCTATATTGCCGAAGCATGTAAGGTTTGCAATCACCAGTCTTTGTTTCTTTTTCAACAGTCTGTGCAGCAAAGTTATTGACCCTGATACTCTCGATAAATTGCAAAGAGAAGTGGTTGTTACCCTATGTCAGCTTGAGAAGTGGTTTGAAAATAAAGTCTTACATCAACTATCTCAAACACCATATGATATTACTGAAACTATCAAATGCCTCGCCTTTAAACCAAAATTGACTGTTATGTCTTATGAAGGGTATGACATTAATGGATTCACATATTACACAAAGCGCGAAGATGATAAGAGTGTCGTCCAAAATAGTGGGGTCACCCTTCAAGCATCGACTATGTTTTTTGCAAGTACAAAGGATAAGAGTCCACGTGAAGCTAAAATGTCATATTACGGTGTCATTGAAGACATATGGGAGTTTGACTACATAGATTTCAGAATTCCACTCTTCAAATGTAATTGGGTTGATAACACCAAAGGAGTTATAGTGGATGAATTGGGTTTCACTTTAGTGAACTTTGAAAAGATTGGCGAGAAGGATGAACCATTCATATTGGCATCACATGCGAAACAAGTATTTTATATCGATGATCCTACAAATGATAAATGGTCGGTTGTTCTTCATGGTAAAAGACAGTTCATTGAAGATCCTATAGATGAAGAACAGTACTATGATAAGTATGATGACTCCAGTCCATTCTCAGTTGGGTTGCCAACACCAGCAAATATTGAAGCTAATTATGACTTGTATGTGCGCGGAGATCACAATGAAGGATTGTTAATTGATAAAAAATCACAATATTAGAGGCATTTTTATACAATGTTTTTTTATATGTTTTATTTTTCTGAATGTGAACTTTACAATGTGAATGTGAACTTTACAATGTGAATTTTACAATGTGAATTACTTTATAATGTGAACATTACAATGTGAATGTGAACTCTACAATGTGAATTTTACAATGTGAATTACTTTATAATGTGAACTTTACAATGTGAATTACTTTACAATGTGAATGTGAACTTTACAATGTGAGCTTTACAATTTGAATTACTTTACAATGTAAACTTTACAATTTGAATGTGAATTTTCAGATGGCTGAGCATTCTCCTGATGACCGTGCTGATGATTACCATGAGGGTGAGGACATCAATGCGCTGCCTCACAATGTAAGTTTTAAAAATATATCATATATTTATATCTATATGTCCATTTATAGTTATATCTTGTAAATGTGTTTATTTTGTCAAATTTTAGGTTGATGATGCACATGTACCATCTGAAGCACTTGAGGCACTTAATCAACAACACCAAAAAGTTGACAGGAGAAGGGACATCACTATGATGAAGAAGTTAATAGCGCAAAAGGGCAATGGACCCAAACATGTTGTGGATTTTGATAATGCAGGAAATGCATCTGGTGTGAATCACAATTCATTTGTTTCATATCTTGGGTATGTTACTCGTAGCCATTGTGGTTGTAAGATAGATTCTTGGCATAAAGTTTCTAAGGAGAAGAAAGACGTAATATGGAAGGATTTATGCGTGAGTTATTATTAGTTTGCAATTATATTTTGTAGATTACTAATTTTTTGGATACTAGTTAATAGCAATTCTAATTTGCAGAGTATATTTGAATTGGATTAAAAGTTGCATCGTAAATGCGTGATGCAACGCTGTGGGAGAGTCCTAAGGAACTATAGGACAAATCTCACCCGAGAATACATAAAATAAGCTGAAAAGAGGAAGAAGACAACCACTGAACAGTGGAACTTCCTGGACAAAGAAGAATGGGACGCGTTTGTTGCTTCAAGACAAACAGATGAATTCAAGGTATTAGGCATCAGTCCCAATCTCATTAATATATGTTGTATTCACCTATTCAAGATTAACATTTACTGTTACTAACCAAATCATTAATGTGCATACTAACTAGGCCCTCAGTGAGGCATAAAGATCAAGGCGTGCACTGAATGTGCATGACCACACAATGGGTCCAAAGGGGTATGTAGGCATTCACCAAAGACTATAGTCTGAGGCTACTGCTCAGTCTGCTGCTACTTAGGAGTCCTCCACTGTAGGTAGCACACCTCTACCTCGCCATGATATCTGGATAGCTGGGAGGCAAAATAAGAAGGGAGAAATAAGGAAGCCCACAACTGCTGAGGCGGCTTCAAAAATGGTAAAATACAACTCTTACAGCAATCGTTCAAATATTGATTATTTGTGGTGTTTACTTAATTACAAATTTTTGTTTTGGTGATTAGTGGGAGCTGCACGAGCTGAGGAAACAAGGCAAGTTCATCCCTAAGGGCACAAGGGATGAATTGACAGTTGCTCTGGGTAACCCAGAGCATCCTGGACGTGTTAGGGCTGCAGGCGCTGGTGTGGGCATCAAATCTTTTTTTGGGCCATCCCAGCGCAAACATGTCCCAAAAGTGGGACTTTCACAAGAAGAGGTAACATATTCTTTCTTTATAATGTTACTGTAAAAAGAGAATTCAATAATTAGAAGCTAACGTTTCTTTTATCCATGTATAGGTAGATAAGCTAGTTGAAAGGAAACTGGAAGAAGCACTGAAAAAGTGGCATGCATCTCAGACTGCCACTCAGCAGACAGTACCTATCATAGCATCCCGCTCTACTCCTACTGCAGAGGTTGGGAGTAATCCTATAGACCCACCACCTAGCACATCCATTGTAAGTATTTTTTTGACATAGTAACTAGTTTTTTTTAATTCAAGATGATATGTTTTCAAGATGATATGTATATATGTATATAACATTCTTTACACAAAAATTTGTAGGGGTTGAAGCCATGCCGTCTAAAAGTTAATGAATATGTCATTGTAGAGGTGTCGGCTTACCCATCCCTACCAGGGGAAATGTTTCACGGGTCTCCATTACCAGCTGGTTGGATTCGTGTGAGCCCGGTACATATATTCCCCAAGTGGATGGATCTTCCATTGCCATATGCCCACCCAAATTGTGAAACACTTGGTGAGGCAGTAGGCGGAGTGATATTGTGGCTAAAAGCGGATGTCATCTTTACTGAAATTGTATGGTAAATTTACATTATGTTAAATTGTTAGTGTGTGTATATGATGTCAGTTGATCTGAAATTATCATATATATATACAGGTTAAAAAGAAGACACCCACAACATCTAGGCCTCCACTTCCACCTCATACATTACCCAGTTGGGTTCCACAGGACCTAACTGTCCCGTTAGGTCCTAACTGTAGGGGTATGGCAATATGGTTAGGCGAACATGATATAAATTTCCCTATAACTATTTCTATAGATTCAGATGTTGCAGCTCAATCATACGAAAGCAAACTATTTATACAAGATATTTTGGAGTTGTTTCGATATGATTGGCTAAATACATCTGTGATAGAGCTATGGATAAGGTGAGATCTTCTTTATACATCCATATACCTTGTGTAGGATCTGGTGATCTGGTTTCTTATTTATTAATGCATGCGTAATTAATACATATTTTGCATTGCAGCTACTTAGACAAGATATGTGCAGATTTTGCATTAGAACATGTAAGATTTTTGATTCCATCTTTGATTAGTCTAGTAGCTAAAGACCCTCCGTCAGTTCAACAATACTGCTGTGAGGATTTTTCAAATTTTTCTCAAAATAAGAAGATGATGATAATGGCTCCATTCAATGTAGAGTAAGTTTACTTTGCTTATTATAATTTGGACTTAAGAAAATTACATTTTTATTGTGGATTTTGAGTTATTAATTTTTAACTTTTTTACCTTTAGTGGTATGCATTGGGAGTTACTCGTTATTGTCCCCGAGACGTTCACTGTCTATTATCTAGATCCTAAGGGGAGTAAATTGAATACAAAATATGGACACATGATGAAAATGGCATTATTCCAGTGAGAAATATTTCATTTTCATATCCGTTAACATATGTTATTACATTACTATTTAATTATGCAATGTACTATGTTACATTAACATGTAGGGGTTTTGATGAGTTCAAAAAGGCTGGAGGAAAGGTCCCCACGAAAAAGAACCAACCAATAATTTGGAAGAACGTGAAAGTAAGTTCCCGACTGCAATATATGTATATATTATCTATGTGAACACTGCTTAATTAGTTGTATTTTTTAATATTTTGTATGTTTGAATTTATAGTGTCCTACACAAGACAACGGATGGGCATGTGGATACTATGTGATGTGATTTATGCACATGATTATCAAATATGCCGCATTGGACATCGATTGTATTGCTGAGGTATTATATAGTCTCATTGGATAATATGAAATATATCAATCTTATTTATAGCTCATTAATTATATATATACATCATTCTCTTTACAGGTGTTTAAAACTAAACACACGGCAGGAACGGCCTTACCAGATGTACATGCTCCCTATATGAAGGGAGAATTAAATGAAGTAAGACAAGAATGGGCAACATCCATACAAGTAGTGGGCGATTTAAGATATAATTAGGATGTTGATAGCGAATAATGACTAAAGAATGATATTTTGTAAATGAATTTCTGAATTATAATATATGTGTGAATGTTTCTACATGTCTAGATGTTTTTACATGTGGCTGAGTGAAAATGAATGAAATTGTTGGTTGCTATATGAATGTTTCTATGTGTGAATGTGAAAATGAATGGAACTACAGATTGCTATCTACATGAATGATTCTAAATGTGAAAATCAAATGGAACTACAGGTTGCATTGCTAAATGTGTGAATATTTTTGTTGTTAATTTTGCAGGTTTGTGGCCTGTTGTTGGATGATATCAATGGATGTCGTAAAACCTACAGTTCATAACTGAACTGCAGGTTTCTCATCCTACGACCAGCCATACAGCAGGTCTGCAGACTGACAGAAAAAAAAACAAAAAATAGGCGTCGGTTATTTGTATAAAACTGATGCCAAATTGTTACAGTGTCGGTTTGTAATAGTAACCGACGTCTATTTCCTTAACACCACGGCCATGGCAGCGGACCAGACACCACGGCCGTGCTGGCCAGCACGACCGTGTTGGGAGTGCACGACCGTGGCAGCGGACCAGACACCACGGCCGTGCTGGCCAGCACGACTGTGTTGGGAGTTATATGACGTCAGTTTCTTATCTAATAACCGACGCTGATAGTGCCCAAGATGGCGCCCTTCTGTGGCGTGAAGGTATATGACGTCGGTTGCTTATCTAATAACCGACGCCTATAGTGCCCTGCTGGCGCGTTTTTGTTGGCACGCGAAGGGTTTTGGTGTCGGTTTTTGAACCGGCGCATAACAGCTGGGCTTTTAGTGTCACCCACATCGGTGTCGCTTAGAAACCGACACTAAAGGCCTTAAATAATCGACACTAAAGGTCAGTTATGTACTAGTGCATTCACCCTTAAATAGGGTGGTTGCATTTTGATGAATTCTTTCACATAGTATTCCTTAGATTTGTTAGAACTTTGATTCATATTGATACTTCTCCTCAAGGTTTTGGTGAGAAATAAATGGAGGAATGCCAGTTCTTGCTCCAGGTTGAAGCTAGATTTTGGTATGCAGATGCATTAGGGCTCATAGGGACCACACGTTGCTTAGGAGTAACTGTTGTTTTGGGGGTCACTTGTGCTTCAGGGGTTTGAAAAGGGGGATCTATGAGCGGAATCCCAAACTAAGGATTTGGAGGATTTGTATACCCAGAAGGGTTACCCTCAGTGAATTCAGAATTCATATCCCCGAAGAGGCTTCCTTTCTTGAAAGATAAGGATAACTATGAGAAAAATTCCTTCTTCCTAAGACAATTAGTTTCCATCCCCTACAACTCTGATGCCATATTGTAAGGAGTGGGTCCCAGCAACAGGACCACTCCTTACTTTTATTTTCAAATAAAATGTTGCAATCCCAAATGTAATCATCAAATCAAAAGGGAGTGAGTGCATAGTAATATCCAAAATAGTATGGAATACAGTGCAATGTTGAAAGTTCTGCAGTGGAAGGAAACTAAAGCTATTACAAAGAAATATAAATGTTAAAACATAATGGTCCATGTTGGAAAAATGAAATTATAATTAAACTATTAACTAATATAGAAGAGGTGAAGGTACATCTAGGAATCTTAGTAAGTTCTTCTAAATATGCTCAGTGTGTTCTATATCTTGATATCTGACTTCATGTTGCAAAAAATTCAGGCTCTCCTAGTGATCCACACTTCGAATGGTGGAAGAACACCCAGATAGGAAAAATAGACAAAAAGTATGTGTCAATATCATTGTGTATGTGCTTCATGAACATATTTGAGCATTATAGAGGTGTAAGAGAAAAAGCCATGCTTCTAGTGAAGTAGGAGTTTATATCACATAGGTAAGTTCAAAAGAATATATTTTCAAAGGTACATAACAAAAGATTGTGGCAATAAAATTACAACGAGAGTCATATAATCACTTCTAAGATCTTGACAAAATAAATCACGAGAGAAAAAAGTGTGCATGCAGGCTAGACTAAGTGGATCTATTGTAGGAACAAGACATGATAATATCTTGAGCTAGGGAGAAAAGGGGAGTAAAACCCCAATCCTCCAAGGATAAGGGGAAGTAAAACCCTGGTAGCCCAAGGTCAAGGGTGAGTAAAACCCCTATATCAAAACTACATATAAAAATGTATCATGGAACAAAGTTATCCAAACTAAATATAAAATGTATGATGGCACAAAAGTACCACTACTCTAGACTACTAGTCTAATAAGTAATCAATATAATATGACAAGATGAAATGATTCTCTAAACAACATATTCAACATTGTAAATATGCCAGGATGGGTAATAAACCCATCAGCAAAGAATAGTTCCATATTTTGAAAGTAGTAAAACAAATATATCTAAGCCAAAACTAGGGTGGCATGCTTAGTCTACGTTATTTATATTTCTTGTGGTGATAAAGACATTGAAAGGGAAAACCTAGAAATGCCCTTGCTAGGTTAATGATGTGATAAGGGTGTTGGGGATACCTAGATTAATTGGATCACTGATATCACCTCTCATTCGATTGCATTCCGAATGTTGCAAGCCTAGTTGAGTGGACTCCATCAAATGTCAAATACACAACCAATTCACAACACTGGATGAGATAAGGAAAATTCATTAGACTAAATTGTGCACAATGATATCTTGGAGGAGTCGGGAGGTGCACAAAAGTGATATCACCACTCCATCCATGGTGGAGGGACATACTAGAACTTGTTCATGAGTTCAAGGTGAGGCATGGGAGTACACATTGCTATACAGGGAAAAAAACTAACTCAAAGGTAGAGAAAGGATTACCTAAGGGTTAAATTTGTAGGAGGTTTAGTATTGCTCGTCATGCTTGAAGATCCACGAAGAAGGGAAGTTATGAAGGGTTGCAAGGAACAAGTAGGAACTGGAACCAAATGAGAAATATGAGGGTAGGGTTATCCAAATGATGGATTATGGGAAAGTTGATGGTGGAAAATAGGTAGGTTTTGTGGTTTACTTAAAGGTCTAGTGGTGAGCATTGTATGAAGTGGTTTTAGGTCAAATTGGTAGTTTTTAGAGATGATGAATAATGCTCGTGAGTTATAGCTCCCTAAAAGCATCTTGGAAAGGTGAATTCATCAACAAAGGAATCATATCATTTGGTCAAATAGAAAGGTAGTTATTGCTTGTTTAGTATGTTCTGAATGCAACATTTTGGACCTGCGAAGACAGAGGTTGAAGAAGAAAAAGGACCATTTGGATCACACAAGTAGAAAAACTAGGTTTGTTAGACTATGTGTTGCACATCCCTCCTATGTGACAATAAGAAATAACTAAACTTTGTATTAATTAACTATGTGACACATCAATGATTTTAAAGATTCTTTCTCACTTTATTTTACACTTTCTTTTGCATATTAAAGGGTGTATTTGACCTCCTTTTCACCCTGAATTTGGTAGGTCACCAAATTGGACTGCAAGGAATATTACTTTGGTGTTTGTTTTGCATTATGGAAATGTTTGGTGCCTCAATTCTTCATTTACATATTAAATATCAATTTAGTGTATTAACTCATCACTATTGACATTTTTTATTCAAATTAATGTGTTAGCCTTATATCTACCTCCCCTCACTCATATGAGTATTCTAGTGAATTAGATCTTATAATGGGGTGATCAATTCTATCCTAATAATGGTGGTTTTGCATTTCGACCCTTAAAGGGAATGCATATTATCTAATTATGTTGCTTTAAGCCTAAAGTTTCTCAAATTTAGAGGAAAGTTGTTACAACCCCAATTTAGGGTTCATATGGATGGAAATGCAATTTCCCCAATAAATGTATGATTATGGGAATTGTATGAATTATATGCATTGGATGGATTCCCTTTGCAATATTTTATTTGTGCATGTGATTTTGTGGATCATAAAATGTTAACGAGTCCAATATGATTAAAAGAAAAAAAGAAGAAATCACATATTGATTTATTAAGAAGGAAATTTGAGATAATGATGAAAATATAAGAAATATGTTGAAATACGGATAATGGAATCATCATGGATGATATTTCAAGTCCACATGGTTTCTAATGGTAAAAGGAATCTAAATAAATGATATTAAACAATAGGAGAGAGAAAATATGCATAAAATATGCCTTAATAAGTGATAACTTGCATATGAAAAAAAGTCACTTTCACTTTCATATAATGACACCAAACTTGGCACACAAGAGGATAAAAGCTAATGAGTTTTCATATAAAAGAAAAGTAAGAATATATTTAATTACATTTCAATAATGTAGGAATAAAGGACCAACTCATATCTACGAATTGAGAAAGATATTGATCAATTTTCCTTTTTCATCAAGGATTTAACCAAATCTAAGTTTTAACGAGGAAGTGGAGATTTAATATGTGTGCTCTTTTGGGCCTATATTGAAGGTAACTAGCATTTTATTGAGAAAGGAGAAGGAAAGAATATGTATTGTTGACATGTCCTTTTCATACGATCCAGTTTGGAAATGAACCTATCGCATGTACGTTCTCTCCCCCTAGTACCTATAAAAGGGCTCAGGACCTCATGCGTATGATGGGAGGAAGTACTTGTATTCCCATGACTCTTGAATCCGTATAAACATTTGACTTCCTTCCTTTCGTTCCTGAGCGGCGAGTTGTATAGATTTGACAAGCCACCCCGCTATGTCCTAACATTAGCAAGCAATGCTAAGATAAGGACTCTAGAGGAAGAAGAAGACCTTTGAGGAAGGCCATGACTTCTCGCTCATCACTGTTGTAATGATTAGGATCAATGTTTGCTTGATTGATTGATTGGCTTGCTTGATTGGACATCTAGTTGGATTTGGATATATTGCTCCTGTGAGATCTGTAAAAATAGGTAATATCTGAAATTGGAAAATAGTAAAGTGGTGCCTATGAATGTTAAAGTTAAGATACTAAAGGAGGATTTAGGTAGATAGAATCCTACTTCGGGTAGAAGTCCCAGTTACCTAATTTTGAAGGTATGTTAAAAGAAAACATTTATTTCAATTTTCAGTTTAGTCTTTAGTAGAATTTATTAATTATTTTTTATTTTTTGCAAAACCACTGATCATGTTTTGGGATAACGCCTCTGACTTCTTGGTCTCCCTTAAATGGAGGTTACCGAGAAGCGGGGTCATTATATTTGGTATCAGAGTTGTGGTTTTCCATTTAGTCTCTAGTAATTATTAAATTTTAAAAACTCTATATAACCCAAGGGAGTTATTAGAGGATTTTCCAATGATGGAGGTGTCTAGAAAAGGATCATGATATGGGGACTGACAAGTTTTCCTCTGCCCTTCTAGTCGGCCTATGAGGACTCCCAGATATTTTGTGACTATCTGGCCAAAATCAAAGGATTTGACTCGAAAGAAGATACCTTTAGCTCTTCTCTTGTATGTCTTTGTCCCTTCTCTACCCTGTTCATTGAATAACTTTAAGAGATTAGGGTTTCTCTCTCTCCACCACCCTCCTGAGTTTTGGGATTAAGAATAATAAGGATTAAGGAATCATCCACCAAATAATATAAAGCATGTAAGAAAGATATCATGGACATAAGTTTTGATAATTAGAAACTCAGACTGAATTTAGTTACATGCTTAGGTTGCATGGCATGTGTTGTTATGCTCTTGGTTACCCCTCAGGAGAACGCTGAGGTTAAACCATCTTGTAGGAAGAGGAAGAGAGAGTTATCCTTAGAGAAAGAAGCCTCCAGGAAGAGGAAGAGACCTAATGCATCCTCTAAGGACAATGCTAACCCAAACCCTAAGCGATGGATAGAGAAAGAGAAGACACGATGAGTTGGATATCATAGTTGACCATGCATTCACATACGTGGGTTAGACATGCATGTTGTATATAGTTTAAGTATCCATAAGAAGCATGAACTATGTGTAGTTGTTTGACCCTAATGCCTTGTAGCGACCTGACCTTGGGAGGGTCATACCTGTTAGGGTGAGGGATAGCTCCCTCATTGAGGAGGTTAGTGGTAACTGTATAGGAACCCTAAAAGCTATATATGAGTAGAAAAGAGGCATGCACCTACATAGAAGTGAGTAGAAACAAGGCTGGCAGCAGGTTTTAGACCTAAGCCAGAGGGGTTATGCCTGATAGTTTGAGTTAGACATGTAGAGCTTCGGATGATCTTGGCCAAACATATGTTTTGATATAAAGTTGCACCCAGGTGGGGATAGATGTGTATCCTTAAGAGCTTGGCCATCTTCAAAAGAGAGAACATCTAGTGGTAGGACCAATTTTAGGGTTAGCTCTAGAGAGAGAGAAAGACCCGATGAAGAAGGTTGGGAACCTTGACTACGAGACATGAGGAATAGTGAGAAGTTGGGTACAATATGACATGGTTTAGACAACCCTAAAAAGATAGAGGTGGTTGCCTCATGCATGATCCATGGAGGCTTGTTGTACCTTGGATGCCTTTAAAGGAACCAAATCCTAAAATGAGAAAGAGTCTTTGTGAATGAATGTACAGATGATACGCATGCCTATCTTCTAAGTGTAGGAAGGAGAGTCCATATACCCTTTAAAGGAATCATATGGTAACAAGTTGTGAAGCCTCGTACCCAGTTCACTCTAAAGGTTGTTCACATGGAAGAGTGTTATGAAGTATATTCTATACCTAGCATAGGTTCGGTTCATGTTGGAACAGCTAAGCATGCAGCTAGATAGCTGATGCATAAGAGGTGGACCTGGGTTCCTGGACCAAAGAGGGGAAGTAGCAGTACCTGGTGCACATGATGTTTGTGAGGCTGATTGAGTTCATGGTATTTGAGTATGGCACCCCCCATGTGTTACAACAAAAGGAAACCCACTCGAGCTGAGATATAGGTTTGATGAACTACTCACACAAGTTGGTGACGTATGTATATATGATATTGGTACAACCTTGAAGAATGATGAATATGTATGACGTACCAAGGAACTTAGCATGGTTTAGTATGTTGTCTTCTTGCTAGATACGTGCATAAGTATCATTTTAGGAGCTAATCATATACATCATGATGTAAACCTTGGAAGTAAGGATGTTTGTGACCTTTGTTTCTATCAAGAGATAGTTTTCTCCTATCCTAGGAAGGGACCCATTCTATAGGATGAGTACCAGCTTTTGGTTAGGTACAAGGTAACCTAAGGAGGTCTCTCATAAGAGCTTGATGAGATAAGTGGAAGAGCACATAGTATGATCATGAATCAATAGACCCATGTGGGACCATCTCTAAGGGGCATGAGGATATGTTATCATGGAGGTAACATATATGGGCCAGACCCAGATAAGTAGGTCACCATGATTCCCATGAAGGAATATTAGTTTTACCATGGGTGCACAGAGAGATGATGAAGATATGGTTGAGGATTTAGGTTTGATATGTGCTATGATGGAATACTAAGTCAATACCAAGGTCAGGAAGGGATAAGACCGATGGCAGTAGGAGTTGTTTGTTTCCCTGAATGCACAAGACCATGGGGTCGGGAGGTAAAAACTACCTTTGCCTGAGGCTCATGGGTTATGAGTTTGGCCACCTTCATGAGTTCATGGGGCCTAAGGGGTAAATGTGAGAGGCACTCCCTAGATGCATAAGGGTTAGATCACCCAAAAAGTGTTGGCACCCTAGAGACCTTGAGGTGATGACTAAGGATTGTACATATAGATATGTTAAGATCCAGAGGTGATGGAAATAGTCTTCCCATGGGTGTAGACCCATAATGGAGATGTTCATGGTGTGGAGACATGTGATGTACGTTTCAACTTAGATTGGAAAGTGTGATGGCGATGTGTGATGCACCATCTCTACTCTTGGAATAGGTTGAACTCTACATTTGGACTGCGACCAAATGCTTATTTCATCTTGTTATGGGTTTGAGAGACATGACAAAATGCATGCCATACTGAGGATAAAGGTGATATGAGTTGACACCTTTTTACTATGTTTGAGGATATAGGAAGTACCACACCTTTTGAGAGTATGTTGGATATGTGGTTTGGAAACACGAAGAGAACAAAGGTAATCATCATATGAGGACGTTCTTGTCAAGAGAAGTTTGGTACCTAAGAGTTGCATCATGGGTATGGTAATCAAGATGATGAGCTCGAAGTGTTCTTTACTTAGTTAGACTTAAACCTGAGATGAGGGTGATGAGTGGAATATATGAAGGTTTATGTTTACACCATCACCTAGCACATAAGGAATTTGATGTGGTTACCGATACTCTTTGTCGAGATACAACTCAGGTGTATAGTTGCCTTGTCTAGCCGATAGAGAGAGCTGAAAGAGGTTGCTAGGTGAACCCTGTGATTGTTAGAAAACTAGACCTATGTGGCTAACATCCAAATACAGCCAGACCGTTGGTCAAGTTGGTGGTTTCCCAATTATCTAGCCCAAAGCTTGATGAGATAGAATGACTGTAGTAAGAATCTCAGATACACCTCTCAGGAAAAGAAGGTGGTGAAACCCACTAGAGTGTTTTAGGGATTCTGAGGAGTCACCCTTGAGGAATCATGTTATGCAAGTCATTCATGGTTTTACATACGTCGTACACTGTGGTACTACCAAGATGGTTAAGGTTTGTATGTGGTCCTTGAGGACCTGGGATGAAGAAGGATATAGTGTTGTATGTGCCGGTTGCCATACATGCCAGAGGGTGAAGGCCGAACACCAGTAACCCAGTGAGTTTCTATAGATAATGAGAAGTCCCTAAGAGGGAATGAGAGAAGGCCATCATGGACTTTGTAGTGAATCTCATATGGACCTAGAGAGGTCATGATGCAACATGGGTTATGGTAGATTGCCTTACCAAGTTGACCTAATCCCTTGCCTGAGAGAGAGCATTCTCAGTTGGTAGATGTGGTTGAACTTTATATGATAGAGAGATAGTTCAACTATACTGTGAACTGAGTTCAATGGTTCTTGAGCATAGCCTGAAGTTCACTTCCATGTTGTGGATGTAGAAGAACTTGATGTTAGATTGAAGTTGAGTACAACATATCACCCCTGACTGATGGCCAGTCAAGAGAGTATGATCCAGACTTTAGAGGTTCTGATGAGAACGTGTGTGTTTGTTCAGGGTGATTCATGCCCATAGTAGAGTTTGCTTGTTATGATAACCACCATAGCCAGTGTCGAGATGTATGAATATTTATAAGGGAGGATGTGTCGGTCACCACTTCACTTGGATGATGTCGGTGAGAGGACCTTATGAATGTCAGAGAGACCACTGTGCATGCATATGAAGTCACTTTAATTAAGCAATGGCTGAGAAAGCCCAAGATTGACATGGGTCGTTAGCTGATGCAAAGCAGACTGACATGTAGTTCACTGTGAGTGAACATGTGTTATGAAAACCTGACCCCTCTGAGCTATAGTTGAGAAAGTTGAGTCCCCGATACATGGATCCATTTGAGATGGATTAGTGGAGTTGATTATGTTTAGCCTTACCTCTCAGGAAAATATGATGTGTTCCATGTGTCCGATCTAAAGCACTATGTGATGTACCTGAGCCATGTGTTGAGCATTGAACCTATTGAACTCCAAAGGAGGATAACTTACCCTGAGTCACCTATGAGGGTATAAGATATTGAGTTGAGAGAGAGCTTAGGAGTAAAGAATAGAAGACGATAAAGGTTCTTTGGAAGCACCATGGAGAGGATGAAGCCACATGGGAGCCAATGATGGACGTGGAAAGGTCTTATCCTGAATTGTTGGTATGCTTGATGGAATTTTGAGGGAAAAATTACTATAAGAGGGCAAGGATGTTACAACCCCAATTTTGGGTTCATATAGTTGGAAATGCAATTTCCCCAATAAATGTATGATTATGGGAATTATACGTATTGGATGGATTCCCTTTGTAATATTTTATGTGTGCATGTGATTTCGTGGATCATAAAATGTTAATGAGTCCAATATGATTATAAGAAAAAAAAAAGAAATCACATATTGCTTTATTAAGAAGGAAAATTGAGATAATGATAAAAATATAAGAAATATGTGGAAATACAAATAATTGAATCATCATGGATGAGATTTTGAGTCCACATGGTTTCTAATGGTAAAAGGAATCTAAATAAATGATATTAAACAATAGGAGAGAGAAAATATGCATAAAATATGCCTTAATAAGTCATAACTTGCCTATGAAGAAAAGTCATTTTCACTTTTGTATAATGACTCCAAACTTGGCACACAACAGGATAAAATCCAAGGAGTTTTCATATAAAAGAGAAGTAAGAATATATTTAATTACATTTCAATAATGTAGGAATAAAGGACCAACTCATATCTACGAATTGAGAAAGATATTGATAAATTTTCCTTTTTCATCAAGGATTTTACCAAATCTAAGTTTTAACGAGGAAGTGGGGATTTTCTATGTGTTCTCTTTTGGGCCTATATTGAAGGTAACCAGTATTTTATTGAGAAAGAAGAAGGAAAGAATAGATATTGTTGACATGTCTTTTTCATACGATCTAGTTTGGAAACAAACCTACTGCTCATACATTCTCTCCCCTAGTGCTTATAAAAGGGCTTAGGACCTCATACGTATGGTGGGAGGAAGTACTTGTATTTCCATGACTCTTGAATCCATGTAAACATCTGACTTCCTTCCTTTCATTCCTGAGTGGCGAGCTTAACAGATTTGACAAGCTACCCCGCTATGTCCTAACCTTGGCAAGCAATGTTAAGATAAGTACTTTGGAGGAAGCGGAAGACCTTTGAAGAAGGCCACAACTTCTCATTCATCACTACTGTAATGATTAGGATCAATGTTTGCTTGATTGATTGATTGGACATCCACATGTGAGATCTCCAAAAATAGGTAATATCTAAAATTGGACAAACAGTAAAGTGGCACCTGTGAAGATTAAATTTAAATTACAAAAGGACAATTTAGGTAGATAGAATCCTACTTCGGGTAGAAGTCCCAGTTACCTAATTTTGAAGGTATGTTAAAATAAAAAAATAATTTAAATTTTCAGTTTAGTCTTTAGTAGAATTTATTAGTTATTTTTTATTATTTGCAAAACCATTGATCCTATTTTGGGATAACGCGTCTAACTTCTTGGTCTCCCTTAATTGGGGGCTACTGGGAAGTAGGGTCATTACAAAAGTTGTCAAATATTATTTTCTTAGAAAAAGAACACCAAATTTTAGGAAAATACCTAGACGTGGGTATGTTATAGGAACTATGAACTATTCCAAGCTAAATAAGACCCTACTAGCCTACCTCAAACTCCAAAGAAACCTCAAAATCTTATCTCTTCATTTCACTCAGAATGGTGAAGGGTACCACACAAGTCGATAATGGGTATAGATCAATCAAGGAAAATGTGATGAACAGAGTTTTTGGAACTTCTACAAAATATACATTTTTATCGTATCTTATGCATAACATTTCTCTTTTATGTATTTTTTATTATTTCAATATTGTTAATATATAGTTCTCTCATTTAAAAATGTAGGATTTATATCAAGATATATGTGTTTATATTCAATAAAGTCAGTTCTAATTAAACCGGTCACTCATTATAAACATTCTATGAACCCACATCACCTACTGTCTCTCAAACTTTCATATAAGGAGACAACATTACTCTTAGCTCCAGTCAAATATTTATGTTTTTCTAAAGTTTTTTTATTATTAAGTATTTTGTTGCAAAAAATAGGAAATAAATCTCCACTTTTCTTTTTCTTATTTTCTCAATAATTTTTATGATATGGGCTGATGATAAGGAGCCCATGGAAGAGGCACCCATGGATCATTGTCCAAATCAAAAGGGGCATCCACATTGTATCTCTCCTATAATCAATAGGGTAACCTTGTGCAAGAAGTATTACAATGAGAAATCTCCTCAGGACGTAACAGCGAGTTTATTTCCTCATGATACCCTGCTCTCATCACCACCCTGCTCATGATTAGTTTGATAAAGTTAGATGAAATGAGTGGGATATACCAATGTATCCCTTCTCTCACATAAGAAATGGATGACAAACATGAACCTGAACTGAACCTACCTACTTCTAGCAATACCTCTCTTCCTTTCCATTGAGACCCCCCTTGTATACACTACAACAAAAATGCCCATTAGTGGCCTTTTAGAAATGCCACTAAAAAAATATAAACGCCACTAAACATGTTTAGTGGCATTTGTTGACACTTAAAAAAATGTCTGTAGTACTAATGCCACTAGAAAGATAGTGGCATTAGTTGTAAAAGCCACTAAACGATTGGCTTTAGTGGCTTCCAATAAATGCCAAATAAAGGCCACTAAAACATCATTTGGCATTTATAAAAAAGCCGCTATCCATCAATTGGCTTTTGTTCAAATGCCACTATTTTGTATTATATCGGTGAATGAAATGATTCTTTTTTAGTGTAATGGCGTATAAAAAAAAGCCACTAATGACATACTAGTTTTGTATTACTACATTTTTATGTCTTTTAGTCATTCAATTTTCAGTTCATTATCAGGTTTTCTAATTGAATGCCAATTGCATCTAAACTCAGTTTTCCGAAAGTATGAATATTTTTTATTTATAATTAAATGACAATTACAAGGGGAGGACATTTTAGCTTTACCCTTATATTGAATACAACACCATTGATATACTTTCATACACCATTTTTCTATTCAATACACTAACTTATACATCATTGGATTTGTCTCTTCCCTGATATGACTATCTACTTTTCATCATGCTGACTTCAGAGAACCTTTAGGAAATAGCTTAACATTATGGTGGAATCCTTCAACCACCTCCCACAACCACTAGATAATAGGTGATGCATTATTGTAGCCAGATTATTCTGTATTTGCCCTCAAATCTTCCACTACAATAAATCACAAGACAATTAGAAATTAATATATCCATGCAACTGCAACGTGAGGATATCAAACAACATATACTTACAATTAATATCTGGAAGTCCACTAATAAGAAACTCCAAGTCCGAACCAACAAAGATCCACCTAAAGAATCATCCAAGTGCAATATAACTACACATTTAAGTGTGCATGTGCATGGACACAAGTCTTTGTGCATGAAAACCTATCAAAAGATACGAGTTCTGTGTTAGTGAAGATGTAAACTGCAAGAATGCATCAAACATAGATAGGACTATTTCCTTGTACTTTAGATAGGATGCCTACCTAGATAATGGATATCTTGTAGTTGACTACTTTATTCTCTAAACATCCTCCATGTCACTGCGATTAGTCAATAATAGTTGGAGTCTCACATTTGTCACTGCCATTAGTCATGGAAGTCATACCTCTATACCAAAAATAATGGGAGAACAATGTTGGAAAACAACATGATAAGGATGTTTTATATTCTGAAAAGTAGGACATTTTACACAACATTAGGATATTCAAGCCTCGAATCACAACCTCTTGAATAAGATGAGTAAAGAGAGGTCAGCCATTATGGTGTAGATATAGGATGACCTATGTTGGTATTAGTATTCTAACTCATATGAACATGCATACAATGATTTCTTTTTTAATATGAATCTATTTTAACTTTCTCTGTATTTGGCATACAGGTGAAAATAGAGAAAGAAAAAGAACCAAAGAACTAAACTACTTAATATCGAGCCAAACCAGCTATAGAATCCTAACTACCTAACTCAGCTAGACTATTTCTTCCGAACAGTGTTCACTGGAGCTCTTTGACACGATAGATTACTAGTTAATGGGAAATCAACATGCAAAAAGTATAACTTCTCAAGCCTTCATGCTCATGAATGGGTAACCTATGATGGAGGTGGACTTGTAGCTTCAATGTTGCATCTCTGCTGATGAACAATACATTGGTACCATTGATACTGGTTGGATGATGGACTGCTATCAAAGTGGCTCAACATGATGATGTTTATCTGTATGTTAGAGTTGTCACTAGTGCAAAATGTATTCAGAAATAGTGGCTTTATACATTCAGCAATTTAGATAGAAAAATAAAGATCAGTGATTTAAAAAGTGGGTGAAGTGTCCTCTTAAGCGGCCTCTTAAGCGGTCAAGCCTATGTCCCATTGTAATTTTAGTTGAAGCGGGCTTTGAAGCATTTTGGACTGAAGCGGACGCTTTTTCCCACTTTTTGCCACTTCAGGCCGCTTTTTCAGCCCCGCTTAAGCGACTGCTTCAGGGCGCTTCACGACAAATATTGCTGGAGTGGCCTAATCACTCACCAAATCTATAGAAAAATGAAAGCACTACTTTTGGGAGATGTGATGCTTCAACTGTTGTGTCTCAAAAGGTGTAAGAAAGTTTAGTAATTAGCATTTATCTTTACTTTGTTACTGCTATTTGTACACTCTGTACAGCTAGACTAGTACTTTGTACTTTCAAGTATGTTTATGATATTATCATGTATATTTCATGTTGTTTATTACCGTTGATACTCTTATAGTCTGACATTTAGTATACTTGTACAAAACCTTTGCACAACCATCTGTGGACTGTAACAAAATGATGTCAGAAAATATTGTTATATTGTCAATTATGTACTTAGTGTTCTTTATGATTTAATATGTATGATATTGGCATGTATGTTTAATTTAGTTTATTACCACTGACAAATTAATAGTCAGCCATTTTGTATACTTGTACAAAAACTTTTCTCAACCATCTATAGACTGTAACAAAATAAGGTAGTAAAATTTGTTATATTGTTTATTATATACTAAGTCTAGTAGTTTATTTCTCTTTAGGATTTACTGAGTAATATCTAATTATCTTGATTCTACTATATATTGTCATGCATTTCTCTTTATTACTATTTAAATGTGCATCTATCTATATTATGTTGAAGACTACCTTACTCAGTCAACAATATTTGTACAAAGTACTAGTATTTAACTACTACTACCAAAAAATGTTTTTACTAAATGATAATTTCTAAGCCCAATTGTTGAAAAAATATTAAGTACATAGTACTAGTATGATACTTGATTGTTGAGCAAGGACTATGTGGCTTTATGATGTTTGAGTATTTTTAGCTTGTAACAATTAATTTTTGTAAATAGGACCCTTTTTATAGGTAAAAGTCATTCTGATGTAATGAAATATCATTTAGATGCTTGATTAATGATATGTTAGCAGTACGAAGGTCACCAAAAGTTTTCTACATTTTTTAAAACAATGCAGACTGTTTTTTCAAAAAGTGCCCACTTTGGTCCACTTTAAAGCCCGCTTTCCACTCCCCGCTTCAAAAGGGTCAATCCGCACTCTTCCCACTTCACGTTTTCCAAAACCTAGATAAAGATCAAGATGTACTATTAGATGTACTATTAGATGTCATCAAAATGGTTAGATCATCCTTGTTGTCACTTGTAGTGATCATGTAACATATCCTCTTTTTCTCACTTTTGCAAACCTTTGACTTGGTAGATGGCATCCAACAATGATCTGTCCTTTGGTGTTCCTTCCATGGATGATATCTGAATTAAAACCTAGAAGCTCACTAAACATGCGGCCTAGTGAGAAGCAACAACAAGTGTGGCAGGGAAGGGGTAGATGAAGGTTCATCAGGAACTGTGGCAGGGGATAATATTTTTTTGCTAAAGAAAGTGTGCCTCCTCCCCTCTTTATTTATTTTTGTATTGAAGAAAATTGTAGGGTATACAACTGTTCAGAAACAAGGATAACATCAAAAAGGCCTAAAATCTGTATAGGTCCAACAAATAGAAAAAAGTATAAGAGAGCCTATGATAGCCACATCCAGCTGGCTTTTTAGGAGAATCAACCAGACATCCAAAGCCACCTCAAAGGAGAGTAAGTATCTACTATGACAAACCAAAAGAGCCTTCAGAGAAAAAGAAACTAGACCAGAACTATCATAAATCCTCCAGGATGAAAGAAAACTTCAGAACCCAAAAACTCATTGCCAACAACATACAAGATAACCAGAGAAGCCCAAAACCTTCAGCATACAGGAAGATTCAGAACAGTAAGACATATCTACAAAATGAACTAGCATCCTAACCTACCAGGAATCCCACTCAAACAAGTAAGGAATCCAACCAATGGAAGCAACCAAAGATCCCATATAGTTGAGATTCTACCAAGAAAGTCTGCCCTCTTCAATCACAGAGAAACAGAGGCTCAGCTAAAAGAAACCAGAAGGGGCCATTAGAGAGAAGAAACATGACCAGATCAGCCAGAAAATCCTCCAAGTAGAGGGAGATCCCCTACCAAACTGTGACACCATCTCCGACAACCTTGACCAAGTAAACTAAACACCAACCAACCAATTGAGTTGGCTCAAAGATCCACACTGAGGTGATGTCTCAAATCACCAGGGTCAACATAGAAAGAGGGAATCCACCACCAGGACCCAGGGACCTCATCATACCCTCAACCTGCACCAAGACAGGGTAAAACCCTCTCCCATATCCGCAAACCTTACATAGATTTGGTCTTCAAGCTACCAAAGCCATATCCATACATCTGAGGATCTGCCAAGATTCCCCTAACCTATGGTATATTTACCGTCAGGGTCCAATCCACTCTGAATCTTCATGACTTGGACTTTGTCCTAAGCATGAAGAACTCTTTTTCATCATCTACATGTGCATTAAGGATGGTTCACAATGTCTAGGGCTACTCACTACTTTTTTGTTCCACTTTGGTCAATTATATTGACTAACAATTTAATACTACATCAATCAAGTTATGCACAAGTAGAAATAAACCATCTAAGAATTTATCGTGATCTCATAAAAATAAAACACATAGAATGCATAACTAATTAAGATTTGTGAAACTTCAATCAAGCATGAATTGGTTCCATGTAAAAACATTTATAGTGGACATATATATACTTAATACATGACACATTTGTAATATTGCTACTTTGTATATATCAACATGATGCATTCATATTAAATTACATTTTATTATTGTACTTCAATCATTATTATAATATATTATGAAAAAGATAAACATGTTCCTCATTCTAAAAAAAATATTTGTACACCATAAGGATTATATTATAGTTTTCTAGTTTGCATATCACAAATATCTCTTTGTAGTTCTCACTAGATTTTTTAAAATTTTGTGAAAGCTTGTCAAACTCATTTTTTTATTATCATCTATTTATACATATATAGTTTTTCATTCTAGAATTAGTATGGGTTGTGTAAAATGAGACACAAGCAGCCCAATGAATGTAAAACTCTACATTGACGTTTGAAGATTGTAATGAAAAAATGTCATCTTGTATTATTATGTTGTATTTTACCTACTAATTCTAGTACCCTATTTTTACTTGTAATCCAAACTGTTTAGAATTTTTCTATGACTTTGTATATTTTTATTTAATATTACTATTTTGTTTCTTACTATACTATGTAGAAGAAGTACTAAGTGGAAGGATTCATACATTATAGACAAAGATTTTTAGTAATGATAAGATATCGCAAAAAGCAATACAAAATAGAGCATGTAAATGATATTTGTATAGAAACATAGGAGGTCAAACCTGCAATATCAAATGCTTGAATACCATTAATGGGATTTGCATTTCTGCTTTGAAGTACAATCAATATCGCTGGACTGTGCCAGTGCAAGAGGTTGAGGTATTGAAACCAGACACCAATAAAATAGTAAGTTGACTGACACAATATAAAAGAACAAATCATTTCCATTTATCTGTCAAGGTTGTCTTTAGTCTAGTCAATTTTAGATAGTTTATTTTAATTTGTAATTCAAGAATCCCCAGAGTTACATCATTTATAGTTAATATACATAGATAGTAGAAGTCACAATATATGTGGGGTGCAATATTCTAGTTAGAACCTGGAAGTTTATTTTAAAAATCATATTCATCATAAGCACAATGTGTTTGCAAAACAAAACAAATAGGTCCATCACCAATATGAGTATATTTTTATTCTTGTAAGTCACACTTTTTATTAGTTTGTCAGGGGAAACCCACCCCCCCAAGTAGAGGCCCAGATAACAGGGATGGTAAACCCAGAAGACCCCTGCGCCCGCATACTGGTATCTCAATAAGTTGCATCAGAGGTCGCCTGACGCTGCAGGAAATTCATTTCTGAGCAGAGCTTACAGTGAGAGTCGAACCCGGGACCCTTCGTGAGGGGTCCTGTGTCACGACCAGCTGAGCTACCACTCATCGGCTTGTAAGTCACGCTAGATGGCGAAGACAGATCAAATGTTAATGTTAGAGAGTTAATCATCATTGAGCTCATAAAACATTGAACAAAATCGTTATCTCAAGAAAAACTAAACATTTGATGACAAAGTGTATGACAATACAAACCTCAAGAGAAAGTGCAAAAGAGGACTGCAAAGTCAACCCAAACCACTCAATATGTCAAATAGAGGCGTATGCATCAATAAAAAAAACATTGGTGGGTTCTAAAGTAGTTGCCCATCTTTATGTTAATCATGTAATTCTAGTCATGCATGTCACGCAGATGTCAAACTCCTCTCTATGTTGGTAAGATAATTCTAATTACTTTTAATTGATAGGGAAAAAAACCCAAAGAGATTACAAGTGTCAGCACTTACTTTTTGGGAAGTAGATTCTATTGTTCCTTCTCATTGATAATGTGCATCTTGGTTAGTTTGGAGTATCTTTGAGTTGTTGGATGATATCTAAAAAATGTGGAATAAAATAGGTATGCATAAGTTTTCCATAATAGCTTACCTATTGGAGATTCCATTTCCAGAGATGCATTGACAAAATGTCACTCTGGATGCCTAACACACTTTGACATTGATGCTTCTATGCAATGTGTATTCAGGAGAGCCGCTAATGAAACAAACAAAAGAAGCAACTCGAAAACATTAGAAAGATCAATTTTGATCTATGTTAAAAATCAATCACACCAACACAAGAAATAATGCCTTTCATGAAGTACTCTCAGCCCAGACAAGCCATTCCTTTACTCTACACCAGGATGGTAAACATGTTTCCACCTTTAATTTGTTTGGAGTATATTACTCTTTTAGTAATCCTTTTTCAAAATAACCAGATTTCTTCTATTCAACCTGAACACCAGTGCTGATTTTAAAACATCCTTCTAGAACAAAAAAACATGTATGACAATATCTGTATAAATGAAACTGACGTCAACACAAATGTGAAAGCCCCAGTATGATGGCTATAATGTTTGTGTGATATACATGTAATCATATATCTTTAAATTATGATTCAATATATAAACTAGAACCCTATAGTTGTCCCTATAAATAGTTTTAAAAAAATGAAATAAGAGTAAAGATAACTATAATCAATAGATATAGATGGTGAAATATAAATAATTTGGCTTACAGAGGAAACAAATGACAAGTGGGAAGGTAAATCTTTTTCATGCAGTGAGGTGATCAAATAGGTGGCATAATAAACACTTTATTGTTTTGACTAAAAGTGCATACTGCATTATGTATTTTTCTATATACTAGAACTTCCTATTATTGTTATTCTTATGCAACTGCATAATATAAAATTGATTATTGGTAATCCTCACTAACCTATCCTCTTCGTACTGTATGGATATTATGACCTACAAGGAATTCAACACAATATTGAAGATCTTCAATTGCATCTTCACTGGAGTTGCTATAGTTATATTATCATCATCAAATGATATATTCAAATGGACTGCACAAAATAGAAATCATAAGTGCAAGAATGGCACTTCTAACAGACAGCTAGCAATACTGAATACTGGAGTCTTCTTCTAGGGAATTGTCTTACACCAATATTAAAATTCCAAAGATTCAATGAGGATAGAAGCAATGAAGAGATGGCCAACAGATGAGATCCTTGGTACTAGAAAAAAGTAGTGTGGCTTCTCCATTTATACTGTAGCTACACTTGCCGCACTAGTTTTCTAGATCTCATTAGCTAGTGTGATGATTGATTATGAGGTCATATCTGTGGGATACGAATAAGTAGAGGACCACTCCCAAGATGAAGCCTCAGATCTAGGGGAAAGACCAACAACAAGGCAAGATTCACTTCCCTGCAAACAAATCGAAAGAGAACGGCCATGACCACCACCTATCAGGGCCTCACAACCTGCAATATTCACGGAAGCTCCTGCCTCCAGGACACCCAAATATTGGCAACCAAAGCCAGTCCCAGTTGCCACATCACCAAAGCAAGATCTGGTGTTCAGATCTGAAAGAGAAGGACGCCTTACCGGAGGGAGGCTAGGCCAATGGAACCCATAGAGGAGAGGGTAAAGCAACCTCCCCCTTCCACAAGTCTATCATGTATCCTTGAAAGTCACTCCATGGACTCCCGAGCGCTAGGGGACATTAGGTTTTATTAACTAATCAAAAGAAAAGTAAAATAAGTTTGTAATTGACATGTATAAAATGCCACTAATAAAATGTACAAATGCCATTAGTGTTGGCATATTTGATTAGAATTTATGGCATATTAATTAGGGGAATTTAAATAAGAAAAGCATGTAAAAAAGTTATATAATGGCTTTTTTTTACAAAAGCCACAAACATAAATGCCACTAATGGAAATTTTTGTTGTAGTGATATTTGCACCTCTCCATTAGATCCTGACCCGTAAATGTCATGGATCCATTTGTTAACTGAAGTCCACACTCCTAATGGCTACACAACCAAAGGCGAGTGGACCTGGGCATCCGTCCCTATAATTGATCACATAACATATGCATGAATTAAACTATAAACAAGAACAAGATAAGAGATAACGTGGAACAAAAAGGAACTAAACTAGTACTTGAAAATATCTTATTCCCATAAAAGAACCCATAGGAACTCATTTGCATGACGTTAGATATCACCAAAGTAAGATCCATAGATTATAATTTTAGAGTAGAAGAAGGGATCATAACAAAAGTCATAGTGTACCTGCTACCTAAAATCATAAAATGGGTACACATCAACATAATTGTGTTGAGTACACTATAAAATACATAAACTCACATGTTTAAGATACATATATGCTTGGAAAAATTTGATATGGTAGCATGAAAGAAATAAACAACATTAAATACTTTCTTATTAACATACAATCATGTTTTAGTCACATTTCCATAATACTTAAACAACAATATATGGTCATTGACTGACTTCCTTAAAGGAAGGGTCTGTAAGGGTGCTCCAGATTAGCTAACCCTTTTATATATGTGATGACCTCAAAACATAAGTTAATGAGCTAACCCTATTTCAACATGCCTAGTTCCCTTACCCTGAGAATTCAGGTAGGTACATAAGGTTCAAATAATGGACAAGTTCAATTATGTTCACGGTTTGTTCAATATATTTCTAGCAAAATGAACATAACAATCATAGGGAACAATTAGCTCAAACAAATATATAAATCCAAGAAATTTTAAGCATATAAGCATACAAGAAAGTTCAATACCACTAGTTTGGCCAATAGGATTACAAAGCATACCTTTATAGGAGAACAAAATTAACAACCTGATGTAGAAAACCATATAGAGCAAGCTTGATTATATCTTGGAAATTAAGTCATCCTAGATATTCTGACATTACAAGTAACTACAATTGGATTAATATCACCAAGGCTAGGTCTCATTAATCATAATCATGGTGGTTGAATGTGTCACCTAAGTCTAGGTATCATATCTTTCATCATTAGTTTCATTATCTCAACTAGGTCATGCATTGGCATCGTCAAGAAACATAGTATGTCATTATTTTATTAGCACTTAGAATGACACATCACAACTAGATCAGGGATATATTATTAGAGTTCGAAGATCTTAAGTAGATCAATCATAATATTTGAGCTAGCTTAGTCAGCATAAGCATCAACATTGCCATAACTAGTAATATTGAGTTACAATCATGCAAGATTGTCATCAGTAGAGTATAGATGGGGTCCACTTGAGTTAGGATTTATTAACATCACTAACATACTGATTTGAGATCATTATATAACATGGATGATCCTTCAAGAAAGACTTGCACAAGATTATAAATTTAGATATCAACATGCACACTAGATCACATATCAAGCCAAGATTAGGGTATTTAGCCACATAAGTGCACAAGAAAGTTCCACAACACACATCGGAATACAAGGCATTTAAGGTTACTGATTTCAGGCCATATAAACGTCATTGAGTAGCTTTAGATCATTAAGAGAATAAAGTTTAAAATTCATCACAAAAATGCAAATAAGACCATATTAGGACACATTAAAAATAACAACATCATCATTAGTGTACAAGAAGGGTCACGATAGAAAAGGATAACAATTGATAGTGAATTCTATTGATTTAGAACAATCATAGATATTTTAATCACACTTGAACAAGTTACAACATAAAAGAAGGGATCTTTTACATATAGGTCCATTTAGGTCATTTCATCACCATAAGACTATTTTAGTGTGAAAAAATGAATAAGGTCTGAATCATGATGCATAAAGGTATTCAAGTGACTGATATTAGGCTAACTTTAGGGTTTTGTAAATAAAAAATCAAGACCATGCATTCAAATGGGATAAACATCTGAAAGGGACTTCTAAAGCATGCATTTTGGGATATCAACAGAAAAGCAAGAAGATTTAGATTTTGGAAGTGTTTTAACTGGAAAGATCTCATTTTATGAACAAAAAAGCATATATTACATGATACTTTTGGACAAAGGAGTGATTTATGGTGATTTTTCAAAGATATACCTTGGTTCAGAAACTAAGGGCCCTCAGATCAAGATTCAAGGGTTAGAAAATGGGCACCTTGGATCAAGATTTAAGGGTTAGGAAGTGGGCACCTTGGGGAAGAGCTCCTCTCTTGGGCTCTCAGAGCCTTTGGGGCCTCGTCCGTGATGATCCGGCCTACCTGGCTTTTCCCTAGTGGCTAGCGGCCAATCACTAATGCTAACCACTATGATTGTAGCTGCCAATACCCCCTGATCGCCTGTCATATCTTGTCACCACCCACTCTAGGTATTCCTATCTACACCTCATCATGATAGTGCAAGGTCACTAGAGCTTCAGTGGCTCCAAGATTGAGGGGGAGATGGGTTGGAGAAGCTGGGAGTCGAGGAAGCCAGGCTCCATGTACTTGACGATGGCTTTACACTATGGAAAAGTAGCAAGATGGGGTTGCAACACCTCACTGGAGGTGGCAGCTATCAAGATGAGATGGGGGGATAAATAACCAGAGAAAGGTGGTATGGGGTCCATGAGGGGGTGGAAAAGATAGGGGAAAAGTAGTGGAGGTTAAGAGGAGTTGAAAGAGGGGTAAAAAATGGGGTGAAATGGTTGGGTCGACCACCTTCACTGGCCACCCGATCCTATGCCAGAGGAGTAGGTGAGGGAGAAGAAGCCTTGGCTACTAGATGGAGTATGGATCCATGGCCCAGTGACCCAAAGGCTAGGGAAGGATGCTCAAACATCAGGAACTTGTGATTGGGTGAGAAGCAAGCTCGAATCTCTATGAAAAAAAGGAAAGTGATTCGCAAGCCACTTGTGTGTGCCCATACCCAGGCCCAACATGGTTGGCCCATTATTAAAGTTGCAAAAAAATTTTAATTTAGGGTTTTTAATTGTAGCTCATAAATTGGCCATATCTTCCTCATTCGAGCTCCAAATTGGATGAAATTTAATGCTTGGAAATGTAAAAGAGAGATATATCACATGAGTATTAATGGAGCACAAAAGTTCACAAGGATGTGTTCAAAATTCAACAAAACAAATTGTGGTATGTTACATGCAAGAAAATTGATTTTAAACTAATTGAGCATCATCTTAGTTATACATGTAAACTAGGTAGATAATTTTGCAAGAAAAATCATTCAAACATGAAACTGAGGGATAGGATAAAAACTAGAGAAAAGATTAATAGAGAACATGTACTTGAGGAGTGAGAGAAATCCAACTTATCACATCCTCCCCACCTTAAAAAAAAATTGGTCCCCAAAATTAAATCAAGTCATCAATTGAGATGGATTCCTATTCAATGTCAAAATTGTCATAGTGTTTTCATAAGGTACCACCACCACATGAAAAATCAATCCCATTCCCATAATTGAGTAATTGAGCATAATGGTTAACACATAGTCACGTAGATCATCAATTTGGAAGTATCATCACATGAATCATAATTTGAAGAGATTATCATATACATCATGAATTTGGAGAGATCACCTTTTTGGTTAATCAAATAGAGTTGAACAGTAAGGCATGGCTTTCTTTCACAAATTTTATGGATCTAGCTTTTACATTGGACTAGGTGGGGTTATACATCCATGATTGAGATTTCATATTTCAACTATTAGAGACAAACTTCATATTCAACATCATGGTTTCATACTCAAAATTGATTGAAGATCCTACCCTAGTATACATAGAGTTTAGCCCTAAGTCATAGTTTGAGCGAGTTAACATTAATCGTTACAATTTTTTTGAGATTTGGGAACATGAATTTCATCAATCATATATCAAGGGTGATCTCAAGATCCAAACAGAGTGATTGTTGGGGCCAATTCATTATGAAGATCAATAATCATGAGTCAAGATTTCATAAATTAATGTCGAGAGTCAAGTTTGGACATCAAAGCAATAGTTCCAAACATTTCAAAGATGGGTTTAGGTTCCTATTATACCTTAGGGTGACCATTCATCCATATAAAACAATCGAGCAACAATCAGGCGACTTTTCAAGCATTATTCAACATCTCATGGCAACGATATCAAGTTCATTTCCATGATCTTCAAGGTTGATGAGTGATATATACTTAGTTATCTCTAGGAACTTAACCACTAAGTATGGTTAACATAATTATATTTCAAGATCATCATTAAATCAAGATTCAAGATCAAGTATCAAAATCATCATAGCTCTATCCTACTAGAGGCTTAGGTTAGAAATCAAAATTGTGTGGAAGGGGTTTCCTTTCCAAACTCTAAATAATCCACAAAATGACAATTTAAAGGCAATCATAATGGGGATATGACCTAGGTTACGGGAGTCATAAGTCAACTACCACCCTAGTCTAGCACATTTGTTAACGTTAATCATGAGCCATCAAGTATATACAATATGTAGAGTGTCATTTATCATAGCACACATCATAAGGTCATTATATCAAAGTTCAAGATCATAATAGACAAACCATATTTCAAGATTTTGCAAGATAAATGTCATAATAGGGAAACACTATTTGAAGATTTTGCAAGATCAAGGTCGTAATAGGGAAACCATATTTCAAGATTTTGCAATATTGAGGTCATAATCATGTTCCCTTCCTTTCATGATCAAGGTTAGGGTATATTTTGGAAATCAAGAAGTCAAATTGGGAACTCAAGAGTTTGGTCATAGTAGGGCTAGAGTGATATCCATGTTCATCATGTTTATTCAAAATTGATCTTATAAATAGGCGTATCGGTCAATAGGGAAATTCCTCTTGTATAAGAGTCTTCCATCACGATTTCGAGAGTCCAAGAGGATAGTCTTTCCAAGGCATGATCATTATACACATCAAGTAGGATAAAAATTGCTTAAACATGGTTGAGGTTTGAGTAAAATAGGGACAACATAAGTATAGTCAGTAGGGACCTCATCAACCATGAGGTATAAAACATGATTTCCACCTTATCCCTTCATATTAAGATCATTATCATTTTACCTCAAACATAGAAAGCATGTTTTCTAGATTTGGTAAAGTTCAGTTTACATGATTTGAGGGTCATACATGAGTAACTACTCTAAGATTATTCTGATTAATCATAATCAAGAATTCAATTTAAGGTCATATCATGGCATCAACATTATGTTACTTAATTTTTTACCAATTCATTCACATTTTAGTTTGCCCCATACATAAGCTATCCATAATTGATAGATCATGTGATCCATTATCATGAGAGAAGAATCATATGAGGAGATGAGAAACTAACTAATCATCATATAATGGGTGGATTAGGGTAGTCCTTAAAGAAGAGATGAGATGTTAGAACACTCTCTATGTTACAACCCCAATTTTTGGGTTCATATGGTTGGAAATACAATTTCCCTAATAAATGTATGATTATGGGAATTGTATGAATTATATGTATTGAATGGATTTCCTTTGTAATATTTCCTTGGTAAATGTGATTTCGTGGATTATACTATGTTAATGAGTCCAATGTGATTAAAAGAAAAAGAAGAAATCAAATATTGCTTTATTAAGAAGGAAATTTGAGATAATGATGAAAATATATGAAATATGTGGAAATATGGATAATGGAATCATCATGGATGAAATTTTGATTCCACATGGTTTCTAATGGGGAAAGGAATCCAAATAAGGAATATAAAAGAATACGAGAGAGAAAATATGCATAAAATATGTCTTAATAAGTGATAAATTGCATATGAATAAAAGTATCTCATACTTTCTAATTTGTGTCTCAAACTTGACAGGAAAGTATTTTAAGTCTTTATGGACTTTCCTCTAAAATTTGGGATTAATAGTATAAGTTGTTTAGGAGAAATGAATTTTGCAAGTTTCCTAAAGTGAGAAGGACAATATTAAATGTCACGATGTATTTAAAGTAATTTCTGGCTTTTGTTCTAATATGTGGCATGATAGCCGTTGGATCTTTGATCCAATGGTGGATGTTTTCCATGTAAGTTAAGGAAAGGAAAATAGTAGAACGAGACTTGCCAATCGATTTTCCTCTGTGCACAATCCACATGCAAATATGGAGATTTCTCCATTGGATTCGGGAGATGAATCTTAGTCCTTCTATACTTGATTTCTTATAATTTTGTGTAGATTTGGGAACCCCGAATTTCTCCATGGAGTCCTATATCCTATCAAACTTTTAGGCATCCCCACTCATTGGCTCCACATCTATATAAGGCCCAAGGGGTTTGGAAGGTTGGGATAATTTTTCTCCTTGGCTCCCTATGATTGAAAAGGTGGTAGTGGTGGCTTGACCAGCCGTCACTGCGGCAACGACAAGATGCAAAGGGGGCGGGCAGAAGAGCACACGACCTGGCTCTTCACCTTCAGCAGACGTAGGAGGATTTCGAGAGTTGCAAATTGACCTCAACTCAGGCCGCAGAGGGGGGCGAGACCTCATTGCTGTTCACAGGAAAGAGTGCCCTATTCTAGGCCTGGCTGTTATTAGTAGGGTAGCTGACCTCGGGCATCCTTGGTTGTGAGGAGAGGCTAGGTAAACTCACCTTCCACAGGCGGATCTGCTGGGAGTCTAAGTGGGATTTTCTAGACATCGAAGGAGGAAGTCAACCCTCTGGTTGACCGAGCCATGGCGTTGGCTCGCGAGCAAGAGAAGCGGAGGTCGGGGTGGAAGACGAAGGTCGCGGAGATGACTGTTTTACTCCCAAGGTTAATGAAGAGACCTAGGGGTAAACTCATCTTCTGGTTATGTTTCCTGACTTAGCCATGCTGGAGCGAGCCACTGAGGTGGCCACACTCTATTGGCTATTGAATAACCTTGTGGAAAAGGGAAAAGGAGCCTGATTGATGATGTGGCGACATCCTATTGGCCCAGAGGTAATTATCTTGTGAAAATCTTAATTAATTATTGGTAGATCGAATCAAGACATATAGTATATGAAAGTTGATTAGAAAAATGTAAGGAATCCAATAAAAATATATGTAGAGCCTAAATATGCTTGCAACTCAAAAATTGTATAAAGTTGTCACCTTTGAGGCTTTTATAAACAAGAAACCCTAATTTTGACAGTAATGTGATGTAGTAAAGTGATATGGATGATTTAAGATAATATTAACTTGTCATTAACAAAAAGGAAGTTTTAGATCTAAAAGAATAATATTTGTGCATAATTGGCTTAATTTAGGGTTTCACATGTTTAATATGCATTAATGGGCTTAAAACCCCTAATTTAAGTGTTAATGGGTTTTAATGAGATATATTTCGAGATTCTTTGTATAAAAGTGATATTAAGTTGATATTAAGCCAAAATGGGTAATAAAGAGGTTTTAATGAGATATATTTCTAGATTATTTGTATAAAAGTGATATTAAGTTGATATTAAGCCAAAATTGGTAATAAAGAGGTTTGAATGACAATAAGTTGAATAATAAGGGTTTTGAACCTCAAATTGTTGTTTTAGGGTTTGTTGATTTAAAAAGGATAAAGTTTCAGAAATTGATTTAAGAAGCCCTAATAAATCTTAATGAGACTTAGAACCCTTGGAAAGGTGTCCCAAGTCAATAAGGAGTTGTTTGAGATATGTTTGTGACCATTAGGCATTATACATGTTTTTAGGATCAATGTTTGCTTGATTGATTGATTGGCCTGCTTGATTGGACATCTAGTTGGATTTGAATATCTTACTATATTTAAGACTCCAAATCAGATATGTGGTTAAATTATGAATACCAATTGTAACAACCTCCCTTCCTGGTAACCCCCAATTAAGGGAGACCAAGAAGCCAGGGATGTTATCCCAAAAATAGGATCAATGGTTTTGTAAATAATAAAAAATAATTAGTAAATTCTACAAAAAACTCTTTAGAGCCCAAGGGAGTTATTAGAGGATTTTCCAATGATGGAGGCATCTAGAAAAGGATCATAGTCTGGGGGCTGGCAAGATTTTCCTCCACCCTGCTAGTCAGTCTACGAGGAATCCCGGACATTGTGTGACTGCCTGGCCAAAATCAGAGGATTTGACTCGAAGTAAGATACATCTAGGATTCTCTCATATGTCTTCTTCCCTTCTCAACCCTAATTCATATAGGATTATAAGTGCTTAGGGTTTCTCTCTCTCCACACCCCTCTTGTGTTTGGGATAAAATTAATAAGGATTAAGGAATCCTCCACCAAATAATGAAAAGCATGTAAAAAAATGTCATGGACAGAAGTTGTATTAGTTTAAGCGTAAACTAAAGATTAGTTACATACTTAAGGTTGCATGGCATGTGTTGGCATGCCCTCAAGAGAGCTTTGAAGTTAGACCTTTTTGTAGGAGGATGAGGAGAGAGTTAGCCTTAGAGGAAGAAGCCTCCAGGAAGAGGAAGAGACATGATGCATCCTCTGAGGATGACACTAACCCTAACCCTAAGTGGTAGTTAGAGAAAGAGATGATAAGATGAGTTGGATACCTTAGTATTCTATACCATCAAGCATGTGGGTTTGACTTACATGCTTGACATAATAGTTTTGAGTACCCATGAGGAGCATGAGCTGTGTGTCGTTGTTTGACCCCTGGTCCCTTGTGGTGACCCAACTTTGGGTGGGTCATACTGGTTAGGATGAGGGATAGCTCCCTCATGGAGAAGGTTAGTGGTGACCATATAGGGACCCTTATGGGCATATATGAGTAGAAACATGCACGTACCTACATAGAAGAGAGTGGCAGTAAGGCCGGTAGCAAGTTTTAGACCTAAGCGAGAAGGGTTATGCTTGATAGTTTTTGAGATGAGCATGCTGGGCTTTGAATAATCTTGGTCGGACATAGGTTTTGGATCATACACTTCACCCAGACAGGTGAAGACATGTGTTCTTAAGAGTTTGACCCATCTTTTAAGATAGAACCTTCAGTGGTGAGACCAGTTGTATGGTTTGCCTTTGGGAGAGGGCAAGACCCGATGAAGAAGGTTGGAGACCTTCACTCTGAAACATGAGGAATCATAAGATGTTGGGTGTGATATGGTCTAGAATGGATGGCCTTGATTAGATATAGGTGGTAGTCTCATGCACGATCCTTGGAGGCTTGTCGTACCTTGGTTTCCTTTAGAGGAACAAAACCCTAGAAAGAGAGAGAGGCTTATTGAACATACATACAGATGTTATAGGTGCCTACCTGTTAGGTATAGGAAGGAGAGTTCCTTAGAATGTGAAAAGGTATGGTAACCAGTTGTGGGGTCTCATACCCAGTAGGTGGTCCTTGTGTGGGACTCTCAGTGTTCTTCACGTAGAAAAGTGATAGGAAGTGTATTCTCTTTCTGGTGTAGGTTCGGTTCATGGTGGAATAGTTGACCATGTTGTTAGATAGATGATGCATATGAAGTGAACTTGGGTTTCCTAGACTAAAGAGGGGAAGTAGTGGTACCTGGTGCACCTGATGCTCACAAAGATGTTTGAGTTCCTAAAGATTTGAGTATGGCACCCCCCTCATGTTTAGAGGAAAAGGAACCCCCCCCCGGGACTAAGGTATATGTTTGATGAACCCCTCACACATGTTGGTGACATATGTATGGGATTGGCCAACTTCAAGGAATAAGGAACAAGTATGATATACCAAGGAACTCAGAGTGGATTAGTAGGTTGTCTTCTTACTGCCTACGTGCATAGGTTGCATGATAGGGATAATCTTTCACATGATGATGTAAACCTTGGAAGTAATGACGTTTGTGACCTTTGTTTCTATCAAGATCTAGTTTTCTCCCATCCTGGGAAGAGACCCTTCTGTAGGGTGAGTACCATATTTTGTTTAGGTTCGAGGTAACCTAAAGAGATCTCTCATAGGAGCTTGATGAGATAAGTAGAGAGAACATAGTATGATCATGAATCTACAGATCCATGTGTGACCATCTCTAAGGGTAGGAGGATATGTTTTCATGAAGGTAACTTGTATGGGGCCAGACAGAGCTAGGTAGGTTGCCATGATCCCTATGAAAAGATGTAAGTTTGACCATGAGTGCCTAGAGAGATAATGGAGTTTTAGGTGAGGATTCAAGGATGAGATGTGCTCGAGTATCAACATAGAATCCATGAGCTACTGTAGAATCCTAAGTCAACACTAATGTCAAGTAGGGATAAGACCGATGGGAGTAGGAGTTGTCTGCTCCCAAAATGCACAAGACCATTGATGTATGCATAAATTGTTATTATTTTGATATCTAATTCGGTTATTTTCTATGTCATTTGTTCTTAATTGAATATCTTTTTAATACATATTTTACCAAATTAGTAAAAATCACTTGTGCATCATTTCTTATATTTTTACATGTATTTACATGCATTTTACATGTTTTAATTATTATAATAATTATTTGATTTTATTCATTGATTATTTTATTGCAGATAATTATTATTTACTGGAGCAAAGTCAATACCATCGACTTGAAACTCGATGGTAGCGACATGGCATCAGAGTACAAATATTTTTTGCTCCAGATTGAAAAGGAAAAAGACGTTTTACTGTGAAGAAGTCGATACTATCACCTTCCAACTTGATACCATCAACTGAGACGTTTCAGACCAAATTTTAATTTGTTAAATCTAACACATATTGTATTAAAAAATACATTTTAGGTTTCCTCTTGACCTAAACATGTACGAAGGCTATAAAAGAAACCATTAGAACCGCAATTGAGAGATCTATCATGGGGGGACGATACGACAGCCGAACGGAGGGAGAAAAGTAGAGGAACCATACACGGAAGACCTCGGAAGCGTTTTGGCAGCGGAAACGACGGCAAATCTCTCCATCTTCTCCAGATCCACTCTTTAACGCTTTCTCTAATTTACTGTATCTCGAAATTCATGTTTTACATCTTTTCGACTTACTGTGATACCATGTCGTCTATTTTCGGCTAAAAATCATAATTCTTTAGCACCGGGAGTAGCCCGGGTAATTGTTGTATGATACTTTTTGCATAGTTTATCATAATTTGTCTCTCAAATCCATGGTATGATGTTGTTTTCTCCATTATATCATTATGATTGATCACCCTAATGATAATCTAATACCTTTAATTACTTTGAAAGAAGAGTTAATGGTTGAAAAGAGATGATAATCACTTTAACTAATAAATCCTTTGAACAAGGCGATGTACAGTTAATGGTGGAAACCCAGAGTATGATCTTCATGCACCTAGTTTAGGGTATAGGTTACTACTATCGTGGAACCGACCTAGATTTAGGTAGTGAATTGTATCACGATAGTGAACAATTCTGACTACAAGCCACTACCCGGAATGAGAGATGGATTTGATTAACTATATAGAAATAAATACAATGAGAACCTGCGGTGAAACCACAATCCTAAAGATTCCCATCTAAATTGATTAAACTCAACATTTAATCGATTGTTTTGTTTTCTTTTATTTTTATTTTCTTTTTCAATAAACTCTTATTTTCGGCTTAGCTGATCAATCCTAATTAGTAATAGTCTTTAACATCACAACTCCCCGTGTTCGATAACTTGGGACTCATAATCCCATATTACTTTGACACGTACACTTGCGTATTACACGCACGCTATACGCATGTCGAGTTTTTGGCACTGTTGTTGGGGAGTTGGCATGGTTAACACTATAAAAAGTTAGGATCGACCACTCTAGGCCATTGTATTTATTTTCTTTTTTTATTTTTTTTTATTCTTCGCATTTTCCATTACATAACACTTTATTGTTAGTTTAGGCATTGTATATATTAATCTAAATATTTCTTTGTAGTTAGTATTCTTTCATTTTAAAAAAAGTAAAAAAAAGCACATGGCCCATATTTGTTTTGAGTGTGGAATTGCACATGTAGGTTATAAACGTCTGAGTCCACCTTCATTACATCATGAGGAAATCTCAAAGGAAATTCATCGTGAGCATATTAGGATTATGGTTCGATATGTTTTAAATCACAGAGGTCCTATTTCTAATGGAGGATGGGGTAGAATAGAGAAAATGGAAGAAGTTGAGATTGAGGATAAGGAATTAGAGAGTGAGGATCACATACTGGAAGAAGTTTTAGAATCACATTTATCATGTCCTTCCATTGATCCCACACCCACACCGTCGACTCCTAGGATTGATTTTGAATATGATTGGGGATATGGTGAGGAAAATGAGAAGAATGATGCAAATAATGTGGATGAAAATTTGGATACATGTGTTTGGGATATGAGTGAAGGATAGGAGGATTCAGAAGGTGCTTTATTTGATAGTGATCTTGGAGAGGAGGAAGAGAGTGAGGAAGAGGATACTAAGAATGAAAAGGTGGAGGAATTTCCCATTACCCATCACATAATTCCTTCACCACAAGACCCATCTCTTCATTTCCTTATGGGGGATCATATATGGGATATATATCCAGATGATAATTTTGAAACTTTTTGTGAGGATATTAATGAATGTGGCAGAATTGAATTATTAGAAGAGGAGGAGGCACAAAAATTCACCTTTGATATAACCCCTCAATTATGTGTAGATAGGAGTGATCCATTGGGGATGGTCATAGAAATTAAGGATCAATCATCATTACACCTTGCACCTCATGGCTATCTATTTCTGCATGTGCTCCCACATCAAGACTTGATTGTGAGTCGTGTTCATGTTCATGTTCATTACAATGATAATTTACTGTTGAAATGGAACATCAACCATACATGTTGGTCTTCTAACTATTATTTATTTTTTCTCATTGTTGCAAGGAACCAAAAGTTTAGAAGGAAGAGGCAGAGAGAGCTTTACCCTCCTCCACAACCACTTGATTATTGTTGATTGACATGTGTCCATCCTAGGACGTTAAACAAGGAAGCTTATGGGAGGCAACCCACCAATTAGGTTTATTTTGTTAAACTTTCAATTCTACTTTTACATTCCTATTTGTAGATTGTGATATCTGTTTTTGATGCAAGTAAAAAAGGTGCCTTGATAAGTGCATTCAGTGTGCAGGGACGCATTGAGTCGGTACCACCGACTTCACTATCGGTAGTACTGAGTTCTCATTAGTGACATCTCACAAGCTGAGCAAGCATCGACACTTCACCGAGCTCGAGTGCTTATTGGAGGGCATGTCTTCATGTGGATCCCACCCACCCGTCTTTTTCCCAGATCTGAGCTCACATATCGGTACATCTATTCCATTTATCTTCCTTTGCTTTTGACATTGGGGACAATGTCATATTCAAGCTTAGGGGGAGGAATGGAACAGTGCTTCTATCTTTACCTCTTGCATCTTTTCTTTATATCATACATCTACATGTTTTTGTTTCAAAAAAAATAGATTTTTCATTTTGTTTTTAGATTCCACTTCTATCTAGTGTACTTGTGGACAAAATATAAATTTTGGTTAGGATTAGCTGTTTGTTGATGATGTGGTATCAATTCTGAAAATTCTAAATAAAAATTTGAATGTGCTCTTATGCTTTGCACTTTAAGCTAAATTTGCTATGTTTAAGAGTACATAACTGGAGGAATTGTTTGGATTAGTCAGCATGAAGACATATTGATTGAATGAAAAACCTACCTTAACCCTATGGCTTGTGTTATGACGATGATGTTTGAGTCCAAACCAACCAAATAGTAACATGATCTTTAATGTGAATTCTAGAAATAAACTCTAAGGTTACCTTGTTACACAAGTTGATAGAAGAGGGACATATCATGGTTGGGAAAGACATTGTCTCTTATTCATGTGATCTCATCCACCTTCCATTCATTTTCATTCACCACCATAGGATGATCAAGTTTAATCCAAGTTATTTTCCTCTTGTATGCATTACATGGCATAATAGGAAGCATATAGTTAGTTCATTTTATTATGCATTAGAAAAAGAAAAAAAAATCATATAATCTCTTTTGAGAACTTGTACTTTGCATAACAAAATTTCATGTAGTTGCATTTGCATTGCATATTTTATAATGTATTACATATTTGTTATCTTCTACCATCTTCTGTCATGAAAGAGTGTAAAAAAAAAGTTGTATCTCCTTACTCCTTCTCCAAATAAAAAAAGAAAAAAAAAAACCAAGCATGAACTGTTCATCTTGCTAAAAATAGGGTAAGAAAAAAAAGAGTTATTAAAAAAAGAAAAAAATAGGAGAAAAGGAGGAAAAGGATTTTAAGTTCAATTTCATATTCTCTCTAAGAAACAAAGGAGGGGATTGTGATTCTTTTTATAAGCACCTTTCCACTTATACTCATCATTAGGTTGAGACATTCATTGCATGCATCATTCCACAAAAAAAAATAGTCATTAGAAGTCATACATTTACATTTTATCCATCATACAGGTGCATCATATTTTTACTTTTTGCATAAATGATTTGGATTATTCTTGTGATTCCTGATTTCATAGCCACCCATATTTTCCACCCATTGCTCTGCATGGTAACCCACCATCACAATTAATCCCCTCATCCATTTTTATTTGGGGATCTGCTTCTAAGCAGTTTATTTAGGTAGATCAGAGCAATGTAGATAGGGAGATCTCATGGTGCATCAAGAATGTGTCCTACTGGCCATGATATTAACTGCTTCATATTGATAGTGTTTTTCATTAATCTTATTGTGGACATCTATTATGAACATTATTGATCGCTTTAGAGTAGTTACTTGTTCAGTGGTTGGCAAGGACCAGTTTGGGACCGACTGGTGGAGGGTGGTTAGAAAAAGTAATTCATAGGTACATGTCTTCTTGCAGTTTTTTTAAAACAAATCCAAGGGTAGTGTTGCTCGAGGATGAGCAATATTCAAGCTTAGGGGTGTGATGTATGCATAAATTGTTATTATTTTGATATCTAATTTGGTTATTTTCTGTGTCATTTGTGCTTAATTGAATATCTTTTTAATACATATTTTACCAAATTAGTAAAAATCACTTGTGCATCATTTCTTATATTTTTACATGTATTTTACCCGTTTTAATTATTATAATAATTATTTGATTTTATTCATTGATTATATATTGTAGATAATTATTATTTACTGGAGCAAAGTCGATACCATCGACTTGCAACTCGATGGTAGCGACATGGCATCAGAGTACAAATATTTTTTGCTCCCGATTGAAAAGGAAAAAGACGTTTTACTGTGAAGAAGTCGATACTATCGACTTCCAACTCGATACCATCGACTCATACGTTGCAGACCAAATTTTAATGTGTTAAATCTAACACATATTGTATTAAAAAATACATTTTAGGTTTCCTCTTGACCTAAACATGTATGAAGGCTATAAAAGAAATCATTAGAACCACAATTGAGAGATCTATCACGGGGGGATGATACGACAGCCGAACGGAGGGAGAAAAGTAGAGGAACCCTACACAGAAGACCTCGGAGGTGTTTTGGCGGAGGAAACGACGGAAAATTCTCTCCATCTTCTCTAGATCCACTCTTTAACCCTTTCTCCAATTTAATGTATCTTGAAATTCATGTTTTACATCTTTTCGACTTACTGTGATACCATGTCGTCTATTTTCGGCTAAAAACCATAATTCTTTAGGACCGGGAGTAGCCCGGGTAATTGTTGTATGATATTTTTGCATAGTTTATCATAATTTGTCTCTCAAATCCGTGGTATGATGTCATTTTCTCCATTATATCATTATGATTGATCACCCTAATGATAATCTAATACCTTTAATTACTTTGAAAGAAGAGTTAATGGTTGAAAAGAGACGATAATCGCATTAACTAATAAATCCTTTGAACAAGGCGATGTACAGTTAATGGTGGAAACCCAGAGTATGATCTCCATGCACCTAGTTTAGGGTATAGGTTACTACTACCGTGGAACCGTTCTAGATTTAGGTAGTGAATTGTATCACGACAGTGAACAATTCTGACTACAGGCCACTACCCGGAATGAGAGACGAATTTGATTAACTATATAGAAATAAATACAACGAGAACCTGCGGTGAAACCACAATCCTAAATATTCCCATCTAAATTGATTAAACTCAACATTTAATTGATTGTTTTGTTTTCTTTTATTTTTATTTTCTTTTTCAATCAACTCGTATTCTCAGCTTAGCTGATCAATCCTAATTAGTAATAGTCTTTAACCTCATAACTCCCCATGTTCGATAACTTGGGACTCATAATCCCATATTACTTCGACACGTACACTTGCATATTACACGCACGTTATATGTGTGTCAACCATAGGGTCGTGAGGTAATGTGAGAACCCGTTACACTAAATGAGATTACGCAAAACATAAAACACAATCAATCACTAATTAATCACATACCCAAAAATATGGGTAAATTAAAACCGATTTCAACGTCAACACCTACTCAGAAATATATGCATAAGACCACAACATCTTTCTTTCATCCATACTAGGCCAAGAATTTGATACAAATGTTCTATTTCCTTAGCCACAACATATATACATAGGAGAATAATATTCAAATTTGCCACACTAACACGCATTAACATGCTAACAAAAGTTCAATTTGTTTGAAACACCATATACAAACTTTTCCTGCCCGAACCTGAGAGTACAAGGATGACTCTAGGACACACTAGACATCTAATCAACTTTCTTAAAGATTCATTAATATAGCTCCTCTTTGCTTCCACATGTTTTTTTTTTGGCACTTTCGATTACCAAAAAAAATGTGGCGAACCACAAGGGTGTGACCCATGTCCCAGCAAGAGATATAACCTCCAACAACGTTTATTGATTACAACATTTTAAGTAATTAAACAGTTAAGTAGTTTAATCAGATATAACAAATGGGCTCAACAACACTGATGATTAACAAAATACATAAAGGAGCAGATAATAATTATCATCATTAGCCAGACTATCATCCTTTATCTTGTTGATAATATAAGCAATTCAGTAGCATATGCATATCTAGCATCATGAGCAATTCTAGTAACATAGAATCTCTATCATTATGAATAAGTCTAGCCACAAGCATAGATAACAACATTAGCATGTCTAATAGGTTGAACATATCAACATCATAAAAAGAGCTAACAACATAAGCACAAATATCTGGATACGCATGATCAGCAATATATGCATCTCTAGTTACAAAGGCATGGATAGCATGCTAAACATAACTAACAACATGAGATAGATAGCATCATGATCATAATTAGTAGTAGCAGTATAGTTATCAACATAATCATGGTTACTGTATGTACGCATCTACAATCTTAAGCATATCCAAAACATAAGTATCTCTACTATCCCTTAATTGCACTAAGCATCATCTTTATGTAAAGAGAACAAACAAGGGTTATCATCCAATGTGAAGTGTCGTGTATAGCCCAAAACATATATGATATATGATTGTATTACATCTTTTATTATGCCCTGAGGAATTTGAGGATACCACTCAAAATCCAACTGACCACTGCTACATTGAACTTAGTGTCATATAAGATCTAGGAAAAGCCAGATTACTAAGATCTTCTCCACCCCCAGTCAGTACGGGTCCACCATAGTGACACATAAGGTCAAGCTGCTAACAACCTAGTCCGTCCTTGGTATAGGTCATGACACTAGTGAAAGGAGGTGGGTATGCATACCCTACCATCTGAGGTACAACCGCAATTGTCCTCCAATCTTGTCACATATATAATCATCAAGACACAACCACATCCATTCTCAATCACATTAGATGTATGAGGCATGACCATACACAACCTCCACAATATGCATTATGGATGACAAGGATATATCCTCAACTTGCCACCCCCACATACTCAACATTATGCACTCTGTGTTTCCCTTAGGAATACTTGTTTCACAATCTAGCAAATTCTGACACTCAGATGGATCTATGCCACAAGGCGTTACATGATTAGAGTTTCACTTGATTAGTTATGCCAATTGGGTGAATTAAGGCACATCAAACAAGTGGACATACAAACCCTAATTCACTTCTAGCAAGCATATAACTATTAAAACTTTGAAAAGATATAAAACGTGTGAAACATAATTTATCATCTCATCATCACATGGTCCTATTCACTTTCCATTCATGAGACCACACTAGTCATCATACTATCACAACATATAAATCCTTTTCACAATATCACAGTGTATCAACGCTTATCAACATAAGAGGATTACACCTCATTCTGGGCTCAACCATGCCCAAAGGTCATTAAGACCATCATACTATCACATGATATAAAATCCTTTTCACAATATCATAGAGTATCAACCCTTATCAACATTAGAGGATTACACCTCATTCAGGGCTCAACCATGCCCAAAGGTCATTAAGACCATCATATTATTCCCTACAAGATCATCATTATCTTTGCATGCCTTATAACAAGGCTCAACAACATCACTTACATATAATACACCAGATCAGCACAATATTGCATTAATGAGCTAATAGATATTCATAAATAATCATAACAGGGTAATATTAACATTAAAAATATTCATTTATTACATCAACATGCAAGGAATCTGGATATGATTAACACTCATCATATTCATAATCCACATGTTTAGCATAAGAAAGTATCAGCCATGTGGCTACGATAACCACCAATTAACACATTAATGTTATGATCATGTTAAGGAGGTTATTCCACCATCATTACATCATATAAGAATGTTAAACATGAGTACTCGTCTTTATCTATTTGCAGTAGAGTTAGGTTCAACATGATAAATTATATCAATGTTACTAATAAGCATTTATACCCAAACCCTAACTCACGGCATCCCCATTGTATCATGGATGCATAAGGAGAAGCATCACCATCACATTCCATACTATTCTCAAGTATGAACCCACACATAAATCAAGGTGTAACCATCAGGTTATAACATACTATGGTTTCAATAATAATAGAGTACTCCATGATTGTATTTTTTTTTGGATAAGGTAAAATATTACTAGAACCCCAAAAAACGAGTATAGGAGTGAAAACCCCGTATACTGTACAAGGTCATCAAAAACCCCACATCATCCTAACCCTGGGTTGGACCCTAGCAAGGGTACCCTAGTTAGCTTTACAATACCACCACAGGTTATTTACAAACTCATCAAAAGGTTGAAATTTGTCTCTCTCCCTTTTGCCATGGGCTCTACAATTCCTCTCCTGCCAAAGGAGGAAAATGAGACCCGTCTAGATAAGCCCCGCAAATCTCCTGAAATGGCAGTCCTCTTTAGTTGAATCCAAAATCCAACCCATACTATGCATCAGGTTGGTGGGCGGATTACCACCCCAATTGAGTTTAAGGGAACTAGGGGACCAGAGATACTTGGCATATGAGCAATCAAAAAAGAGATGCTGATGAGACTCCATCTCCTTGAGGAAAAGCAGGAAGACGCAACTAGAGCCAAACGCCCATATGCTAACTGTGTCTCTCGTAGGAAGCCGCCCAAGGATCGCTCTATAAGTACAAAAGCTCCATTTGGGTTAATGGTTCTTACTCCAGCGAAACTGATCCCAAGGTACCTGTGGCTGATTGTGAACAATCCTCCACGGTCTGTCTCTTTCACGCACACTCCAGCTGCCATTGGACCAGTTATACTCCTATTTGTAAGAGTCCCACGCCAAGCACATCTTACGCCAGATTCTTGAATAGGAGGCTAACTCAAAACCCCCATCCTCCAAGCTAGGCCCATACCATTTTCTCATCCAGGAAGACCAGGTAGACCCCAGTTTAATTAAAAACTCATGCACCCTTTTCTTCGTAGCTTCCCACATAATATCAGAAGTGTAACATCCCTGACCTAGGTTATGCTCTAACCCTAGGTGTTTTTCCTAATAACTTTGATTAGATGCTTGCTCTTAAATCTTGAATAGTAATTAAGGCTCAAGAGGAACTTATATTTCAATTTCTATCCTTTTTGAATAATGTTCAAACATTGTTTTCTTAATTTTGGACTAAAGTGCAAATTACTCAAGTTGAGGGGTTAACTTGCAAATTGTACATGATAAAATGTTCCTCAGACGTCGATACATCATAAGAATGAGTATGATGTAGTGGTATGGTTTCCACAAGCTTGAGCACCAAGATAGAGCTTGTTGAGCAATCTTTTTGCATTAAAACATGGGTTTGGTGTAATGTGCAATTTACCCAAAATCTAGGGTTCAATATGCAAATTACCACTTCTAGAGGGTCCCTCATGTTTCTTTGCATCAGGCAGATCAAAGGAAATGAGAGGGGCACCTCATTTTAATTATTTTGGAGGAGAGAGAATCTTAACATTAAAATAATCAAGATTTAAGCATAAATGGAACTTTAATTCAATTTAATGCAAAAATAAATATATTAATTGAAGAGCCCTTCAACCAAAATTTTATGGATGAATTTGAAAATTGTTGGACGAGCTTGTGCCTTGAAAAGGCACGAAAATATCTTGTTTGAGTGGAAGGCCCACTCATATTAAGTTAATAAAAAGTAATATCCACTAAAATGGGATATTAGTATAATATGATTAAGGTGCTTAATTTCTTTTCCTTTAATTTTTGGATAATGAAGAGGTTTTGCAAGAGGAATAAGATGGATTTGCGGCCAAGGAATTGAGGGGGATAATGTGGCAATAAGTTTGAAATTAAAGGAATTAATTCCATTTTCTCTTTCCTTGAATTCCCTTATACATATCTCATTTCCTACCCACAAAAGGATGTTTTTCGGATTTCCTTTTCTCTTCTTGCTTTGGCCGACCTCAAGAGAGCTTAGGAGCAGGTAAGGGATGAAACCCAACCTATTGGTAAGCTCTTGACCTTCTTTCACCTTGGTTTCATGGTGAAAACTGAAAATCAATGCTTGATTTCTTGTTTTCTCCATCCAATCTTCAACTCTAGCCAACTCTTTCATCCAAAAGCTTGAGAACGGACCTTGGGAAGTTGTTAAAGCTCATCCACCATTAGAGAACGTGGATCTTGAAGCTTGTAATCAGATTCAAAGGTGGGTTATATAACTTAAACCCTTAAACATTCATATTGCATTCAATTCTCCATGATTTGTTGTTCATTTTGTTCCATTTTGAACTTTCTTTGATTCATTGTTGCAATTTCCATGAAAATGGTAGTAGTTCTTGGTTGAACGAAGGAAGATGATGATAACATCATCTTGGACACTTTTCCCTAGAAAATCCTAGTCCAAACAATTTCAACAAAAGGGTTCAATCGGTTAGCACAAGACCGTTTGAACTTAAACGGTTTCACCAAAACCGTTTGGAAGTAAATGCTTTCATCAAACCGTTTGGGAGTAAACGGTTTCAAACCATTTGGAAGAGTTCACCATAGTTGACCATTTGGAGATTTGATTCTAATAATGATGGTTGATGATCCATTAATTTTATTTGATTAATTCCAAAGGGTTCATTAGTTGAAGGACCATCAATTACCAAACCCTAATCGGGTTAAGTGTGGATTTCTTAATTGATTAACTTAGAACTTTGGGTTGATTAACCCAAATGGTATCAAGACGATTTGGAGATCACCCAAACGGTCTCAAGACCATTTGGAGGTCAACCAACACCGTTTGGAGGTCTAAGGTTGAGTATGGTTGAGTATTTGAAGATCCAAAGATAGTGAATTGAAGTACAACTAATAGTCCAATTGATGATCAATCCAATGACCTAAACCCTGATTAGATTCCACCAATTGTCATGTTTTAATGGGCAAACAGTCTCAAGACCGTTTGGAGGTCATCCAAACGACCTCAAGACCTCCAAATTGGATGGTGGTCCAATGAATTCAAAGTATCTAGTTTCCCAATGACTAACATTGAAGGTTCAACGATTCCAAACCCTAATCCAATTGGATTCAAAACCCAATTGATAATCAATTGAAAATCAAATCAATTGAATGATAATTTATTTAAATCCAATTAAGGTGTGGGGCTTAGGCTCAATTAATGAGTGGTTACATGGATTCAATCGATGAGGGAATCAACCTTGGAAACCCTAAATCAATATATGTGGTTGAGACCATTTTTGGTCCAATCGGTTTTGAGGAGGTTTGGACAAAATGGTCTCAAGACCATTTGAGTCCAAATGGTCTCAAGACCATTTGAGTCAAAATGGTCTCAAGACCATTTCGGACCAAACGATCGCAAACCGTTTGAGGCCTAATTGATCTCATGAGTGTTTTGGTTAAACAGTTTCAAGTACCTACCTTTACCAAACGGTTTCCAACCGTTAGACCAAGACTGTTTGAGGTCTGGTTGGTCCAGACCGTTTGAGGTCTAAGTGACCGAGACCATTTGAGAAGTAATCAACCAAAACTGTATGGACACTTAAGGTGATTAAAGGTCAAATTTTTAATTGATCATTACATGATGTAATCCAAGGGTGATTATGGTAATTGTACTCTTAATAGGATAGAGTGATTAGTACCTTTTGAATGATTAATCTTTAATGATTATGGAATTAATGACATAATCCATTATGTCGATTCTTCATTCAAGTTGATTTGACCTAGTCTAATCAAATCTGAAGTAAGTATCATCTTATAGAGGATGAAGAGAGAGAGAGGACTTCCTATATGAATGACAATCATGTAGTAACACTTTCAACATGAATGAATGTGAATTTAGGGTATAATTCTCGATAGGGAGATCATGAAACCCTAATTGAGAAAGTTAATAAACCCTAACCCTAATTGAGGGCAATGATAGGTGAAACCCTAATCCATGATGATGGTATGATCCTAATTTAGGGTAATGATATGAGAAACCCTAATTCAGGGTATTTTGATGATAAACCCTAATCTAGGGTGATGTGACGTGAATAGTAAACCCTAATTGTGGGTTAATGAATATAAACCCTAATCCAGGGTGATGTGATGTGAATAGTAAACCCTAATTGTGGGTTAATGAATATAAACCATAATCTAGGGTGATGTGATGTGAATAGTAAACCCTAATTATGGGTTAATGAATATAAACCCTAATATAGGGTGATGTGATGTGAATAGTAAACCCTAATTGTGGGTTAATGAATATAAACCATAAGCTAGGGTGATGTGATGTGAATAGTAAACCCTAATTGTAAGTTAATGAATATAAACCCTAATCTAGGGTGATGTCATGTGAATAGTAAACCCTAATTCTAAATAAGGTGAAGGTGTATATGAAACCCTAATTCTGGGTTATACTATATAGCATTAAACTCTAATCTTGGACAATGAAATGATAAATCATTGGTCTTAATTGATCAAAGGGGATGAGTAACCCTAATTGAAATGAAAAGGGAAACCTTAACCCTAGTATAGTGGTGTTACCCTTGAATAGTGATGCTATAATTGTTTTTGTATAGTGCTGATATGAAACTGATGTAACTATTATCATCTGTACTAATCATGTAGGTTTTATGAGGTGATGAACATAGCCAGGTATGAGCTATGATGTTTTATTTATTGAAAATGCTTTATGAGCCTTGTGAGCCATAATATGTTGTGTTGCCTAGTAAGAGGTAACAAGAGAGATTAATGGGCTTTAAGAGCCATGTGAAATACCTGAATTGCAACTATTATGTTTACATTGGTCAGATGACCTAAAGGCATTAAGTTACTTGTTAAACTGGTAACAAGTGTTTTGATGATCTAAGGGTTTGAACACCCATATTCTTGAATCATGATGATGAGATGATAAGGGACTGAGATCCCAATGTTAATAAAGTTGTGAAAGGAACTTGATAGAAATAGTACTCATTTTTTATAGAATTTGTTATAATGGTTTATGTTTGAAAACATGTTTGATGCTAAAAGAATATTGTAATGTACTTAAATAATCAAGTGAAATGATATCATGTAGATCCCTGACCATAAATCCATCATCGTCAGTAGTTTGGTGATGGTGAAACAAGTTTTCCTAAGGGAACTCCTAGAGGGCATACTTTTGAGTATGTGGGGGTTATGGGCACGTATATCCTTACACCCTAATGGAGTAATTGATGTGAGATAAACATTAAATCTCTCAATCCTTCATTATATATATGCCGGGATGGATGTATCATGAATCTCCCGATGATGTTAATGTCAGATCCATGTGAGATAAATATAATATCTCTCGATTGCGAAGAGAGTACAACATGCCACTATAACTCTAATAGTGAAGTTGCCAGTATACCCTGGAAAGCTATTCAGCAGAGACACAAGATGTCCTACATTTGGTCCTCACACTGACTGACAAATATGAGGTCATGGGAATTCGGCTCTTCTCTTGACCTATGTATGGTAAAAATTTCGATTTCGCAATGGTCGGTTGGAGTATGAGTGATATACCTCATCTCCTTAGGGCATTAAGCTATGATTGTAAAATGTAATCAGCCGTGTAGTGTATTTTGTTAGAGTTGAAATACAAGAATCAATGGTGGATGATACCTTGCCTAATATGTCTTAATTGGGTAAATGCTATACATGTTCTTCATATTCCTTCTTGAATAAATGACATGTTGCTTTATCAAGATATAGCTGAAATGACTTGAATAGAGATTACTTCTCTACATAGTTTAGTCTATTATTTAACTGTTGTTGAATATTTATGATTCTTCTGCATAGTTTTATTCTATTATCTACAATAATAATGTTTCTGGCGGATAGTTATATCTCTCGCTGGGACAATTTTCAATTGTCTCACCCCCGTGGGATTCAACTTTTTAGGTAGACATTATAGAAGAGGTAGAAACTCTACAACAAGGGAAGAACAACAGCAGCAGAAGAACCAAGGACAACAGTGAATTCTCAGGTGGAGACACTGGTTGTCATGTCATGTATATAGAGAGTCCTATGTGTCGTCTCTGTACTCTCACGTCCTAGGAGTCAGTAGTTAGTTTAATATCGATCGGAGATTTTGGCCTGATGCCTCGAGATTTTTATACTGCTTATGTATAGTCTAACAGGGAAGTTGATGTTTGTAACTCTCGAGAAGAAAGGGGACAAGAGATGTACTAGTAAACCAGCATGTATTTGAAATACTTTGGTTCCGTTATGAAAATGTTTATCAGCTTTTGGATCTCTTTGTAAAAAGTTTTAATTTTTAAGTGATTTTTAGTAATTCTGCTTCTAATGACCGCTTCCGCATTAGTTAATCTTGTTTTTGTGAATCGTTCGCCACAATTTAGTGGTATCAGAGCCCTAGGTTCGCTGAGTCTATAGAGACATATGGTTAAGGTTGTTGAGTCTGTTCTAGTGTCTTCTAGTTTATCTGATAGTGTCTTCTGCTCATAAAGGAGGAGAAGAAGAACTAAAGATATCTGGATCACACGATGAACATGCTGCCGAGAGCAGCGTTGCTCCACCAGGAGGAGGTGCAAGAGACTATGATAGGGAGGAGCCCATAAATGAACAAGCCCAGTTTAATCAAGAAGATATGGGGAATCCATCCTTCCAAGCAATGTTTGGGTAGTTTATGGAAGACATGACTCATATGACAGATAAGATGCCATTACCTACACCTAGGGCAGCTACCCACCATGAAGGATACGGAGCCGGCAAGACATTTGAATGACTTCGCCGGGTTGGAGCAACAGAATATGGTGGAACAGCTGTCCCAACAGATGCTGACATGTGGCTGACTAAATTAGAGAAGGCCTTTAGAATCCTTAATATCCTAGAAGCTGAGAAGGTTAGACATGTTGTGTACCTTCTCAAGGGAAGTGCTGGTCATTAGTGGACCATAGAAGAAGGAAAGCGGTCGGGTGTAGAGATCAGATGGGAAGTATTCCGATGAGAATTTGTCAATAGATACATTCCTAAGACGTTCCTAGATGAGAAGATCTCTCAGTTTGAGAGATTAAGATAAGGACCAATGCACATTAGCGAGTATGAGGCTAAGTTCATGGAGCTTTTGCGGTTTTGTTCGCATATGGCATCTACCGATGAAGAAAGGATTCGGCGTTTTGAGAAAGGATTGAACATTGATTTGACCACTCATGTGTCTACTCTAGAGAACAGGGAGAGGTTTTCGACTTTTGTGGATTTTTTTAGATGGATAGAGAGGTATGTGACTGAGAAGCAACAGACTAAGAGTAAGAAAGTGTATCCTCAGTTTCAAGGACCCTTGTCCAAAAGTTTTAAGAAACTGAGGTTTTTTGCACCAATGGCACCACCAAGGTTCAATACCCAGATGCAATGGACGTCTAATAGGGGTAGAGGACATAGTTTACCGCCAAAAGGAGCCCATAGCTCAGCATCAATGTCGGTAATAGGACCATCCAGACCACAGGCAGGGAACAGAGGTTTTTTTATGTGTGGAAAGATGGGGCATGTGATGAAAGATTATCGAGCCAGAGAAGCAAGTGTGACTCAACCTCAGAGGTAGAGTCAGCAAGGTTCTCAGAGGCGATAGTTTCCAAGTGGCGCTAGAGGACGTGGACAAACATTCCAAGCTGGATCATCGGCACCCAGTAATCGATCACTGAATCAACCACAGGCAACAACGAGATTCTATGCAATGAATCCGCTTGATGTAGTAGTCAACCCTTGGGTTGTGGCAGGTCATATGGAACTATTTTGTTCTGATATGTCTATATCCTACGTCGTATATGTTTTAATTGATCTGGGTGCTACATTTTCTTTCATCACTAAAAGAGTGATTCTTGACTGCAATATGACAGTTGGTCATAGGGCAGAGAGCTTGAAATTAGAAACTCCTTTGATGGGATCTGTTGTGTTGCGAGAGGTGTGATCTCCCTGCACTCATATCTTTTTGGAACATCGCATTCAAGTGGATCTTATACCCATTGAGATGCACGGGTTTGATATAATTATAGGAATGGACACCCTAGAAAAGTACAAGGTTGTCTTGGATTGTGAGTCCAAGCAGGCTGTGTTCACAGATGATAGTGACACATGGATCTTTCAAGTAGATAGAAAGATTCTCCCAAGCTATGGTAACTGAGAAGTTGATGAGGCAAGGATGTTTTGCATTCTTGGCTCATGTGGTAGATACCACCATGGACAACCCTCATCCTTCTAAAGTTCCAGTAGTCAGGGAATTTGAGGATGTGTTCCCTAAAGAACTTCCAGGTGTACCTTCACCCCGAGAGATTGATTTTGAGATTAATCTAATTCCGGGCACGCAACCAATAGTACAAACACCATATAGGATGGTGCCTGCTGAGATGGCAGATCTGAAGAAGCAACTTCAGGAGTTACTTGAGAAAGGCTTCATTCGACTAAGTACTTCACCATGGGGTGCTCTGGTTCTTTTTGTTAAGAAGAACGATGGATCGATGCGGTTATGCATTGATTACATACAGTTGAATAAAGTAACTATAAAGAATAAGTATCCTTTTCCAAGGATTGATGACTTGTTTGATCAGTTACATGGTGCAACTGTCTTTACTAAGATAGATTTGAGGTTGGGATACCATCAACTGCGTATTAAGGAAGGTGACATACCTAAGTCTGCCTTCAGGACAAGGTATGGTCACTATGAGTTCACAGTTATGTCATTTGGACTAACTAATGCACCAGCTGCATTCATGGAACTCATGAATAGAATTTTTCAACCTTTTCTTGATCAGTGTGTAGTCGTCTTTATAGATGACATTCTGATATACAATAGAGATGCTCAACAACATGAGCAACACCTCCGTCAGGCTCTAACCTTGCTAAGAGAGCATATGCTATATGCTAAGTTTAGCAAATGTGACTTTTGGTTACCAGAAGTCTCTTTTCTAGGACACGTAATATCTGCTTCAGGTATTCGTGTTGATCCTAAGGAGGTAGAACCTGTCTTGAAATAGGAACCTCCAAAGACACCGATGGAGATTCGTAGTTTCTTAAGGTTGGCAGGCTATTACAGGAGGTTCATAAAGAACTTCAACTCTATAGCTTTACCCCTAACCAAGTTGACCAGGAAGGAAGTTCCTTTTTCCTAGAATGACAAGTGGAAATAATCATTCTAGTTGTTGAAGGAAAGGTTAACTACTGCACTTGTGCTGGTGTTACCTGAACAAGGGAAGGGGTACATAGTTTTTGTGATGCATCTAAGAATGGCTTAGGATATGTGTTGATGCAGGATAAGCAAGTGATTTCTTTTGCTTCTCGACATCTTAAGAAACACGAGGAGAATTATCCAATAAATGATCTAGAGCTATCTGTTATAGTCCATGCTTTGAAGATCTGGAGACATTATCTTTATGGAGAGACATTCCAGATTTTCACAGATCATAAAAACCTAAAGTAAATCTTTTCACAGCATGATATGAACATGAGGCAACGCCGTTGGATGGAGTTAATCAAGGATTACGATTGTACAATTGATTATCATCCAGGGAAGGATAATGTAGTGGATGATGCAATAAGTAGGAAATCATCATCACCGGCCCTAGATAAAGAACAATTGAACTACTTAGTGTGCTCTAGGAGGGATATGTTTATCTCCTTGAGGCAAAACAATGTACAGCTAAAAGTTTCATTGTTAGCCGGTCTATTAGCTGAGATGCACATAAAACCAACTCTGAGACTACAGATTAAAGAAGCACATCAAGTTGATGTTGTAGTTAAGTAGATTAGATCTGAGTATGGTAGTGAGAAATGGGATGGCTTTCATTAATCAGAGGATCAGGTAGTTTGTTACCATGGTAAGATGGTAGTACCTAATGCCAATAACTTGAGGAAGTTAGTTCTGGAAGAAGCTCATTCTTCTATGTATTCTATGCATCCAGGGAGCACCAAGATGTATCATAACTTAAAAGATATGTATTGGTGGCCTGGATTGAAGAAGATGTAGCTGAATTTGTTATGTGGTGTCTGGCGTGTCAGTAGGTTAAAGCTGAACATCAAAAGCCCATAGGAACAATGCAACCTTTGCCTATATCACAGTAGAAATGGGATCATGTCACCATGGACTTTGTGGTTGGTTTACCTAGAACAACCAAAGATCATTATTCCATTTAGGTGATAGTTGATAGGTTGACAAAGAAAATACATTTCTTACCTGTCAAAACAACCTACACTGCCGAGAAGCTAGCACCGTTATATATTGATGAGATAGTGCAGTTGCACGGGGTTCCAACTACTATTGTTTCTGATAGTTGTCCCCAGTTTATAAGTCATTTTTGGGAACGAATTCATAAAGCTTTGGGTACACAGTTAAGGTTTAGTACAGCCTTTCATCCACAAATAGATGGACAATCTGAAAGGACTATACAGACCTTGGAAGACTTGCTTAGGGCATGTGTCCTTCATTTTGCTGGAAGTTGGGATCTACACCTGAGCTTGATAGAGTTTGCTTATAATAATAGCTATCAGCACAGTATTGACATAGCACCATATGAGGCTTTATATGGTAGACGTTGTAGATCTCCTTTATGTTGCTATGAAACTGGAGAAAATCAACTTTTGGGTCCTGAGCTTGTGCATCAGACAACTAAGAAGATTAAAGTAATACAACAACAGTTAAAGACTGCACAAGATAGATAGAAATCATATGCCGAAAAACAGCGAAGACCTTTAGAATTCTAAGTTGGAGACAGAGTATATCTCAAGGTCTCACCTTGGAAAGGAGTTCTTAGATTTGGAAGAAAGGGAAAGTTAGCTCCTAGATTTATGGGGCCTTATCCAGTCATTGAACGGATTGGAAAGGTAGCTTATAAGCTGGAGTTACCACCTGAGTTGCATAAGTTGCACCCAGTGTTCCATATCTGTCACACCCCGATCTCACACTAACCACTAATCACGAGATTAGGGCGCGACAGAGGGATTATCACATAAACAAATCACTGAGAACTTTTTCTTTTTAAAACCTCGTAATGATATCCGGATTATTGTTGTAAACTAAAACATAATAACTATTGCGGAAACATTTCAATTAAACTGGCTAGAGAACATAAACAGAGTTTACAACATGTAACACTGTTTAACAGAAAGTAAAACATAACAGTTAATTTACATCTTTTACACATTCGCCATACATACTCTCTCTCTCACCCACACCATGTCCCAAGGACCAAGGGAAAAGGACTAAGAGACCTCTAACTAAACTAACTACATATACCTTCTACGGTCAAAAACTAGGATGGAAAGATCCTTCAGATTCTTTATGCTATTGTTGACCTGAAAATGTTTGAGTAGAGGAGTGAGCCTACTTGCTCAGTGAATAGCCTTTCATTTAGCTATCACTAAACAACTCATCAGATATATATAATTGAAATAAAGCATAAGTGCAATACTATACATGGCAGTTCTAATGACATAGCAGATTTACAGATAATAATCACATTTCTATTTAACAATAGATATTTTAAACAAATAAACAGTTATAGAGAATTGGCACAAAAGTTCAAATCTCTTGACATATTAAATTTACTGTGATCCTATATGATTACACTTTTATATTATTATGCCCCAAACATATGCAGCGCACTCTGCATATGAAGATCTGTAGCGAACTACGATCCCACCGTACAAGACTTAGCGACACACCCGGAAAATGCTAAGTCTGACTTCTCGTCCTGGTCTGCACAGGACTCTCAGGCTCACAAGGGCCTCAGGCTCACAAGGGCCTCACTGCACTAACTCTGAGTACTCTGGACTCCTCCCGCAACCTGTAGTGCACAGTCGGAGGGTCTGGGTTACCACCGTGACACACGCACGAATTATTGTTGAATAACCCTTATTTACTCCAGTGCCACCGTGACACACACACGGATTATTGTTGAACAATGCCTCTCTGACCTCGTGCCACCGTGACACACGCACGGATTATTGTTGAACACGAGTCACCGACCATCTAGACACATGCTAGGTAGGTCGTTTTACCCCAAAGGTACAGACCGCGCAATGGGGTTCTACGGTGTTGGGGCACCTAAGTCTATTAACTGATTAACATATAAACAGTTAAACAGGAATATCACATTTCATACTTATTTCACATTCTGAACATCACTTGAAAACACATATACATCATTTGTCATCTTTAAACATGACTCAGTATTAACTTATCCAGTTTCGATGCTAAACATCCATTGCACCAAATAAAATCATTGAATTGTTCTACATTGATCAGAAGCTGTTCTAGATCATGTATAATCATACAGAAGCAATTTATAAAATAAAATTCAAGTTTCATCAAATACTTATAAAACGCCTGATAACCACTGATATCAGTGCAAAAATGTACAGTTTACCAAAAAATTCCAACGAAGGAGTTAAATAATGATAACTAAATGAACTCATACTCACTTCGATCTGGACTGTCCGGATTCGTCCGGAGATGCGTCCAAGGTCTGATTCTGGGTGGATTTCTATTGTCTTCTACCTTTGAATTAATTAGCTTATTGTTCCTGCAATTCGATAGTAAAATAGCTTCTTCACGCAAAGAAATCTGAAATTCGCTCGATCAAAAGCTAAATCTTGCGCTAAAGCTGCAGAATCGGATCTGTGGCCATGAATTAGAAGTAGGGAGTACCTTCCCGAAGTATTTGATTAGACAAACGAATCCCTCCTTGTTCGTGCACCACGCAGCAGTAGCTGTAGGCTGTCCGTCGTTCAGCTAGCTAGAGTACACGGTGGTTAAACCATGGCCAGGCTCTGGATCTTGGCTAGGACCCCATAGTCGACCTCGGCGCCGTAGGTTGAAGGGGCTGGCCGCAGCTAAGTTTCCCCTGGTCGGCGGCTTGCCACACCAGCAGCTTGGGCGGCCTCTGCTAAGCGGAACCCTAGCATCTCGGCTGCTCGGTAGGCTTTGGCTAGGGCAAACGGAGAGAGAGGGAAAGATGAAGGGAAGAAGAAGAGGAGGTGATTTCTCCTGGAGTCGAGCTTGTGAGCCCTAGGGCTGCTCTCTACTGCGAGATGTCACAGGTCCGGACCCTGCTCAAGCCGTGCCTACTATTATATCGAGAACGAAATCAGAATGAAGATGATCAGTACAGGTTGCCGACCCACTTAAATGGGAAATGAATTGGAAAAATTGCATTTCAGTCCAAAATTTCTTAAAATTGCCATAACTATGGCCTCGGGGGTCCAAATTGATTGATTTCTTTTGCATCTTTCAAGTGAGAGATCCTCTACAAATCCCAAGGCATTAAAGCATGCTAATTAGATTGTTTCACTGGTTCAAATCTCTAATTGCATCAGAAATCACTTAACTCAACTTATTCATCTTAATTATGCACTAATTGATCTTATGTGATTAATTCAATTAAATCTAGTTATTAACGCTCTAACCACCTCATACGCATATAAGTTAGCTCAAATAACTTTAATTAGGCTCAAATCATAAAGCTTACCAATAAACTTTGGAACAGGTCATAACAATCTCCCTCCCTTATAAGAATTTCGTCCCGAAATTCCTAAAAGAGAAAAGGAAACTTGTTACGCATCTCAGATTCAAGCTCCCACGTAGCTTCTTCTAGGTTATGATTCCTCCACAGAACTTTCACTAATGGTATCTCATGATTCTTGAGTTTCTTGATCCTTCGATCAACTATCTGAATTGGTCCCTCAACATAGGACACATCTGATCTGAGCTGTGCAGATTCCGGGTCAACTATCTTTTCTGTACCAGGATAGCATTTCTTCAACATGGATACATGAAACACATCATGCATATTTGACAACTCAGATGGCAATTCTAACCTGTAGGCTACAGGTCCAATCTTCTCAATGATAGGATATGGGCCCATAAACCTAGGAGTCAGTTTGCCTCTCTTACCAAATCTCAACACTCCTTTCTATGGTGAAACTTTCAAGTATACTTCATCACCAACCTCAAACTCAAGATGTCTACATCTCTTCTCAACATAACTCTTTTGTCTATCTTGTGCAGCTTTCAACTGTTCTCTAATCACTGCAATCTTTCCGATAATTAAATCCACTATCTCTGGTCCAAAAATACGCTTTTCACCTACCCCATACCAACATATGGATGATCTACACTTTCTACCATATAGAGCTTCATACTGAGCCGTACCAAGACTAGAATGGTGATTATTATTGTATGCAACCTCTATAAGGCTCAAGTGTTCTTCCCCACTTCCATTGAAATGCAAAACACATTCTCTCAGCATGTCCTCAAGAGTCTGAATGGTCCTTTTTGACTGACCATCCGTCTGGTGGTGAAATGTTGTACTGAATCTCAACTTTTTGCCCAAGGCACGATGCAACTGATTCCAAAATCTAGATGTGAACTTAGGATCTTTATCAGATATAATTGAAACTGGAATACCATGCAACCTGACTATTTCATCCACGTATATCTTAGCCAACTTTGAAACATCAAAGGTTGACTTAACAGGAAGAAAGTGAGCAGACTTAGTTAATCTATCCACAATCACCCATATCGAGTCACAACCTTTAGGTGTCCTGGACAACCCTATCACAAAATCCATTGTGGTATGTTCCCACTTCCACTTTGGTATAGAAAGAGATTGCAAGATACCTGCAAGTTTCTGATGCTCAGCCTTAACCTACTGGCACACACTACATCTAGCCACGTTCTCAGCTACATCCTTTTTTATACCTGACGACCAGTACAACTCCTTGAGATTCATGTACACCTTAGTGTTACGTGGATGCATAGCGTACATCGATGCATGTACTTCCTCAAGAATCTTTTCTTTCAAATCACTGTCTCGAGGTACACAACATATCATGCTAATACAACACACCATCATCTGAAAACCTAAACTTTGGTCTTTTCCCCCTGTCATGTCATGTACGATCTGCTGCAACCCACTGTCACTCTGCTAAAGTTCTTTAATTTGATCATAAAAAGTAGTCTTGACTTGCATTTGTGCAATCAAACCACTTTGTTCTGTCACCCCAAAGTCTATGTTCAACTTCCGCATTTCTACTAGCAGGTCTCTCTTGAAACATGCCATAGAGAATGCATCAGTTGTTGAACCTAACTTCCTGCTGAGGGCATCTGCTACCACATTCACCTTTCCAGGATGATAATCTATCATTATATCATAATCCTTAATCAATTCTAATCATCTCCGCTGTCTAAGATTCAGATCCTTCTGGGTAAAGATATATTTCAAGCTCTTATGATCTATAAACACCTGGCACACCTCACCATAAAGATAGTAACGTCATGTCTTATGAGCATGAACTACAACAACTAATTCCAGATCATGTGATGAGTAATTCTCCTCATTCTATGCTACTTACCTCTTGTTACTTATCCTTCTCATTTTGATCATATAGAATAAACATTCCAAAAAAATTGAAACACACAAGGTAAGAATAGATTATTCCTCATTCTTATTATTACTGTAAGAATTTATTTCCTATCGCACTTCACTTATATTGTATTTTTCCTTTTGTTTCAAACACACTTGTTACCTTTCAAATTTTGTATCTTATTCTTTTCTCTGAATCATTTTCATATTGTGTATCTACCTTCCAGATTAGCTAACTTTAAACCCTGGATTTTATTAGTGCTAGGTTACCTTTCATAGTGCAAATCGTATGATCTTGTTTTATAGAGATACTAGTATTCAAGGTCAAATCACTAGTGACATCCCTTGAACTACTACAACTCTAAACATTCTAGGGTTTGGTCCTTATCAGTAACATAGCATTATTTTGATGTGACTTTGCTTCCTTAGTTTGAAATCAAACTTTAGATCTCATAAGTTCATCCATCTACTTGTAATGAATACAATAGATATGAATAATCATCAATGAACTATAGATATATAACAAAAATGTAACATCAGCCAAGTTCTCTAGCATAACTTATTAACACAAATGCTACAAATAAACATGATACTTGTTACCCAAGCATCACACATGGCTCACAAGGCCATTCATATCTTGTCACCTCTCACTAAGCAACAACTTATTCACATGGCTCACGAGGCCATTCACATCTTGTCACCTCTCACTAGGCAACAACTTATTCACATGGTTCATAAAATCCGTACACATTATTACTTTTATTAAGCAACAACAACATCAACACACAAAAAGCCAATCAACATTTATTATATAAATTTCACAGCCCAAACTTGGCTATATTCATCATCTCATCATACCTGCATGGTTATTAGGCATGATAACAGTCATACAAGATATTTATCACATCATGTGATACAATAGTAATACCATCATTCCTTAACCAGGAATTAGGGTTCACTATCAAACAGGGCTTATCATTCCCTTTTCCCCAAATTAGGGTTAGGGTTCCCCATTTCTCATTAATTGAAACCCTCTTGAGTTAACCAACTTTATCTTGTATTAAGGTATTTCCCCTCTTAATGCATTCCATCACAGAATACTCACCCTTAGCATATAATGCATAGGCCACACATTCGAATTGTCCAGCTATCTCACATGATATGGACTTATCTTAGTTTAAGGCATAACTTTATAATAAATTTGCCTATAAACAATCGCAATGATACACCCTCAACTAGGGTTTCACAAGGATACACCCTCAACCAGAGTTCACAATGATACACCCTCCACTAGGGTTTACTAATCATGTATTGGATCCATGCATTTGTTATGCATTATTGATTAGTACCATTAAGGATATTTCTCACCTAATCATTAAATTTAACCTGAACATCATTGTGTTTCTTTATTTCTAATTAAGGATTGCTCATATGAGGTCCCAATGTTGGGTCTCCGATATCAGTTCCAACTAATTCTTAGTTGTTCTAATCTTTCTCTTATATCTCAACATGTTAGTGTATGTACATTCTTACTATGATGTGAGTCTAAATTATCCAGAGTCTACTCTTATTATATTGTTAATAGGAGTCATTAGATCTCAGTAACGCATCCTGCCAGCCGGACCAGGCTGAACCTGCAGTCCTGAAGCCAAGAGCTACTCAAGATTAACCAACTCCTATTAATGTCAAACATGTGGAAAGAATATCCACTTAGGGCAGACTCATTTAAACATAACTTCTGGTCTACTTAATACAAAGAATATAAACAATAAATAAATCACTTCATGACACTCAACAATATAAAAGAATCATATTTATTCTACAAACTGAAAATCTAAATTCATACATATAAGAGCATTTCTAGTGATTTCCAATCAAATAAGCAATATAAGGCAAGAGTTGCATCGCATCCTATGTTTAATCTCTTACTCCTGTATTAATTTCCGATTTCTTAACCCTAAGATTTCTAGGGTTTATCTCTAGCCCATCCTTCCTCTGCATACCTGGCCAGGGCATCCAGAGAAGAATGGACAAAGTAGCTTGATACTGGTCAATCTAAGTACTCAGATACCTGGCCAGGGTACCTAAATACTCAGACTTCCCAGAGCTAAAGACACATCACTTCTTATCTACCTCACTTTATAACTTTATTTTTTTCTACCCTAATGATCCTTGACAATTCAGCCTAAGCTCTCAGCTTGGTTCTCATGACCATGTCCTCTTCCTGTCATTTGCAATAGTATAATAGAACACTTCCTGTTAGAAAATTGCAGTTAGAAGGAAGACACCTAAGTCCTAATCCTATTGGTCTCTTGTCGTCCCCTGACCTTGACTTAGAGTAACCATGTACTCAACCTATGCTCTGATACCAAAGTTGTCACACCCCGATCTCACACTAATCACTAATCACGAGATTAGGGCGTGACGGAGGGATTATCAAATAAACAAATCACTGAGAACTTTTTCTTTTTAAAACCTCGTAATGATATCCGGATTATTGCTGTAAACTAAAACATAATAACTATTGCGGAAGCATTTCAATTAAACTGGCTAGAGAACATAAACAGAGTTTACAACATGTAACATTGTTTAACAGAAAGTAAAAGATAACAGTTAATTTACATCTTTTACACATTCGCCATACATACTCTCTCTCACCCAAACCATGTCCCAAGGACCAAGGGGAAAGGACTAAGAGACCTCTAACTAAACTAACTACATATACCTTCTACGGTCAAAAACTAGGATGGAAAGATCCTTCAGATTCTTTATGCTATTGTTGACCTGAAAATGTTTGAGTAGAGGAGTGAGCGTACTCGCTCAGTGAATAGCCTTTCATTTAGCTATCACTAAACAACTCATCAGATATATATAATTGAAATAAAGCATAAGTGCAATACTATACATGGGAGTTCTAATGACATAGCAGATTTACAGATAATAATCACATTTCTATTTAACAACAGATATTTTAAACAAATAAACAGTTACAGAGAATTGGCATAAAAGTTCAAATCTCTTGACATATTAAATTTAATGTGATCTTATATGATTACACTTTTATATTATTATGCCCCAAACATATGCAGCGCACTCTGCATATGAAGATCTGTAGCGAACTACGATCCCACCGTACAAGACTTAGCGACACACCCGGGAAATGCTGAGTCTGAATTCTCATCCTGGTCTGCACAGGACTCTCAGGCTCACAAGGGCCTCATGATCACAAGGGCCTCACTGCACTAACTCTGAGTGCTCTGGACTCCTCTCGCAACCTGTAGTGCACAGTCGGAGGGTCTGGGTTACCACCGTGACACATGCACGAATTATTGTTGACTAACCCTTATTTACTCCAGTGCCACCGTGACACACGCACAGATTATTGTTGAACACTGCCTCTCTGACCTCGTGCCACCGTGACACACGCACGGATTATTGTTGAACACGAGTCACCGACCATCTAGACACACGCTAGGTAGGTCGTTTCACCCCAAAGGTACAGACCGCGCAATGGGGTTCTATGGTGTTGGGGCACCTAAGTCTATTAACTGATTAACATATAAACACTTAAACAGGAATATCACATTTCATACTTATTTCACATTCTGAACATCACTTGAAAACACATATACATAATTTGTCATCTTTAAACATGACTCAGTATTAACTTATCCAGTTTTGATGCTAAACATCCATTACACCAAATAAAATCATTGAACTGTTCTACACTGATCAGAAGTTGTTCTAGATCATGTATAATCTTACAGAAGCAATTTATAAAATAAAATTCAAGTTTCATCAAATACTTATAAAACGCCTGATAACCACTGATATCAGTGCAAAAATGCACAATTTACCGAAAAATTCCAACGAAGGAGTTAAATAATGATAACTAAATGAACTCCTACTCACTTCGATCTGGACTGTCCGGATTCGTCCAGAGATGCGTCCAAGGTCTGATTCCGGGTGAATTTCTATTGTCTTCTACCTTTGATTTAATTAGCTTATTGTTCCTGCAATTCGACAGTAAAATAGCTTCTTCACGCAAAGAAATCTGAAATTGGCTCGATCAAAAGCTAAATCTTGGGCTGAAGCTGCAGAATCGGATCTGTGGCCATGAATTAGAAGTAGGGAGTACCTTCCCGAAGTATTTGATTAGACAAACGAATCCCTCCTTGGCCGTGCGCCACGCATGAGTAACTGTAGGTTGGCCGTCATTCAACCAGCTAGGGTACACGGTGGTTAAACCATGGCCAGGCTCTGGATCTTGGCTAGGACCCCATAGTCGACCTCGGCGCCGTAGGTTGAAGGGGCTGGCCGCACCTAAGTTTCCCCTGGTCGGCGGCTTGCCGCACCAGCATCTTGGGCGCCTCTGCTAAGCGGCGCCCTAGCAGCTTGGCTGCTCTGTAGGCTTTGGCTAGGGCAAACGGAGAGAGAGGGAAAGAGGAAGGGAAGAAGGAGAGGAGGCGATTTCTCCTGGAGTCGAGCTTGTGAGCCCTAGGGCTGCTTTCTACTGCGAGATGTCGCAGGTCCGGACCCTGCTCAAGCCGCGCCTACTGTTCTATCGAGAACGAAATTAGAATGAAGATGGTCAGTACAGGTTGCCAACCCACTTAAATGGGAAATGAATTGGAAAATTGCATTTCAGTCCAAAATTTCTTAAAATTACCATAACTATGGCCTCGGGGGTCCAAATTGATTGATTTCTTTTGCATTTTTCAAGTGAGAGATCCTCTACAAATCCCATGGCATGAAAGCATGCTAATTAGATTGTTTCACTGGTTCAAATCTCTAATTGCATCAGAAATCACTTAACTCAACGTATTCATCTTAATTATGCACTAATTGATCTTATGTGATTAATTCAACTAAATCTAGTTATTAACGCTCTAACCACCTCATACGCATATAAGTTAGCTCAAATAACTTTAATTAGGCTCAAATCATAAAGCTTACCAATAAACTTTGGAATGGGTCATAACAATATCTCTATGTTGAGAAAATGTCATTCTGACACAGATTTAGTTCTACAACTTGTGGAGGTAGAACTAAATGAATATATATCTTATGTTGAAGGACTTGTGATGATCCTTGACAAAAGAATTAAAAAGCTAAAAAAGAAAGACATTTGTCTTGTGAAAGTCCTCTAGAATCATCGTGGCCTTGAAGAAGCTATGTGGGAACTAGAGGAAGAATTGAGAAGGAAATACCCTACACTTTTCTCTTAAATGTTTTGTTGATGATTTCAGGGATGAAATCCTTGTAAGGGGTGGATAATTTGTAACATCCCTAACCTGGGTTATGTTCTAACCCTAGGTGTTTTTCCTAATAAAGTTGATTAGATGCTTGCTCTTAATTCTTGAATAGTAATTAAGGCTCAAGAGGAACTTATATTTCAATTTCTGTCCTTTTGAATAATGTTGAAACATCATAAGAATGAGTATGATGTTGTGGTATGGTTTCCACAAGCTTGAGCACCAAGATAGAGCTTGTTGAGCAATCTTTGTGCATTAAAACATGGGTTTGGTGTAATGTGCGATTTACCCAAAATCTAGGGTTCAATATGCAAATTACCACTTCTAGAGGGTCCCTCATGTTTCTTGGCATCATGTAGAGAAAATAAAATGAGAGGGGTGCCTCATTGTAATTATTTCGGAGGAGAGAGAATCTTAACATTAAAATAATCAAGATTTAAGCATAAATGGAACTTTAATTCAATTTAATGCAAAAAGAAATATATTAATTGAAGAGCCCTTCAACCAAAAGTTGAGGTATGAATTTGCAAAGTTTTGGACGAGCTTGTTCCTTGCAAAGGCATGAAAATATTTTGTTTGAGCGGAAGGCCCACTCGTATTAGGTTAATAAAAAGTAGTATCCACTAAAATGGGATATTAGTATAATATGATTAAGGTGCTTAATTTTTTTTCCTTTAATTCTTGGATAATGAAGAGGTTTTTCAAGAGGAAGAAGATGGAGTCATTTCCAAGGAATTGAGGAGGATAATGTGGCAATAATTTTGAAATTAAAGGAATTAATTCCATTTTCTCTTTCCTTGAATTCTATATACATATCTCATTTCCTACCCACAAAAGGATGTTTTTCGGAATTCCTTTTCTCATCTTGCTTTGGCCGACCTCAAGAGAGCTTAGGAGCAGGTAAAGGACGACACCCAACCTTTTGGTAAGTTCTTGACCTCATTTCACCTTGGTTTCATGGTGAAAACTGAAAATCAATGCTTGATTTCTTGTTTTCTCCATCCAATCTTCAACACTAGCCAACTCTTTCATCCAAAAGCTTGAGAACGGACCTTGGTTAGTTTTCAAAGGTCATCCACCATTAGAGAACGTGGAGATAGTGCGGTAACACAGAGTTCCAACTACTATTGTTTCTGATAGAGGTCCCCAGTTTACGAGTCATTTTTGGTAACAACTTCATAAAGCTTTGGGTATACAATTAATGTTTAGTACAACCTTTCATCCACAAATAGATGGACAATCTAAAAGGACTATACAGACCTTGGAAGACTTTCTTAGGGCATGTGTCCTTTAGTTTGTAGGAAGTTGGGATCTACACCTGAGCTTGATAGAGTTTGCTTATAATAGTAGCTATCAACACAGTATTGACATGGCACCATATGAGGCTTTATATGGTAGACGTTGTACATCTCCTTTATGTTGGTATGAAACTAGAGAAAATCAAATTTTGGGTACTGAGATTGTGCAACAGACAACTAAGAAGATTAAAGTAATACAACAACAGTTAAAGACTACACAGGATATACAGAAATCATACACCGAAAAACCGCGAAGACCTTTAGAATTCCAAGTTGGAGACAGAGTATATCTCAAGGTCTCACCTTGGAAAGGAGTTCTTAGATTTGGAAGAAAGGGAAAGTTAGCTCCTAGATTTATGGGGCCTTATCCAATCATTGAACGAATTGGAAAGGTAGCTTATAAGCTGGAGTTACCACCTGAGTTACATAAGTTGCACCCAGTGTTCCATATCTCTATGTTGATAAAATGTCATTCTGACACAGAGTTAGTTCTGCAACCTGTGGAGGTAGAACTAAATGAAGATATATCTTATGTTGAAGGAATTGTGATGATCCTTGACAAAAGAATTAAAAAGTTGAAAAAGAAAGACATTTGTCTTGTGAAAGTCCTTTGGAATCATCATGGCCTTGAAGAAGCTATGTGGGAACTAGAGGAAGAGATGAGAAGGAAATACCCTACACTTTTCTCTTAAATGTTTTGTTGATGATTTCGGGGACGAAATCCTTGTAAGGGGTGGATAATTTGCAACATCCCTGACCTGGGTTATGTTCTAACCCTAGGTGTTTTGCTTAATAAAGTTGATTAGATGCTTTCTCTTAATTCTTGAATAGTAATTAAGGCTCAAGATGAACTTATATTTCAATTTCTGTCCTTTTTGAATAATGTCGAAACATTGTTTTGTTAATTTTGGACTAAAGTGCAAATTACTAAAGTTGAGGGGTTAACTTGCAAATTGTTCATGATAAAATGTTCCTCATATGTTGAGACATCATAAGAATGAGTATGATGCAGTGGTATGGTTTCCACAAGCTTGAGCACCAAGATTGAGCTTGTTGAGCAATCTTTGTGCATTAAAACCTGAGTTTGGCGTAATGTGGAATTTACTCAAAATTTAGGGTTCAATATGAAAATTACCACTTCTAGAGGGTCCCTCATGTTTCTTGGCATCATGTAGAGCAAATAAAATGAGAGGGGCGCCTCATTTTAATTATTTTGGAGGAGTGAGAATCTTAACATTAAAATAATCAAGATTTAAGCATAAATGGAACTTTAATTCAATTTAATGCAAAAAGAAATATATTAATTGAAGAGCCCTTAAACCAAAAGTTGAGGGATGAATTTGGAAATTTTTGTACGAGCTTTTGCCTTGCAAAGGCACGAAAATATCTTGTTTGAGTGGAAGGCCCACTCATATTAAGTTAATAAAAAGTAATATCCACTAAAATGGGATATTAGTATAATATGATTAAGGTGCTTAATTTCTTTTCCTTTAATTATTGGATAATGAAGAGGTTTTGCAAGAGGAAGAAGTTGGATTTGTGTCCAAGGAATTGAGGTGGATAATGTGGCAATAATTTTGAAATTAAAGGAATTAATTCCATTTTCTCTTTCCTTGAATTCCCTTATACATATCTCCTTTCCTACCCAAAAAAGGATGTTTTTTGGAATTCCTTTTCTCTTCTTGCTTTGGCCAACCTCAAGAGATCTTAGGAGCAGGTAAAGGACGACACCCAACCTGTTGGTAAGTTCTTGACCTCTTTCACCTTGGTTTCATGGTGAAAACCGAAAATCAATGCTTGATTTCTTGTTTTCTCCGTCCAATCTTCAACTCTAGCCAACTCTTTCATCTAAAAGCTTGAGAACGGACCTTGGGCAGTTGTCAAAGCTCATCCACCATTAGAGAATGTGGATCTTGAAGCTTGGAATCATATTCAAAGGCGGGTTATATAACTTAAACCCTTAAACATTTATATTGCATTCAATTCTCCATGATTTGTTGTTCATTTTGTTTTATTTTGAACTTCCTTTGATTCATTGCTGCAATTTCCATGAAACCGGCAGTAGTTCTTGGATGAATGAAGGAATATGATGATGACATCATCTTGGAAACTTTTCCCAAGAAAATCCTTGTCCAAATGGTTTCAATAAAAGGGTTCAATTGGTTTCCACAAGACCGTTTGAACTTAAACAGTTTCATCAAAACCGTTTGGAAGTAAACGGTTTGATCAAACCGTTTGGGAGTAAATGGGCACAAACCGTTTGGAAGAGTTGACCACAGTTGACCATTTGGAGATTTGATGCTAATAATGATGGTTGATGATCCATTAATTTTATTTGATTAATTCCAAAGGGTTCATTAGTTGAAGGACCATCAATTACCAAACCCTAATCGGGTTAAGTGTTGATTTCTTAATTGATTAACTTAGAACTTTGGGTTGATTAACCCAAACGGTCTCAAGACCGTTTGGAGATCACCCAAATGGTCTCAAGACCATTTGGAGGTCAACCAAGACCATTTGGAGGTCTAAGGTAGAGTATGGTTACGTATTTTAAGATCCAAAGATAGTGAATTGAAGTACAACTAATAGTCCAATTGATGATCAATCCAATGACCTAAACCCTAATTAGATTCCACCAATTGTCATGTTGTAATGGGAAAAAGGTCTCAAGACCGTTTGGAGGTCATCCAAATGACCTCAAGACCGTTTTTGGTCAGGTCATACCCAATTTGCATGGTGGTCCAATGATTTCAAAGTATCTAGTTTACCAATGACTAACATTGAAGGTTCAACGATTCCAAACCCTAATCCAATTGGATTCAAAACCCAATTGATAATCAATTGAAAGTCAAATCAATTGAAGGATAATTTATTTAAATCCAATTGAGGTGTGGGGCTTAGGCTCAATTAATGAGTGGTTACATGGATTCAATCGATGAGGGAATCAACCTTGGAAACCCTAAATCAATATATGTGGTTGAGACCATTTTTGGTCCAATCGGTTTTGAGGAGGTTTGGACCAAACAGTCTCCATATCGTTTGAGTCCAAACGTTTTTGAATAGTCTCAATACCGTTTGGGACCAAACGATCCCAAATTGTTTGAAGCCCAATCGATCTCATGAGTGTTTTGGTTAAACGGTTTCAAGTACCTACCTTTACCAAACGGTTTCAAACTGTTAGACCAAGACCGATTGAGGTCTGGTTGGTCAATTCCGTTTGAGGTCTAAGTGACCAAGACCGTTTGAGAAGTAATTAACCAAAATCTTATGGACACTTTAGGTGATTAAAGGTCAATTGTTTAATTGATCATTACATGATGTAATCCAAGGGTGATTATGGTAATTGTACTCTTAATAGGATAGAGTGATTAGTACCTTTTGAATGATTAATCTTTAATGATTATGGAAGTCATGACATAATCCATTATGTCGATTCTTCATTCAAGTTGAGTTGACCTAGTTTAATCAAATCTAAAGTAAGTATCTTCTTATAGAGGATGAAGAGAGAGAGAGAGAGGACTTCCTGTATGAATGATAATCATGTAGTAACACTTTCAACATGAATGAATGTGAATTTAGGGTATAATTCCCGATAGGGAGATCATGAAACCCTAATTGATAAAGTTAATAAACCCTAACCCTAATTGAGGGCAATGATAGGTGAAACCCCAATCCATGATGATGGTATGATCCTAATTTAGGGTAATGATATGAGAAACCCTAATTCAGGGTATTTTGATGATAAACTCTAATCTAGGGTGATGTGACGTGAATAGTAAACCCTAATTGTGGGTTAATGAATATAAACCCTAATCTAGGGTGATGTGATGTGAATAGTAAACCCCAATTGTGGGTTAATGAATATAAACCTTAATCTAGGGTGATGTGATGTGAATAGTAAACCCTAATTATGGGTTAATCAATATAAACCCTAATCTAAGGTGATGTGATGTGAATAGTAAACCCTAATTGTGGGTTAATGAATATAAACCTTAATCTAGGGTGATGTGATGTGAATAGTAAACCCTAATTGTGGGTTAATGAATATAAACCATAATCTAGGGTGATGTGATGTGAATAATAAACCATAATTGTGGGTTAATGAATATAAACCCTAATCTAGGGTGATGTGATGTGAATAGTAAACCCTAATTCTAAATAAGGTGAAGGTGTATATGAAACCCAAATTCTGGGTTATACTATATAGCATTAAACTCTAATCTTGGACAATGAAATGATAAATCATTGGTCTTAATTGATCAAAGGGGATGAGTGACCCTAATTGAAATGAAAAGGGAAACCCTAACCCTAGTAAGGGAATAGTGGTGTTACCCTTGAATAGTGATTCTATAATTTTTTTTGTATAGTGCTGATATGAAATTGATGTAACTATTATCATCTATACTAATCATGCAGGTTTTATGAGATGATGAACATAGACAGGTATGAGCTATGATGTTTTATTTATTGAAAATGATTTATGAGCCTTGTGAGCCATAATATGCTATGTTTCCTAGTAAGAGATAACAAGAGAGATGAATGGGCATTAATAGCCATGTGAAATACCTACATTGCAACTATTATTATTAGATTAGTCATATGACCTGAAGGCATTAAGTTACTTGTTAAAGTGGTAACAAGTGTTTTGATGATATAAGGGTTTGAACACCCATATTCTTGAATCATGATGATGAGATGATAAGGGACTGAGATCCCAATGTTAATAAAGTTGTGAAAAGAACTTGATTGAAATAGTACTCATTCTTTATAGCATTTTTTATAATGGTTTATGTTTGAAAACATGTTTGATGCTAAAAGAATATTATAATGTACTTAAATAATCAAGTGAAATGATATCATGTAGATCCCTGACCATAGATCCATCATCATCAGTAGTTTGGTGATGGTGAAATAGGTTTTTTTAAGGGAACTCCTGGAGGGCATACTTTTGAGTATGTGGGGGTTATGGGCGCAAATATCCTTACGCCCTAATGGAGGAATTGATGTGAGATAAACATTAAATCTCTCAATCCTTCATTATATATATGCCAGGATGGATGTATCATTAATCTCCCGATGATGTTAATGCCAGATCGATGTGAGATAAATATAATATCTCTCGATTGCGAAGAGAGTACATCATGCCACTGTAACTCTAATAGTGAAGTTTCCAGTATACCCTAGAAAGCTATTCAGTAGAGACACAAGATGTCCTGCATTTGGTCCTCACACTGACTGAGGAAGATGAGGTCATGGGAATCCAGCTCTTCTATTGACCTATGTATGGTATCAATTTCGATTTCGCAATGGTCGGTTGGAGTATGAGCGGTATACCTCATCTCCTCAAGGCATTAAGCTATGATTGTAAAATGTAATCAGTCGTGTAGCGTATTTGCTTAAAGTTGAAATATGAGAATCAATGGTTGATGATACCTTGCTTAATATGTCTTAATTGGGTAAATTCTATACATGTTCTTCATATTCCTTATTGAATAAATGACATGCTGCTTTATCAAGATATAGATGAAATGACTTGAATAGAGATTACTGCTCTACATAGTTTAGTAAATAATTTTACTGTTGTTGAATATTTATGATTCTTATACACAGTTTTATTCTATAATCTGCAATAATAATGTTTATGGAAGAGAGTTATATCTCTCGCTGGGACAATTTTCAATTGTCTCACCCCCGTGGGATTCAACGTTTTAGGTAGACACCATAGAGGAGGCAGAAACCCTAAAGCTAGGGAAGAACAACAACATCAGCAGAACTAAGGACAACAGTGAATTCTCAGGTGGAGACATTGGTTGTCATGTCATGTATATAGAGAGTCCTATGTGTCATCTCTGTACTCTCAGGTCCTAGGAGTCAGTAGTTAGTTTAATATCGATCTAAGATTTTGGCCTGATGCCTCGAGATTGTTATACTACTTATGTATAGTCTAACATGCAGTTGATGTTTGTAACTCTTGAGAAGAAAGGGGATAAGAGATGTACTAGTAAACCAGCATGTATTTGAAATACTTTGGTTCCTTTATGAAGAAGTTTATCAGCTTATGGATCTCTTTGTAAAAAGTTTTAATTTTTAAGTGATTTTCAGTAATTCCGCTACTAACGACTGCTTCCACATTAGTTAATCTTGTTTTTGTGAATCATTCACCATAAGAAGGGTCAAACAGCCCCAGCCCTCCTCCATGTCAAGGCTGATCCACCTCTAACCATCCCACACCATGTTGCCCGTCATTCCACAAAAACCCAACCATAATCGATCTGCATTTACTCAAGATAAACTAAGGTATGTTAGCCAGCCTACACTAGTATCTCAGCATACTAATGAGGACAGTTTTAATCAGCACATCCCTCCCCGCCATAGAGACCTTCAGCCCACTCCACTTATCCACCTTGAGACGAAGGTTATCCAAGCAGGTGTGAAATTTAGAATCTCTGCCAACTCCTCCCGATATGGGCACCCCCAAATACTTCCTAGGAAAGAAACCAATTTCGAGCTGGATAGCATCTTTCAATCTTCCTCTCCTAGAATCGCATGACTTCGAAAAAAAAGCATGTGATTATGTATCACTAATATGTATACAAGAAAGATCTGCAAACATCTCTAACAAAGTTATGCCCCCTCTAAAAACTTTGGGATGGGTAGCCAAAAAAACATGATATCGTCATCGAAAATTATATGGTTCAGAACTTTGGTTCCCCTAACCTTGTTGCTTTTAATTTTCCCCTCCTCTTCCGCTTTGTCAACAAGGCAGGTAAGGTTTTCCATAATGATAGTAAACAGAAGAAGCGATAGCAGGTCTCCTTGTCTCAGTCTGTTAGAGGCTCTAAACAGACCTATAGGGATGCCATTGACCAGAATAGAAAAAGAAGTGGTCTGAACGCATTGTTTAAGGACGTTCAACAACCTGGTAGAGAACCCCAAAGCCTCCATGGAGTACCACAACCCTTCCCAAGACACATGGTCATATGCTTTCAATATGTCCACCTTGACACAGGTTTCCTTTGACCTCCCTTTCACCTGGAAGTTTCTCAAGAATTTCGTATCCAGTAGAGCATTGTCCGCAATAGAGTGGTCTCTTACAAAAGCTACTTGATTAGGAGAGATAATCATCGGTAGGATACTTTTAAGTCTTCTATCCAATAATTTGGATATTATCTTATACATCACCGAGCAGTAGGCAATAGGTCGGAAATCACTCATAGACGCAGCCCCAAGCTTCTTTGGTATAAGTCTAATGAAGGCGTGGTTGACTTGTCTAACCATACACCCTCCAACTAAGAACCATCTGACCGCATTGCAAATATCCTTTCCCACCATGTGCCAACAACTCTGGAAAAACTTGGCATTAAAGCCATCTGGACCAGGGCTTTTGGAGGCACCAATAGAAAAGGTGGAATCTTTGATCTCTGCATCTGTAGCCAATTTCAGCAAATCAGTATTCATGTTATATGTCAGTCTTTTATTCAGCAAGGACTCTCTATTGCCAAGGCTTACCTCACTATTATATAAGTCATAAAAGTACCTCACAACCATGTCCTCAACTTTAGCAACTTCATCCACTATCTCTCCTTTCTCATTAATCAGATTAGGAATATGATCCTTCATATTATTTCTTTTAATTGCTGCATGGTAAATCATTGAATTACAATCACCATCTCTCAGCCACTTAAGTCTGCTTCTCTGCCAACCCAAGATCTCATGTGCTTTCTCCAGCTGTGTTAGTCTTTTACCAGCCTCCGATTTTGCTTCCATACTGTAACATCCCTGACCTGGGTTATGAGTTAACCCTAGGTGTTTTGCCTAAATATGTGAATAAATCTTTGTGATTAACTCTGAGCATGTAATTAAGTCTCTCAGAAACATATATTTCAGTAATTGCTCCTTTTTATTTAAAGTTGTAGCATTGTTTTGATATACAGGGACCTATGTGCAATGTACCCAGTTAAAAGGGTTAGCTTGCAATTTGCACATGATGAGATGTTCCTCTGATGTTGAGACATCATGAGAAATCTTTTTAGCAAAGTTTGAGGGATTTCCCAAGCTAAGGCACCAAGGTGCAGCTGTGGAAGCAATCCCGGTGCTTGAAACCCTAGTTTGGGGTAAAATGCAATTTACCCAAATTAAGGGATGTAAATTGTAAAATATGTCATCTAATGTATCTTTTAGACTCTTGCCATCATTTAGAGAAGAAATGATGAGGAAGTCACCTCAATTGAATTATCAAGTTATGAGATATGCCTTGTGATTGAATAATCAGGGTATATGTGCAATATTTCTTTATGTATGTACCTCATTATTAGCTTGCTCTCCTTTACCTTTTTTTCCTAAGACCTTAAGAGAAGGTTTGTCCTTATATTAAAGAGGAAGGGGCGATCAAGTAAAGAAGGAGGGACCTAGTTGGAATTATGGACAACTTATGAACTAAATGTTGAAAATCCTACCCCATGTATATAAGCTCTCCTTCCCTTAGTTGCAAGGGAACTTACCCTTCGTTCCCTTACTGTTTCATTTCACCAAAGAAGACCAAGGACTGCCTTGGAGCTAAGGAGGACGACCAAGGGGTGCAAGGTAGGTTTAAACCCCTCTTCTTGCCTAATTCCATGGTTAGAACTCGAATTCAAGGTCATCTTCATGGCTAACTCTTGAAACCCTACCTTTCTAGCCGTCTCTTTTCATCCTTCCTTGGCGTTTTCACCTTGGCCAACCTGCGGGAACTCAAGGACGCCATTAGATCTTGGCGCTTGAAAGCTTGGAGCTCAAGAAGCAAGCTTTAGGCGGGTTTTATAACTCTAAACCCATGCTTTACTACACACATCTTTTATATGCGGTTAGATGATAGTCCTTCATGTATCTTGCTGTTCTTTGCTATTTTGCAAGCAAACCCGTGGGACATCTGTACTGTTCTTGAGCTAGGAGATGAAGGCGTGATTTCCAAGAAAAACCCACCGCTTTTCACTTCCTTAAACGGTCTCAAAAGTTTGCTCTCTCGGTCTCAAGACCGCGAGGTGAGCAAACAGTTTCGAGACCGCGACAGGGAAAACGGTCTCCACGACCATTTGGCCCCGTTGACCGGGCGTGGACCGTATACGAAACCTGTGCCTAATTATATAGGCTAATTACCCTCAAAATTTGGGAGGCTAACTCCAAAGGAATCGGGAGATATGACCTTTTTAAGTAACAACTTTAAATTGATTTATTCCTGATTCTCAAACGGTCTGAAATTGCCTTTTTGGGCAAATGGTCTCAAGACCGTGTAAGGTCGTTGACCAGGCGTTGACCGTATGAGATTACTGTTCCAAATTATGTTAATTAACGACTCACCAAGTTTGATGGTCCTATTCCAAACGGGCTAAGAGTTGAAGGGTGAATACTAGGGCTAACCCTAGGTAAAATCAGTACTGAAATTATGGTGACCTAATTAGGGTTTTTAGGGTTGATTGACCTAAACGGTCTCAAGACCATTTGGGGGTCACCAAACGGTCTCAAGACCGCGAGGGCAATCAACCAAGACCGTTTTGAGGTCTGGGGTCAAGGATAGTTGACCAATTGAAGGTACAATTACACCGAATTACATTGCAATTAAATATTGACATGATCATCAACTCAATGGGTCAGACCTTGATGAATCTGCACTAGAATCCAAAATTGGATGGGCAAACGGTCTCAAGACCGTTTGGAACTCATCCAAACGGTCTCAAGACCGAGAGGACAATCACCCAAGACCGTCAGAAGGTCTAGGGTTGAGTAATTTGACAAATTGAGGACCCAATTACAAATAAGTTATCAATTTAATCAAAATTCTGTTTTGTGGCTCAATCATGGTTCAACCCCTTTCAAATCACCTTAGATTTTGATGAAATCTTGGGAAAACGGTCTCCAGACCATGTGGGGTCCACCCACATGACCTCAAGACCGTTTGGGCCAAGTTTGAGCCCAATTGGAGCTCAATTGAAGGGTTCAACCTTGTGTTGAGTCACATTGTTGAGTGTTGATGGGTGAACATTGATAGACCCTAATTGAATCGATTTCAATCTTAATTGGTCAACAATTGAGGGTAAATTGAATGACCAATTGGTTAAGAATAACCTTAGTTGACCCAATCCATAGGTGGTCAACATAACTTTGACCTTTTGAGGGCTTCAACATCGATTAACATCATCGATTGTATCTTTGATTTTGTTGATGGACCAAGCGGCTGAGACCATGTGAGCCTCGCGGTCTCAAGACCGTGAGAGGGTTCGCGGTCTCAACACCGTGAGGGGGCTCACGGTCTCAAGACCGAGAGGAGGCTCGCAGTCTCAAGACCACGAAGGGCCTCGCGGTCCTGAGGTCAAACTAGCTAAACGGTCAACGTCTCTTCGCGGTCTCAACTCCAATTTGATCTTCGCGGTCTCAACATCAATTGAACCAATGATAGGGCTTCACGGTCTTGAACCACTTGAAGAGGCTCACGGTCTTGAAGCCTAAGGGGGCTCGCGGTCTTGGAGTTAGAAAGAGGCTCGCGGTCTTGGAAAGTCAAAGTGGGCAAACGGTCAACACTTTCAACCGATTTCAACTCAATTGATGATTAATGATTGAAATCAATCAATGTGATTCCAAGTTGACTTCTTTCAATCAATTCATAATATAAATGGTCCAATGTTGCCCAAACCAAACCCTAACGATAATCTAGGATAGTAAGGGGTTATTTGACTAAGGTTTTTGACCATAATGATGATCAATGGGGGGAATTACCAAAATACCCCTGAAGGGTCAATTGAGTTATACCTTGCTCAATTCAAACTCTAATTACATGAGAATGATGTTTTTAGTCATAATGACTCTATCCAACTTGATATAGTCTAATGTTATCATCCACCATTAGTATGATGAAAGAGAAAGTACTCTAGAGAGAGAAAGTACCCTAGAGAGAGAAAGTAACTCTAAATCACATAATGGTGATGTTTTTGGCTATGTTAGCCTATGATGACTTAATCCGACCTGATCTAGGGTGATGTTGACATCACCTAACCTTATGATGAGAGAGAAAGTACTTCTAGAGAGAGAAAGTACTCTTTTTAAGTGGAAACTCAATTGAAGCATCCCCAATACACAGAAATGAGCATAATTAGGGTATGATCCACCTGTGTGAGATCATAGAAACCCTAATTATGATAAATGATGAACTTTTAACTAATCTAAGATCATCAATGAAGATGTTACTCATACATGATGATGTTATGAGTCCAATTCACCTTAATGTGAATAGTAAACCCTAATTCAAGGGTGATGACATGTAACGTGAATAGTAAACCCTAATTCAAGGGTGATGACATGTAATGTGAATAGTAAACCCTAATTCAAGAGTAATGGCATGCTTTTGAATATTAAACTCTATTTGATAAGAATTAGAGATTTAAACTCTTATGACAAGAGTAGGAAGGATATTCCTTATTTTTGTACTACCTTTATCAATTGTATTAACCAAGCAGGTTCTGATATGAAGGTAATCATATCCAGGTATGGATGATGATGTTATATTCATTAAAGGCATGTTGTTAGCCTTATGAATAAGCAAAGTAACCGGATGTCTTGTCAGTGGCATCCTATACTGATAATGGGCTGTGAGAGCCATGAATACCATCAAAGTCATGCCTTAGAGATGACTTGTGATGAGGATAATGAGAAATGATGACTGATATGAGTTAGGCCTGTTACATTTAGTATTCTTCTTTTATAGCTGCTATGCTACTGTTATTGTTTGAGGAACAATGTATGATTTTAAAGAATACTGAATGTACCTAACTAATCAAGTATAATGTAGAGCCCTGATCATAGAGCCATCATTGTCAGAAGTTAAGTGATGGTGAAACAGGTTTTCCTCAGGGAACTCCTGGAGCACATACTTTTGAGTATGTGGGGTACATGGATGTGTAGAACCTTACATCCTAGTGTAGGAAAGTGATGTAGATGTGTAATCCATCCATCCTTCACTATAATTCCATACCGCATCAGTGGTAGGTAAACATGAAACCTCCTGATGATGAAGAAAGCACAGATATCCGTATCAGTGGTAGGTAAATATGAAACCTCCTGATGACGAAGAGAGTACAAAACGCCACTGTGACTCTAAAATAGCGAAGGACCAGTTTACCCTGGTGAGCTATAGTAGTAGAGACACGAGATGTCCTACAAGTGATCCTCTTACTGACTGAGGAAGGTGAAGGTCATGAGAATCCGGCTCTCTTAATGACCTATGTATGATATTGATGCGGCTTCTCAGCGATTAGTTGGAGTATGAGTGGTAAGCCTCATCTCCACAGGGCATAATGTTGTTTGTAAAACATAATCAACCATGTAGTATAACTTGTTAGAGATAACTCCAAGTTAGTTGATTGATGTTACATTGCAATAGTGTTTATATTCTCCATATCTCCTAAATGGTTGAGATCTTGTTATACCTGCAACTGTTATAGAATACTTTGAAGGCTTTACTGCTTAAAATATTCTTTGATGTTATAATAAAGCTTCTGGCGAAGAGTTATAACTCTCGCTGGGACAATTATGTATAATTGTCTCACCCCGTAGGCTTCAACTTTTTAGGTGGACGTCAGAGACGAAGGAACCAGCCTACAGGTGATCAGTCTCAGCAGAAGCACCAGGGGCAGTAGTAATCTCAGGTGGAGATTGTCTTGCCATGTAGTGTAGTTAGAGTCAGTCCTATGTGTCCTCTGTACTCTCAGGTCTTGGAGTCTTTTGTATAGTGATCTTGAGATTTGGTATCTTGATGTATATAATTACTCGAGAAGTAATTATCCTGAGATGTAAACAGTTTATCTCTCTTTATGAAAGAAGCTTTTATGGATCCAAGCTCTTGTCTCAAAAAAGTTTTAATTTCCTGTGATTTTTGTCTTCCGCTGATTACTGATTCGCTTCCGCTAAGTTTTAATCGTGTTTATGTCATGGTTTGGAGATCAGAGCCCACAACTAGTGGTATCAGAGCTCTAGGTCAGTTGAGTCTATAGAGGCATAGGACATAGGATGTAGAGTCTACCTTTAGTACTCCTTCCTCATCTAATAGAATCTTCTACTCCTCAGGAGAAGAAGATACATAAGAATGTCTGAACATCATGATGAGCACGTGGCAGAGAGTAGTGCTAGTGCACCTCGAGGCGGTGCAAGAGTTCTGAGAATAGAACAACCTGCACCTGAGTCGCCAAGAGAGCCACCCCAGTTAGACCCAGCTGACATGAGTGATCCAGCTGTACAGATGATGTTCAGGCAGTTCATGACTGCCATGACACATATAACCGATAGGATGCCCATTCCTGCACCTAGGGCACCTGTCCAGCCTGAAGCACAAGGTATCGGTAAGACATTTGAACGACTTCGTCGTGTCGGAGCTACCGAGTACTTTGGAACTGCCGACCCTGCAGATGCTGACTTATGGCTGACAGAGTTGGAGAAGGCTTTCAGGATTCTTATGATCCCGGAAGCTGAGAAGGTTAGACATGTTGTCTATCTTCTCAAAGGCAGTGCTGGTCACTGGTGGAACATGGAAGAGCAGAAGAGACCTGGAGTAGAGTTCTCATGGGAAGAGTTTCGTCGGGAATTTGTCAATAGATATTTTCCAAAGACCTTCCTAGATGAGAAGATCTCTCAGTTTGAGAAACTAAGGCAGGGTATGATGAACATTAGTGAGTATGAAGCTAAGTTCATGGAGTTGTTGCGGTTCTGTCCGCACATGGCTGCTACGGATGAGGAAAGAATCAGAAGATTCGAAAAGGGTTTGAATTCTGATATGTCAACCCCTATGTCTGCCTTAGAAAACAGAGAGAGATTCTCTACCTTCGTTGAGTCAGTCCGAAGGATAGAGAGATATGTAGTTGAGAAAAGACAAACCCATAAAAGATATCCACAGTTCCAGGGTTCTTCATCTAGGGATTCCAAGAAACCTAGATTCTCTGCACCTAACCCTCCACCACCTAGATCGAGTTTTCAAACCCAATGGACACCAAGCAGAGGTAGAGGACGGAGTCAACCGCTTCAAGGGACGCACAGTTCTACATCAGTGTCAGTTACTGGACCACCCAAACCACAACAACAGGAGAGGAGTTGTTACAACTGTGGTAAGGTGGGACACTTGATGAAGGATTGCCGTTCTAGGCCTGTCGGTGTGACACAACAAACCCCGAGACAGAATCAATAGGGATCTCAGAATATACAACATCAAGGAGCAGCTCGAGGACGTGGACAAGCGTCTCAAGCTGGATCATCAGCACCACCTCAACACCAGGCGACTGCGAGGTTCTATGCTATTAATCCACCTGAGGCAGTGGTCAATCCACGGGTAGTGGCAGGTCAGATGAAACTTTTATATTCTGATATGTCTACATCCTGTGTTGTATCCGTTCTGATTGATCCGGGTGCTACACACTCTTTCATTACTCATGAAATGATTCGTAACTGCAATGTGACTGTTAGTCATAGGGCAGATAGTTTGTTGTTGGAGACTCCGTTGAGTGGGTCTGCCATCGCATTCAAGTGGATCTTATACCACTTGATATGCAGGGATTTGATATAATCCTTGGAATGGATACCTTAGATAGGTATAGAGTTGTCTTGGATTGTGAGTCCAAGTTGGCTGTGTTTGCTGATGAAAGCAACACATGGATCTTTCAAGGTGAAAGAAAGATTTTTCCCACCTGTCTTGTGTCAGCTATGGTTGCTGATAAGCTGTTGAGGCAAGGATGTTATGCATTCTTAGCCCATGTGGTAGATGTTACCAAGGAAAGGACCAATCCTGCTGAAGTTCCCATAGTCAGGGAATTCGAGGATGTGTTTCCTGAAGAACTTCCTGGTACACCACCACCTCGGGAGATTGATTTTGAAATTAATCTGATCCTAGATACGAAACCCATAGCTCAAACTCCGTATAGGATGGCGCCTGCCGAGATGGCAGAACTCAAGAAACAGCTTCAAGAGCTACTTGAGAGAGGTTTTATCCGACCGAGTACTTCACCTTGGGGTGCTCCGGTCTTGTTTGTTAAAAAGAAAGATGGGTCAATGCGGTTGTGCATTGACTACAGACAACTCAATAAAGTAACAATAAAGAATAAGTATCCTCTGCCGAGGATTGATGATCTCTTTGACCAGTTGCGTGGTGCAACAGTCTTTTCAAAGATAGACTTGAGGTCTGGATATCACCAACTCCGTATTAAGGATAGTGACATATCCAAGTCTGCCTTTAGGACAAGATATGGTCACTATGAGTTCACGGTTATGTCGTTTGGACAAACAAATGCACCAGCTGCATTTATGGAACTCATGAATAGAATTTTTCGACCTTTCCTTGATCAGTGTGTTGTCGTCTTCATAGATGACATTCTGATCTATAGTAAGGATGCTCAGCAGCATGAGCAGCATCTTCGCCAAGCTTTGACCTTGCTAAGAGAACATAAGTTGTACGCTAAGTTTAGCAAGTGTGAGTTCTGGCTGATGGAAGTATCTTTTCTTGGACATGTAATATCCGCCTCGGGAATTCGTGTTGACCCTACAAAGGTAGAATCTGTTCTACAATGGGAACAACCAAAGACACCGACGGAGATTCGAAGTTTCTTGGGGTTAGCTGGCTATTATCGAAGGTTCATTAAGAACTTTAGTTCTATAGCCCTACCGTTGACCAAGTTGACCCGAAAAGATGTTCCTTTTTCTTGGAGTGATAAGTGTCAACAATCTTTCCAGTTACTGAAGGAGAGGTTGACAAGTGCACCTGTGCTAGTGCTACCTGAACAAGGAAAAGGGTATATAGTTTTCTGTGATGCTTCCAAGAACGGACTAGGATGTGTGTTGATGCAGGATAAACAAGTGATTTCTTTTGCTTCCCGACAGCTTAAGAAACACGAGGAGAATTATCCAACACACGATCTAGAGTTAGCTGCTGTGGTTCATGCCTTGAAGATCTGGAGGCATTATCTCTACAGAGAGACATTCCAGATTTTCACAGACCACAAAAACCTTAAGTATATCTTCTCTCAGCATGAGCTCAACATGAGGCAACGTCGCTGGATGGAGTTAATCAAGGACTACGAATGTATAATTTATTACCATCCAGGCAAGGCCAATGTTGTTGCAGATGCCTTGAGTAGGAAATCAGCAACAATAACCATGAATAGAGCACAACTAAACTCTTTAGTATGCTCTAGAAGAGATATGCTTATCTCTTTAAGGCAGGACAATGTACAGTTGAAGGTGTCATTGTTAACCGATTTGTTAGCTAAGATGCATATTAAACCTACTCTAAGGGAGAAGATTAAAGAGGCACAGCTAGGTGATATTGCAGTTCAACATATAAGATCTGAGTATGGAAATGAGAAGCAAGATGGTTTTCATGACTCAGAAGATCAAGTAGCTTGTTATAATGGGAGAATGATAGTGCCAGATGTGGACAACTTGAGGAAGTTAGTCCTGGAAGAAGCCCATTCTTCCATGTATGCTATGCATCCAGGGAGCACCAAGATGTATCGGAATTTGAAAGATCTGTATTGGTGGCCTGGAATGAAAAAGGACGTTGCAGAGTTTGTTCTGAGGTGTCCTGTGTGTCAGCAAATTAAAGCCGAACACCAGAAGCCTGCAGGAACAATGCAACCTTTACCCATACCACAGTGGAAGTGGGACCATGTGACCATGGACTTTGTTGTTGGCCTACCCAGGACAAGCAAAGGACATGATTCTATTTGGGTAATTGTTGATAAGTTGACTAAGACAGCACATTTCTTACCTGTCAAAACAACCTATTCTGCTGAAAGGTTATCAGAGTTGTATGTTCAAGAGATAGTGCGTTTGCACGGAGTTCCTGTCACAATAGTTTCTGACAGAGGGCCTCAGTTTACCAGTCGTTTTTGGGAACAGTTGCACAAAGCCTTAGGCACTAAGCTAAGGTTTAGTACGGCCTTTCATCTGTAGACTGATGGACATTCGGAAAGGACCATACATACCTTAGAAGACCTGTTGAGAGCATGTGTTCTCCAGTTCACCGGAAGTTGGGATCTACACCTAAGCTTGATAGAGTTTGCCTATAACAATAGCTACCAGCATAGTATTGATATGGCACCTTATGAAGCCTTATATGGTAGACGTTGTAGATCACCTTTGTGTTGGTTTGAGACTGGTGAGCACCAGTTGTTAGGTCCTGACCTGGTGCAGCAAACCACAGAAAAGATTAAAGTAATACAACATAAGATTAAGACTGCTCAGGATAGGCAGAAATCTTATGCTGACAAACGTCGTAGACCCTTAGAGTTCCAGGTTGGAGACAAAGTGTATCTTAAGGTCTCACCTTGGAAAGGGTTCCTTCGTTTTGGAAGGAAAGGGAAGTTAGCTCCTAGATATATGGGGCCTTATCCAATCATTGAACGGAGTGGAAAGGTAGCATATAAACTAGAGCTTCCCCCAGAATTACAGAGGTTACACCCTGTGTTTCACATTTCTATGTTGAAGAAATGTCACCCAGACACCGAGTCAGTTCTACAACCTATGGAGGTAGAATTGAATGATGACATATCCTATGAGGAGGGACCAGTGTCAATCCTTGATAAATGAATTAAAAAGTTAAAGAAGAAAGATATAAGTCTTGTGAATGTCCTCTGGAACCATCGTGGTATTGAAGAAGCCACTTGGGAGTTAGAGGATGAGATGAGAAGGAAGTATCCTGCCCTTTTCTCGTAGTATGTTTTATTGATTTCGGGGACGAAATCCTTGTAAGGGGTGGATAATTTGTAACATCCCTGACCTGGGTTATGAGTTAACCCTAGGTGTTTTGCCTAAATATGTGAATAAATCTTTGTGATTAACTCTGAGCATGTAATTAAGTCTCTCAGAAACATATATTTCAGTAATTGCTCCTTTTTATTTAAAGTTGTAGCATTGTTTTGATATATAGGGACCTATGTGCAATGTACCCAGTTAAAAGGGTTAGCTTGCAATTTGCACATGATGAGATGTTCCTCTGATGTTGAGACATCATGAGAAATCTTTTTAGCAAAGTTTGAGGGATTTCCCAAGCTAAGGCACCAAGGTGCAGCTGTGGAAGCAATCCCGGTGCTTGAAACCCTAGTTTGGGGTAAAATGCAATTTACCCAAATTAAGGGATGTAAATTGTAAAATATGTCATCTAATGTATCGTTTAGACTCTTGCCATCATTTAGAGAAGAAATGATGAGGAATTCACCTCAATTGAATTATCAAGTTATGAGATATGCCTTGTGATTGAATAATCAGGGTATATGTGCAATATTTCTTTATGTATGTACCTCATTATTAGCTTGCTCTCCTTTACCTTCTTTTCCTAAGACCTTAAGAGAAGGTTTTTCCTTAGATTAAAGAGGAAGTGGCGATCAAGTAAAGAAGGAGGGACCTAGTTGGAATTATGGACAACTTATGAACTAAATGTTGAAAATCCTACCCCATGTATATAAGCTCTCCTTCCCTTAGTTGCAAGGGAACTTACCCTTCATTCCCTTACTGTTTCATTTCACCAAAGACGACCAAGGACTGCCTTGGAGCTAAGGAGGAAGACCAAGGGGTGCAAGGTAGGTTTAAACCCCTCTTCTTGCCTAATTCCATGGTTAGAACTCGAATTCAAGGTCATCTTCATGGCTAACTCTTGAAACCCTACCTTTCTAGCGGTCTCTTTTTATCCTTCCTTGGAGTTTTCACCTTGGCCAACCTGCGGGAACTCAAGGACGCCATTAGAGCTTGGATCTTGAAAGCTTGGAGCTCAAGAAGCAAGCTTTAGGCGGGTTTTATAACGCTAAACCCATGCTTTACTACACACATCTTTTATATGCGGTTAGATGATAGTCCTTCATGTATCTTGTTGTTCTTTGCTATTTTGCAAGCAAACCCGTGGGATATGTGTACTGTTCATGAGCTAGGAGATGAAGGCATGATTTCCAAGAAAACTCACCGCTTTTCACTTCCTCAAACGGTCTCAAAAGTTTGCTCTCTCGGTCTCAAGACCGCGAGGTGAGCAAACGGTTTCGAGACCGAGACAGGGCAAACGGTCTCCAAGACCGTTTGGGCACGTTGAACGGGCGTGGACCGTATAAGAAACCTGTTCCATATTATATAGGCTAATAACCCTCAAAATTTGGGAGGCTAACTCCAAAGGAATCGGGAGATATGACCTTTTTAAGTAACAACTTTAAATTGATTTATTCCTGATTCTCAAACGGTCTGAAATTGCCTTTTTGGGCAAACGGTCTCAAGACCATGTAAGGTCGTTGACCAGGCGTTGACCGTATGAGATTACTGTTCAAAATTATGTTAATTAACGACTCACCAAGTTTGATGGTCTAATTCCAAACGGGCTAAGAGTTGAAGGGTGAATACTAGGGCTAACCCTAGGTAAAATCAGTACTGAAATTATGGTGACCTAATTAGGGGTTTTAGGGTTGATTGACCTAAACGGTCTCAAGACCGTTTGGGGGTCACCAAACGGTCTCAAGACCGCGAGGGCAATCAACCAAGACCGTTTGGAGGTCTGGTGTCAAGGATAGTTGACCAATTGAAGGTACAATTACACCGAATTGCATTGCAATTAAATATTGACATAATCATCAACTCAATGGGTCAGACCTTGATGAATCTGCACTAGAATCCAAAATTGGATGGGCAAACGGTCTCAAGACCGTTTGGAACTCATCCAAACGGTCTCAAGACCGAGAGGACAATCACCCAAGACCGTTTGAAGGTCTAGGGTTGAGTAATTTGACCAATTGAGGACCCAATTACAAATAAGTTATCAATTTAATCAAAATTCTGTTTTGTGGCTCAATCATGGTTCAACCCCTATCAAATCACCTTATATTTTGATGAAATCTTGGGCAAACGGTCTCAAGACCATGTGGGGTCCACCCACAGGACCTCAAGACCGTTTGGGCCATGTTTGAGCCCAATTGGAGCACAATTGAAGGGTTCAACCTTGTGTTGAGTCACATTGTTGAGTGTTGATGGGTGAACATTGATAGACCCTAATTGAATCGATTTCAATCTTAATTGGTCAACAATTGAGGGTCAATTGAATGACCAATTGGTTAAGCATAACCTTAGTTGACCCAATCCATAGGTGGTCAACATAACTTTGACCTTTTGAGGGCTTCAACATCGATTAACATCATCGATTGTATCTTTGATTTTGTTGATGGACCAAGCGGCTGAGACCATGTGAGCCTCGCGGTCTCAAGACCGTGAGAGGGTTCGTGGTCTCAAGACCGTGAGGGGGCTCATGGTATCAAGACCGAGAGGAGGCTCGTGGTCTCAAGACCACGAAGGGCCTCGCGGTCCTGAGGTCAAACTAGCTAAACGGTCAACGTCTCTTCGCGGTCTCAACTCCAATTTGATCTTCGCGGTCTCAACATCAATTGAACCAATGATAGGGCTTCGCGGTCTTGAACCACTTGAAGAGGCTCGCGGTCTTGAAGCCTAAGGGGGCTCGCGGTCTTGGAGTTAGAAAGAGGCTCGCGGTCTTGGAAAGTCAAAGTGGGCAAACGGTCAACACTTTCAACCAATTTCAACTCAATTGATGATTAATGATTGAAATCAATCAATGTGATTCCAAGTTGACTTCTTTCAATCAATTCATAATATAAATGGTCCAATGTTGCCCAAACCAAACCCTAATGATAATCTAGGATAGTAAGGGGTTATTTGACTAAGGTTTTTGACCATAATGATGATCAATGGGGGGAATTACCAAAATACCCCTGAAGGGTCAATTGAGTTATACCTTGCTCAATTCAAACTCTAATTACATGAGAATGATGTTTTTAGTCATAATGACTCTATCCAACTTGATCTAGTCTAATGTTATCATCCACCATTAGTATGATGAAGAGAAAGTACTCTAGAGAGAGAAAGTACCCTAGAGAGAGAAAGTAACTCTAAATCACATAATGGTGATGTTTTTGGCTTTGTTAGCCTATGATGACTTAATCCGACCTGATCTAGGGTGATGTTGACATCACCTAACCTTATGATGAGAGAGAAAGTACTTCTAGAGAGAGAAAGTACTTCTAGAGAGAGAAAGTACTCTTTTTAAGTGGAAACTCAATTGAAGCATCCCCAATACACAGAAATGAGCATAATTAGGGTATGATCCACCTGTGTGAGATCATAGAAACCCTAATTATGATAAATGATGAACTTTTAACTAATCTAAGATCATCACTGAAGATGTTACTCATACATGATGATGTTATGAGTCCAATTCACCTTAATGTGAATAGTAAACCCTAATTCAAGGGTGATGACATGTAACGTGAATAGTAAACCCTAATTCAAGGGTGATGACATGTAACGTGAATAGTAAACCCTAATTCAAGGGTAATGGCATGCTTTTGAATATTAAACTCTATTTGATAAGAATTAGAGATTTAAACTCTTATGACAAGAGTAGGAAGGATATTCCTTATTTTTGTACTACCTTTATCAGTTGTATTAACCATGCAGGTTCTGATATGAAGGTAATCATATCCAGGTATGGATGATGATGTTATATTCATTAAAGGCATGTTGTTAGCCTTATGAATAAGCAAAGTAACCGGATGTCTTGTCAGTGGCATCCTATACTGATAATGGGCTGTGAGAGCCATGAATACCATCAAAGTCATGCCTTAGAGATGACTTGTGATGAGGATAATGAGAAATGATGACTGATATGAGTTAGGCCTGTTACATTTAGTATTCTTCTTTTATAGCTGCTATGCTACTGTTATTGTTTGAGGAACAGTGTATGATGTTAAAGAATACTGAATGTACCTAACTAATCAAGTATAATGTAGAGCCCTGATCATAGAGCCATCATTGTCAGAAATTAAGTGATGGTGAAACAGGTTTTCCTCAGGGAACTCCTGGAGCACATACTTTTGAGTATGTGGGGTACATGGATGTGTAGAACCTTACATCCTAGTGTAGGAAAGTGATGTAGATGTGTAATCCATCCATCCTTCACTATAATTCCATACCGTATCAGTGGTAGGTAAACATGAAACCTCCTGATGACGAAGAAAGCACAGATATCCATATCAGTGGTAGGTAAATATGAAACCTCCTGATGACGAAGAGAGTACAGAATGCCACTGTGACTCTAAAATAGCGAAGGACGAGTTTACCCTGGTGAGCTATAGTAGTAGAGACACGAGATGTCCTACAAGTGATCCTCTTACTGACTGAGGAAGGTGAAGGTCATGAGAATCCGGCTCTCTTAATGACCTATGTATGATACTGATGCGGCTTCTCAGCGATCACTTGGAGTATGAGTGGTAAGCCTCATCTCCACAGGGCATAATGTTGTTTGTAAAACATAATCAACCATGTAGTATAACTTGTTAGAGATAACTCCAAGTTAGTTGATTGATGTTACATTGCAATAGTGTTTATATTCTCCATATCTCCTAAATGGTTGAGATCTTGTTATACCTGCAACTGTTATAGAATACTTTGAAGGCTTTACTGCTTAAAATATTCTTTGATGTTATAATAAAGCTTCTGGCGAAGAGTTATAACTCTCGCTGGGACAATTATGTATAATTGTCTCGACCCGTAGGCTTCAACTTTTTAGGTGGACGTCAGAGACGAAGGAACCAGCCTACAGGTGATCTGTCTCAGCAGCAACACCAGGGGCAGTAGTAATCTCAGGTGGAGATTGTCTTGCCATGTGGTGTAGTTAGAGTCAGTCCTATGTGTCCTCTGTACTCTCAGGTCTTGGAGTCTTTTGTATAGTGATCTTGAGATTTTGTATCTTGATGTATATAATTACTCGAGAAGTAATTATCCTGAGATGTAAATAGTTTATCTCTCTTTATGAAAGAAGCTTTTATGGATCCAAGCTCTTGTCTCGAAAAAGTTTTAATTTCCCGTGATTTTTGTCTTCCGCTGATTACCGATTCGCTTACGCTAAGTTTTAATCGTGTTTATGTCATGGTTTGGAGATCAGAGCCCACACATACTGTCCCGATCAGTAGGATTTAATCTTAGGTTAGTAGCCTTTATGTTGTACACCTCCCTAGCATATTTTATGAGGTTGGGTAAATCTATAAGGCTTCTAGACCACGCCTTCAAAGCCATCTTCACCTTTAATTTTAAGCTTATCAGTTATCATGAACAAGGGATTACCGACGACCCTCACATTCCAAACCTCCTTGACCACACCTTCAAAAGATGGCCAAGAGAGCCAATGATTGAGGAACCTAAACGGACGATTAGAATGATTCTGCACAGAAAGATGGACTTCCATCCAAGAGTGATCATTGTTCGGATGGCCTCCCAACTTAATAGCAACCTCAGGGAAAACATCAATCCAGGCTTCATTCACCAGACCCCTGTCCAAGTTACTCGATATTCTTCTGATCAAATTTCATTTATTTTGTCAAGTGATAAGACCACCTTTCATGTTAAGTTCAAACAGCCCAGCCACATCAATAGCTTCATTCAACCTTATAAGAATGGAGTCAGGTATGGGCAACCCACCCCACTTCTCTCTAGCTTTCCTGACATGATTAAAGTCACCAATAACCAATTTAGGGAGCACTTGTTGTGTCGACTCAACCACCAAATCCCAGAGCCTTCTACTGTCCATCTCCGAATTGGACCCATATACTATCGACAACACACAATGATACCCACCACTATTAATGCAACTTAGATTGACCAGATGGTCGCTCTCCCTTTCTTATGGATATCCCAAATTAAAGGATTCCACCCAACCATGATCTTTCCCCCATCAATGTTGTTGAGATTTGAACAATACTCCCAGCCAACAGGGAACAACCCACTAACTCTGTCTGCCACCTCTCTGTGAATTCTGGTCTCTAAACATATCACCAGTGAAGCCTTCACCTGCTGGATGATATTTCTTAGGGTGATTTGCTTCCCAGGAAGGGAGGCACCCCGCACATTCCACACCAGCAAGGTCATTGGATCATCGTGTCACCCCCCTTTCACAGGGAAGCTTCCTCGACCACCTCTACCCATACCTCTTCCCCTCGCGGCCTTCTCGCCTACACTGCCCCTCCTGTTACTCGACCTTATGGCACTCTGTGCCTCCACCACCTCTAACTCCCGGTCCTGTAAGAGATGAAAGGGATTCACTGACCTCCCCTTCCTCTGGAGATGGTTCCAGGTACACCACCACCAGTGGCGGCGGGAGGGGGGGGGCAAGTGCCCCCCCTCCAATTTTGAAATTTTTTGAGCATATGTATATATAATGTATATTTACATGATATCAAAGTTAATATTAATTTATATATTTTATCTCATTCACACATTAATTAACCTAATTTCGTAGTATATAAACTCTCTGGCATAAATACTGTCATTACTAATATGATTTTAGGTAAAGAATCATAAATTAAAATACATCAAATTGTATGTGTTTCTTTATTTTATAAATGTATCTCAATTTTCCATACTTAAAGAATTGTTCTTTATGAAACATATTAACAAGTGTATCAAAACACAAATGTCAACTTCTTAACTATTATTTTACATTTATTTGTATAATGATTATATAAAAAATAGATATCTATAATTAATAGTATTCTTTATTAAATGTCAAATATTTCTATATCATATATAAATAATTAAATATATAACAAACATAGCAAGTATGTAGTTGTATAGATAATGAGGAAACGAAAATAGAAATCTTTTGTCAATTATATACTTTATATAATACCAAATACTTTATATAATATATAAATAATGAAGTGTGTAACAAACACAGAAGAGGTGAAAGAAAATTGATGTCTATGTACATTGATAATGGAGAAAAAGAAAATTGATATTAATAATTAATGGTATAATCCATGAGATATCAAATATTGTTATAATTAAATGTATAACAAATATAGCAAGTAAACAGTTCTATGTGTGTATCTTTTACTTGTACAAATGGTGTATGCTTATTATTTTCTATTATAGGTGTGCTATTAAAGATAAAGTCAAATGAAATATGATAGTTTTTTAGTAGCACATTGTGTCACGATAAATTTGTTAATATTTTTTAACAAAATATGTGTATTGTTTTGGATTGTTATACATCAATACATATTTATTAAAGTAATGCAATATCATGTGTCATCATGAAAAGACACTTACAATTATTCTTCTAATCACAAGTTATGCAAATATTATTTCTCTAAATTATAAATATTATTTCATCTTAATATCAAGGATAATAAATTTTGATATTTTCTTAGTTTCCAATGCAACATAGAAATAATTGTATTTAGAACTTAGTGAACAATGAATTATCATAAGATCTATTACTTTATTAGGTAAATTTATGAATAAGTTTAATACCATCATACGTATCTTTATTTAACTTTAAACTATTATAGCATTGGATTTCTTGATTTATATATAATAATAGTAATTTCTACATGTTACTACTTATATATTCATTTCTTAACTTTATGTTATTTTTTAATTACTCACTTGTCAAACTCATCATGTAGGAAATTATTTGTGTGATCTTGAAAACTAAATAATAATCCACACAATTAATATTGAACATTAAATTTATGTGGTTTTTCCGATATGGAGAATTAATATAAAGGAATAGTTGGCCTTATACAAAGAAACTAAATATTTTCAATGCAAATGGCCATCATTTCAAACTCATCTTAAATATAAAAAAATCCTAAATGTGTGTAGAATGTTGTAATATACATAGTAATACACAATAAAATATATATGTAGAAGGTTATCTGAATAAGATCTAAAATAAATACTCCACAAAGTGATGAGATATGTCTCCAACCTCGTCTTTTATTTATCTAAGACTCAACTATTTTTCTTATTAGATCCAAGTGAATAGGTCAATGTTATGTCTTTGAGACATGCCCACACACCATTTTTCTCATGGTGATTATTTAAATCCTATTTATATCTGATTTAAAACAAAAATAATGCCAATCTCATATAAATACATAACATTAATTTTCAAGTGCCCCCCTTCATCTGAGGGCTGGCTCCACCACTGACCACCACCTCTGCGTCAGCTACCACCTCACTGTGAGCCACAACCCTTTATCCTCTAAAGGTACCACATACAGTAGCACCACCACCCGATGTCCCAACAAGGCCATCTTGCTTCGAGCCACCTCCAACGAAAACATCGACAGACTCCTCACGCACCGTCTCTGCTTCAACAGCGGTTCCGCCATCAGAACTAAACCTGCCCTCATTACGGATAGCTAGCACAGCAACGGCTACTGCACGGTCCCCCGTCGACCTAGCTTTGCTCTTCCCCCTGTTGTTCTGAATCCTCCTAGGCAGTGGTCGACTCTTAGATCTCCCCCTAACCACTGAAGGTTCTTTGAAAGTTTCCCTTGCGCCTGGGCAGCCCTGGGGCAAATTCCCGAATACCTTGCAGGAAAGGCAGTGGTCGGGGAGGGCATCATAAATAACCCATATTTCTAGCTCCTTTCCCCTGAAATCTTGAGCATGACGATTGGAGAGGGAGCCATGTCCTCCGCAATCTCAATACACAAGTGTGGAGCTCCAGCGAACTTCTCGTCCCTCCAAAAATCCACCACCCGAGGAGTACCCAGCCCGTACCCAATGATGGTCAAGGCCCTTCTCGTCCAATGGCACCTAAAATTAGGGAGGGTGGCCCACACAGGTGCCATGGTGAGCGACGCCCATCTAACATCATATTCCAGCATCCACTTCCTCGTAAGGACTAACTTGTTGTCGAAGAACCAAGAACCCCTGTCGAGGGCGATCTTCATATCTTCGGTTGACGTGAAACGGGCAAGAATTAGGCCTTCTCTCAACTGCAAGACTTGGAGCTCACCCTGAGGTTTCCACATCCTGATCATCCACCCATAGACTTGCTAGAGCAGATGTTTCCTCCCTAGAACTTGGACCGTGATCGAGTACATGTGGATCTCCTCCAGATCCTCTTCCACCGAATATGGTACCTTCATCCAAGGTCTCCTATCGTCCGCCAGGAAGAACGCAACCTTGGGATCCTCCGGCACTAGCAGTGGCGGAGCCAGCCCTCAGATGAAGGGGGGGCACTTGAAAATTAATGTTATGTATTTATATGAGATTGGCATTATTTTTGTTTTAAATCAGATATAAATAGGATTTAAATAATCACCATGAGAAAAATGGTGTGTGGACATGTCTCAAAGACATAACATTGACCTATTCACTTGGATCTAGTAAGAAAAATAGTTGAGTCTTAGATAAATAAAAGACGAGGTTGGAGACATATCTCATCACTTAGTGGAGTATTTATTTTAGATCTTATTCAGATAACCTTCTACATATATATTTTATTGTGTATTACTATGTATATTACAACATTCTACATACATTTAGGATTTTTTTATATTTAAGATGAGTTTGAAATGATGGCCATTTGCATTGAAAATATTTAGTTTCTTTGTATAAGGCCAACTATTCCTTTATATTAATTCTCCATATTGGAAAAACCACATAAATTTAATGTTCAATATTAATTGTGTGGATTATTATTTAGTTTTCAAGATCACACAAATAATTTCCTACATGATGAGTTTGACAAGTAAGTAATTAAAAAATAACATAAAGTTAAGAAATGAATATATAAGTAGTAACATGTAGAAATTACTATTATTATATATAAATCAAGAAATCCAATGCTATAATAGTTTAAAGTTAAATAAAGATACGTATGATGGTATTAAACTTATTCATAAATTTACCTAATAAAGTAATAGATCTTATGATAATTCATTGTTCACTAAGTTCTAAATACAATTATTTCTATGTTGCATTGGAAACTAAGAAAATATCAAAATTTATTATCCTTGATATTAAGATGAAATAATCTTTATAATTTAGAGAAATAATATTTGCATAACTTGTGATTAGAAGAATAATTGTAAGTGTCTTTTCATGATGACACATCATATTGCATTACTTTAATAAATATGTATTGATGTATAACAATCCAAAACAATACACATATTTTGTTAAAAAATATTAACAAATTTATCGTGACACCATGTGCTACTAAAAAACTATCATATTTCATTTGACTTTATCTTCAATAGCACACCTATAATAGAAAATAATAAGCATACACCATTTGTACAAGTAAAAGATACACACATATAACTGTTTACTTGCTATATTTGTTATACATTTAATTATAACAATATTTGATATCTCATGGATTATACCATTAATTATTAATATCAATTTTCTTTTTCTCCATTATCAATGTACATAGACATCAATTTTGTTTCACCTCTTCTGTGTTTGTTACACACTTAATTATTTATATACTATATAAAGTATTTGGTATTATATAAAGTATATAATTGACAAAAGATTTCTATTTTCGTTTCCTCATTATCTATACAACTACATACTTGCTATGTTTGTTATATATTTAATTATTTATATATGATATAGAAATATTTGACATTTAATAAAGAATACTATTAATTATAGATATCTATTTTTTATATAATCATTATACAAATAAATGTAAAATAATAGTTAAGAAGTTGACATTTGTGTTTTGATACACTTGTTAATATGTTTCATAAAGAACAATTCGTTAAGTATGTAAAATTGAGATATATTTATAAAATAAAGAAACACATCCAATTTGATGTATTTTAATTTATGATTCTTTACCTAAAATCGTATTAGTAATGACAGTATTTATGCCAGAGAGTTTATATACTACGAAATTAGGTTAATTAATGTGTGAATGAGATAAAATATATAAATTAATATTAACTTTGATACCATGTAAATATACATTATATATACATATGCTCAAAAAATTTCAAAATTGGAGGGGGGGCACTTGCCCCAGCTTGCCCCCCCCTCCCGCCGCCACTGGGCACTAGAACCGATTTGTAGTTCCACCCAACCTCCATAGGGTGAGCCACAATATCCGCCTAGGGATGCCCATTTGTGACATCCGTCTGAGGATCATACCCCGAAAGGGTCTCCGACACCTCCATAGAGGATGAAGAAGCAACCCACCCGCTAGTCTGAACCTCCAGGGTACCAGACGGTACCCCCTCCCACCATCGCCAGGACCTCTGTCTCTAGAGATGGAAGAGAGACAACTCGCCTAGAGAGAGAGTGTGAAAGAGAGCATGTTGGTTAGGCCTGTGGTTGAGTATTTCTCGAGAAACCTGCATAGCTCTTGTGTCTTGATTTCTTCAAGAATGTAATAGTCATTCAAGGACTATTCATACCCAATTACCATCATTTAGTTATATTAAAGCTAGGTATAACAAGCTATACCTTGTTAGGGTTACATATCAACACAATATGGTTATCATCCCTTCTATTCATATGAGTGAATAGGTAAGACTACCTTATTAAGGGTAGCCCTCCATTTGTACTGTAACACCCCTGACCTGGGTTATGAGCTAACCCTAGAAGTTTTGCCTAAATATGTAATAATACACTTGTGAACACTCCCTGGCATGTAATTAAGTCCCTCAGGGACATTTACTTTCATATTTTGCTCCTTTTGCATAAAGTTGTAGCATTATATTGTATGCAGGGGCTTATGTGCAAATTACCCAGTCTAAGGGTTGAACTTGCAAAATTCACAAGGTAATATGTTCTTTTGATGTTAAGACATCATGGGGATGTCTATGACGAAGTTTGAGGGATTTCCCAAGCTTGAGCACCAAGGTGCAGCTATGGAAGCAATCCCCATGCTCTGAAACCCTAATTTGGGGTAAATTGCAATTTACCCAAATTGAGGGTCCAACTTGTAATTTTCACCATCTAGAACATCTTTTATGACTCTTGTCATCATTTAGAGTAGAAATGATGAAAGGGATACATTATTTATAAATTAAATGAGAAAAATGATCTTTGTGATAGAAATCACCTAAAATGGGTACAAAACCTTTACATGAATGTACCCTAGTTGAAGGTTGGATTCCTATACCCTTAGATCTTATACCCTTAGATCTTGAGTTTTCTTAAGAATTGCTTAAGAATTTGATGGGCTTGGGCGTGCCCTTGAGCAAGGAGGGACCTAGATGTGAATTTTTGGTTTTGAAAGGTCCTTGTAGTAAGAAATAGGCTTAAGCTATAAAAAGGCTTTTCCTTTGCAAATGAGCAAACGATCTTTCCCTGTTCCATTCACTTCCTTTCTTTCCCAAACGGCCAAGCCTTGCTCTGGAGCTCAGGAGAAACGACCAAGGGTGCAAGGTAGGTTTGGATTCCCCTTCTTGCCCAATTCTATGGTTAGAACTCAGATTCAAGGGCAAATTCATGGCTAGCTTACTTAACTCTATCTTTTTAGCCATCTTTCCTCAATCTTCCTTGGAGAAGTCACCTTGGCCGACCAGTAGAGCTTCTTGGAAACCATTGAAAGCTTGGACCTCGAAAGCTTGGAGCTCAAGGAGCAAGCTTTAGGCGGGTTTTATAACTCTGAACTTGTGCTTTATAATTATGCTTTGATTCTTGCAAATTTGCTAGTAAATCTCCTTCTATCTCCCTTCTTCCTTGCACGATTGCAATTGAACCAGTGGAGAAACCGACCTTGCAAGAGGTTGAAGATGAGGGGCGTGATTCCCTATGTTGCTTTTCCAAACGGTCTTGGACCCTTTTGGTCCAAACGGTTGCAAACCGTTTGGGTTCAAACGGTCTCAAGACCGTTTGCTCCCAAACGATCTTGCAAGACCGTTTGGATTGAAACGGTCTCAAAACTGTTTGAGGGCGTTGACCAAGGGACGACCGTTTGAGGGTCTGTTCCCAATAGGTTGAATTTCATCTCTGCAAAGAATCAAAGACCAATTCTTAACCATTTTGAAAGTTGAAGGTACTTCAACATGGAACCCTAATCGGGTGAAAAAGGGTTGTTTTAACATATAGATCTTGTTGAGTTTTGGGTTGAAGGACCCAAACGGTCTCAAGACCGTTTGGGGATTCCTCCAAACGGTCTCAAGACCATTTGGGCACAACCCAAGACCGTTTGAAGGTCTAGGGTTGAGTAAATCTAATGGTTTGAAGGTCCAATTGTAGGAAATTGATGCATTGTTGAAAAAGTGCTGATTTTGACCTAATTGGACTTCAACCTGAGTCAAAACGTTTTGGATCTTGGTCAAACTCTGGGCAAACGGTCTCAAGACCGTTTGGATGATGTCCAAACGACCTCAAGACCGTTTGGGCCAAGTTTGAGCCCAATTGGAGGTCAATTGATAGGTTCAACCTTGAATTGATGCACACTGTTGAACATTGATGACCAATCAACTTGAAACCCTATTTGAGAATGATTAAACCCTAATTGGTTTGCAATTGAGGGTCAATTGGATGTCTAAGTGGCTAAAGCTAACCCTAATTGACTCAATTTATAAGTGGTTAGCATAGGTTTAGCCAATTGAGGGCTTCAACACATGTATCTATATACTTTGGTGACCATTGAACCCCTTTGGAGGTCCAAACGGTTTGAGCCCATTTGGGCCAAACGGTCTCAAGACCGTTTGAGACCAAACGGTCTCAAGACCGTTTGGGGCCAAACGGTCTCAAGACCGTTTGGGCTCAAACGACCTCAAGACCGTTTGGGCTCAAACGACCTCAAGGTCGATTGGTCCAAACGACCTCAAACCGTTTGAGGGTCCAAACGGTTTGGAAGTCAAACCTCCCAAACGGTCCTCACCTCCAAACGGTCTCAAGACCGTTTGAGACCAAACAGTCTCAAGACCGTTTGAGGATCAAACGGTCTCAAGACCGTTTGGATGGTTGAGATCGTTTGAAGATTGGAAACCACTTGGAGATTTGTGGAGATTTGTGCCTAACCATTTGAAGGTGTAAATGGCTTAATGATGATTCAATCTAAACCCTAATGGTAACCTAGGTCATTAAGGGACTATGTGATTAGTGAGTTAACCCATGATGGTGATCATGTGGCAAATTACCAAAATACCCTTGAAGGGTCTAAAGGGGGTAAAACCCTAATCTAATTAAACCCTAATTACATGATGTTGATTCCTTGGCTCATATCAGTCAATGGAGACTTGTCTCAACCTAATCTAGAGTGGTGTTGCCACCATCTACTAGAGAGAGGAAAGAGAAAGTGTTTCTAGAGAGAGAAAGTATCCTAGAGAGAGAAAGTGCCCTTTTTAGGAGGAAAATCTAGTAAGATACTTCTTTTACACATGAATGTGCATGATTAGGGAATGACCCACCTATGTGAGGTCATGGAAACCCTAATTATGATATCTAATGGATCTTAATCCTAATGAAGAGTCTTAATGATGGTGTTGCTCTTACATGATGATGTAATGACTACAATTCACCATAGAGTGAATAGTAAACCCTAATACACAGAGTTTTGAGGGTGAACCCATGTGGAACCCTAGTTGAGGGTGATCCTATGTGGAACCCTAGTTGAGGGTAAACCTATGTGGAATCCCTAGTTGAGGGTGATTCCATGTGAAACCCTAGTTGAGGGTGAAACCAAGTGAAACCCTGATTAGGAATGTATTCCTATTTACTGAATTGTTACTATTATCTGTTGAGTTAACCATGCAGGTTGTTATGAGATGATGGTCACACCCAGGTATGGAATACCATGTTATATTCATTGAAGGCATGTCTTATGCTTTATGAATAGTGAACCATCTTGATGCACTGCTAAGTGACATCCATTGTGATTTATGGGCTGTAAGAGCCATAAATGTTATTAAGGTCATGCTTGACAGATGACTTGAGATGAATATCTGATAATTGTGATAAGTTAGGCCTGTTACATTTTGTATTCTCATATATAGCTGTGTTACTGTATGATGATTGGAATACTGAATGTACCTAACTAATCAAGTGAAATGTAGAGACCTGATCATAGATCCATCATTGTCAGTTGTCTAAATGATGGTGAAACAGGTTTTCCTAAGGGAACTCCTGGAGCACATACTTTTGAGTATGTGGGGTACATGGATGTGTAGAACCTTACATCCTAGTGTAGGTATTTGATGTAGATTCTTGTAGTCCATCATACCTTCACTATAAAAGAAAAGGTGAGAGGATGATGTAGATTCTAGTAGTCCATCAGACCCCACCATAAAGTCCTAAAGGTGAGATGTATATCTACACTCCCTTAAAGACACAAATACCGTATCGGTGAAAGATAAACAAGAAATCTTCCGATAGTGAAGAGAGTACAGAATGCCACTGTAACTCTAAAAATAGCGAAGGACCAGAGTACCCTGGTGAGCTATTATAAAGACATCCCGCCAGATGTCAAACAATCAATCCTCTAACTGACTGAGGAAGATGAGGTCATAAGAATCCGGCTCTCTTAATGACCTATGTATGATACTGATGTGACTTCTTAGCGATCAGTTGGAGTATGAGTGGTATGCCTCATCTCCACAGGGCATAATAATGTTTGAAAAACATCAACAACAGCGTAGTATATCTGTTAGAGTTAATTACGAGTTATTTAATTGATGTTACCTTGAATAGCATAGATGTTCTCATATTTTAATATTGATTGAACTCTGCTGATCATAGAACTGCTAGTGAATATCTTGAAGGCTCTTAATGCTTTAGTTATTCTCTGTTTTGCTTATTAAGCCTAGTGGAGAGTTATAACTCTCGCTGGGGCAATTATGTATGATTGTCTCACTCCGCAGAATTCAACTTTTTAGGTGGTCGCCGAAGACGGAGGAACCGGTCTCGAGGTGACCAGTTCCAGCAGCAGCACCAGGAGTAGTTGATCTCAGGTGGAGATCCAGTCTACCTCATGGTGTAGTTAGATGTCAGTCCTTTGTGTCCTCTGTACTCTCGGGTCCTGGTGTGTTTTGGAGTGTGAACTCTTGAGAATTTTGTGTTGTATATAATTACTCAAGAAGTGATTCTGCCAAGTGTTGTAAACAGTTAAATCCTTTTATATAAAAGAGGTTTGTGGTTTCAAGCTCTAATCTCAAAAAGTTTTAATTTCCCGTGATTTTCGTCTTCCGCTGATTACCGAATACTTCCGCATGTATTTAAGTCGGGATTAATTCGTGGCTTGGAGATCGGAGCCCACAATTAAGTGGTATCAGAGCTCCAGGTTCGCCGAGTCTACAGAGGCATAGGACTTAGGAAGTTGAGTCTGTCTTCAGTATTCCTTCCTTATCTAATAGAATCTTCTGCTCCTCAGGAGAAGAAGATACTTAAGGATGTCCGAACCACATGACGAGAACATGGCTGAAGGTAGTTCTAATGCACCTCAAGGTGGTGCAGGAATACCTGAGATAGAGCAGCCTGTACCAGAACAACCTAGAGAGCCACCCCAGTTTAACCCAGCTGACTTGGGTAACCCGGTGGTTCAGGAGATGTTCGGGCAGTTCATGGCTGCTATGACCCACATAACCGACAGGATGCCGATGCCTGTTCCCAGGGCACCTATCCAACCAGAAGGTCAAGGTATCGGGAAGACTTTCGAGTGACTGCGTCGTGTCGGAGCTACTGAGTACCACGGGACTGCTGACCCCGCAGATGCTGATCTGTGGTTGACTGAGTTAGAGAAAGCTTTCAGGATCCTCCATATCCCTGAAGTTGAGAAGGTTAGACATGCTGTCTATCTCCTCAAAGGAAGTGCTGGTCACTGGTGGACCATGGAAGAGCAGAAGAGACCTGGAATAGAGATCTCGTGGGAAGATTTTCGGCGGGAATTTGTTAATATATATTTCCCAAAGACCTTCCTAGACGAGAAAATCTCTCAGTTTGAGAGATTAAGACAAGGCATGATGAACATCAGTGAGTATGAAGCTAAGTTTATGGAGTTATTGCGATTTTGTCCGCATATGGCTGCCACAGAGGAGGAAAGGATCAGAAGATTCGAAAAAGGTTTGAATGCTGACATGTCAACCCCTGTGTCTACCTTAGAGAACCGCGAAAGATTCTCTACCTTCGTTGAGTCAGTCCGAAGAATAGAGAAATCTGTGGTTGAGAAGAGGCAGACTCAAAAACGATATCCACAGTTCCAGGGTTCTTCATCTAGGGACTCTAAGCAGCCTAGATCCTCTGCACCTAACCCTCCACCATCTAGATCTAGTCCTCAGGCTGAGTGGTCTCCAAGTGGAGGTAGAGAGCAAGGACAACTACCCCAGGAGACTCACAGCTCTGCATCAATGTCCGTTACTGGACCACCAAGGCCACAAGAAAGAAGATGTTACAATTGTGGTAAGGTGGGACATTTGATGAAGGACTGCTGGTCTAAGCCTGTCAGTGTGACTCAGCCTCCGAGACAAGAACATCAGGGATCACAGAGAGGACAATCTCAAGGGGCAGGTCGAGGACACGGGCAAGCGTCCCAAGCTGGATCATCATCACCACCTCAACAACAGCCTATAGCAAGGTTCTATGCTATAAACTCACCTGAAGTAGTGGAAGATCCACAAGTGGAGACAGGTCAGATGGAACTTTTATATTCTGATATGTCCAAAACTTGTATAGTATCTGTTTTGTTTGACCCGGGTGCTACGCGCTCTTTCATCATTCGAAGAGTGATTTCTAACTGCATCATGGCATTTAGTCATAAGGCAGGTAGCTGTTGTTTGAAACTCTGATGAGTGGGTTTATTACCTTGACATGCTTACTTATAAAAGAGAAGGAACAAGAAAAATGTAAGTACATATTTTCTTACTTCAGTAATCATATACCCTGGCCAGGTATACAATTACTGATGATAAGGTAAATATGGAAACTCCTAAATGTTATCTTTTGATTACTCTAAGCAAGTAGACAATCTGACACAATCCAAAGAGATATACAGTTTTGACAATATGAGTAAGTAATATTAAATTAAGAATGATAAGAACAACCCTTGTTAGGGGTTTATGTTCTTATGAAAGGATAGAATTTTAAGAACATCCCTTGTTAGGGGTTTATGTTCTTAAAATAAACATATCTGCATTTCCCTTTTCTTTCTATGATTTCGGGGACGAAATCCTTGTTAGGGGTTTATGATTTGTAACACCCCTGACCTGGGTTATGAGCTAACCCTAGAAGTTTTGCCTAAATATGTAATAATACACTTGTGAACACTCCCTGGCATGTAATTAAGTCCCTCAGGGACATTTACTTTCATATTTTGCTCCTTTTGCATAAAGTTGTAGCATTATATTGTATGCAGGGGCTTATGTGCAAATTACCCAGTCTAAGGGTTGAACTTGCAAAATTCACAAGGTAATATGTTCTTTTGATGTTAAGACATCATGGGGATGTCTATGACGAAGTTTGAGGGATTTCCCAAGCTTGAGCACCAAGGTGCAGCTATGGAAGCAATCCCCATGCTCTGAAACCCTAATTTGGGGTAAATTGCAATTTACCCAAATTGAGGGGTCCAACTTGTAATTTTCACCATCTAGAACATCTTTTATGACTCTTGTCATCATTTAGAGTAGAAATGATGAAAGGGATACATTATTTATAAATTAAATGAGAAAAATGATCTTTGTGATAGAAATCACCTAAAATGGGTACAAAACCTTTACATGAATGTACCCTAGTTGAAGGTTGGATTCCTATACCCTTAGATCTTATACCCTTAGATCTTGAGTTTTCTTAAGAATTGCTTAAGAATTTGATGGGCTTGGGCGTGCCCTTGAGCAAGGAGGGACCTAGATGTGAATTTTTGGTTTTGAAAGGTCCTTGTAGTAAGAAATAGGCTTAAGCTATAAAAAGGCTTTTCCTTTGCAAATGAGCAAACGATCTTTCCCTGTTCCATTCACTTCCTTTCTTTCCCAAACGGCCAAGCCTTGCTCTGGAGCTCAGGAGAAATGACCAAGGGTGCAAGGTAGGTTTGGATTCCCCTTCTTGCCCAATTCTATGGTTAGAACTCGGATTCAAGGGCAAATTCATGGCTAGCTTACTTAACTCTATCTTTTTAGCCATCTTTCCTCAATCTTCCTTGGAGAAGTCACCTTGGCCGACCAGTAGAGCTTCTTGGAAACCATTGAAAGCTTGGACCTCGAAAGCTTGGAGCTCAAGGAGCAAGCTTTAGGTGGGTTTTATAACTCTGAACTTGTGCTTTATAATTATGCTTTGATTCTTGCAAATTTGCTAGTAAATCTCCTTCTATCTCCCTTCTTCCTTGCACGATTGCAATTGAACCAGTGGAGAAACCGACCTTGCAAGAGGTTGAAGATGAGGGGCGTGATTCCCTATGTTGCTTTTCCAAACGGTCTTGGACCCTTTTGGTCCAAACGGTTGCAAACCGTTTGGGTTCAAACGGTCTCAAGACCGTTTGCTCCCAAACGATCTTGCAAGACCGTTTGGATTGAAACGGTCTCAAAACCGTTTGAGGGCGTTGACCAAGGGACGAACGTTTGAGGGTCTGTTCCCAATAGGTTGAATTTCATCTCTGCAAAGAATCAAAGACCAATTCTTAACCATTTTGAAAGTTGAAGGCACTTCAACATGGAACCCTAATCGGGTGAAAAAGGGCTGTTTTAACATATAGATCTTGTTGAGTTTTGGGTTGAAGGACCCAAACGGTCTCAAGACCGTTTGGGGATTCCTCCAAACGGTCTCAAGACCGTTTGGTCACAACCCAAGACCGTTTGAAGGTCTAGGGTTGAGTAAATCTAATGGTTTGAAGGTCCAATTGTAGGAAATTGATGCATTGTTGAAAAAGTGCTGATTTTGACCTAATTGGACTTCAACCTGAGTCAAAACGTTTTGGATCTTGGTCAAACTCTGGGCAAACGGTCTCAAGACCGTTTGGATGATGTCCAAACGACCTCAAGACCGTTTGGGCCAAGTTTGAGCCCAATTGGAGGTCAATTGATAGGTTCAACCTTGAATTGATGCACACTGTTGAACATTGATGACCAATCAACTTGAAACCCTATTTGAGAATGATTAAACCCTAATTGGTTTGCAATTGAGGGTCAATTGGATGTCTAAGTGGCTAAAGCTAACCCTAATTGACTCAATTTATAAGTGGTTAGCATAGGTTTAGCCAATTGAGGGCTTCAACACATGTATCTATATACTTTGGTGACCATTGAACCCCTTTGGAGGTCCAAACGGTTTGAGCCCATTTGGGCCAAACGGTCTCAAGACCGTTTGAGACCAAACGGTCTCAAGACCGTTTGAGACCAAACGGTCTCAAGACCGTTTGGGGCCAAACGGTCTCAAGACCGTTTGGGCTCAAACGACCTCAAGACCGTTTGGGCTCAAACGACCTCAAGGTCGATTGGTCCAAACGACCTCAAACCGTTTGAGGGTCCAAACGGTTTGGAAGTCAAACCTACCAAACGGTCCTCACCTCCAAACGGTCTCAAGACCGTTTGAGACCAAACGGTCTCAAGACCGTTTGAGGATCAAACGGTCTCAAGACCGTTTGGATGGTTGAGATCGTTTGAAGATTGGAAACCACTTGGAGATTTGTGGAGATTTGTGCCTAACCATTTGAAGGTGTAAATGGCTTAATGATGATTCAATCTAAACCCTAATGGTAACCTAGGTCATTAAGGGACTATGTGATTAGTGAGTTAACCCATGATGGTGATCATGTGGCAAATTACCAAAATACCCTTGAAGGGTCTAAAGGGGGTAAAACCCTAATCTAATTAAACCCTAATTACATGATGTTGATTCCTTGGCTCATATCAGTCAATGGAGACTTGTCTCAACCTAATCTAGAGTGGTGTTGCCACCATCTACTAGAGAGAGGAAAGAGAAAGTGTTTCTAGAGAGAGAAAGTATCCTAGAGAGAGAAAGTGCACTTTTTAGGAGGAAAATCTAGTAAGATACTTCTTTTACACATGAATGTGCATGATTAGGGAATGACCCACCTATGTGAGGTCATGGAAACCCTAATTATGATATCTAATGGATCTTAATCCTAATGAAGAGTCTTAATGATGGTGTTGCTCTTACATGATGATGTAATGAGTACAATTCACCATAGAGTGAATAGTAAACCCTAATACACAGAGTTTTGAGGGTGAACCCATGTGGAACCCTAGTTGAAGGTGATCCTATGTGGAACCCTAGTTGAGGGTAAACCTATGTGGAATACCTAGTTGAGGGTGATTCCATGTGAAACCCTAGTTGAGGGTGAAACCAAGTGAAACCCTGATTAGGAATGTATTCCTATTTACTGAATTGTTACTATTATCTGTTGAGTTAACCATGCAGGTTGTTATGAGATGATGGTCACACCCAGGTATGGAATACCATGTTATATTCATTGAAGGCATGTCTTATGCTTTATGAATAGTGAACCATCTTGATGCACTGCTAAGTGACATCCTTTGTGATTTATGGGCTGTAAGAGCCATAAATGTTATTAAGGTCATGCTTGACAGATGACTTGAGATGAATATCTGATAATTGTGATAAGTTAGGCCTGTTACATTTTGTATTCTCATATATAGCTGTGTTACTGTATGATGATTGGAATACTGAATGTACCTAACTAATCAAGTGAAATGTAGAGCCCTGATCATAGATCCATCATTGTCAGTTGTCTAAATGATGGTGAAACAGGTTTTCCTAAGGGAACTCCTGGAGCACATACTTTTGAGTATGTGGGGTACATGGATGTGTAGAACCTTACATCCTAGTGTAGGTATTTGATGTAGATTCTTGTAGTCCATCATACCTTCACTATAAAAGAAAAGGTGAGAGGATGATGTAGATTCTAGTAGTCCATCAGACCCCACCATAATGTCCTAAAGGTGAGATGTATATCTACACTCCCTTAAAGACACAAATACCGTATCGGTGAAAGATAAACAAGAAATCTTCCGATAGTGAAGAGAGTACAGAATGCCACTGTAACTCTAAAAATAGCGAAGGACCAGAGTACCCTGGTGAGCTATTATAAAGACATCCCGCCAGATGTCAAACAATCAATCCTCTAACTGACTGAGGAAGATGAGGTCATAAGAATCCGGCTCTCTTAATGACCTATGTATGATACTGATGTGACTTCTTAGCGATCAGTTGGAGTATGAGTGGTATGCCTCATCTCCACAGGGCATAATAATGTTTGAAAAACATCAACAACAGCGTAGTATATCTGTTAGAGTTAATTACGAGTTATTTAATTGATGTTACCTTGAATAGCATAGATGTTCTCATATTTTAATATTGATTGAACTCTGCTGATCATAGAACTGCTAGTGAATATCTTGAAGGATCTTAATGCTTTAGTTATTCTCTGTTTTGCTTATTAAGCCTAGTGGAGAGTTATAACTCTCGCTGGGGCAATTATGTATGATTGTCTCACTCCGCAGAATTCAACTTTTTAGGTGGTCGCCGAAGACGAAGGAACCGGTCTCGAGGTGACCAGTTCCAGCAGCAGCACCAGGAGTAGTTGATCTCAGGTGGAGATCCAGTCTACCTCATGGTGTAGTTAGATGTCAGTCCTTTGTGTCCTCTGTACTCTCGGGTCCTGGTGTGTTTTGGAGTGTGAACTCTTGAGAATTTTGTGTTGTATATAATTACTCAAGAAGCGATTCTGCCAAGTGTTGTAAACAGTTAAATCCTTTTATATAAAAGAGGTTTGTGGTTTCAAGCTCTAATCTCAAAAAGTTTTAATTTCCCGTGATTTTCGTCTTCCGCTGATTACCGAATACTTCCGCATGTATTTAAGTCGGGATTAATTCGTGGCTTGGAGATCGGAGCCCACATGTACCATCATCATTCAACCCATATCACCATACCACAATGTCACCCAGAACCATTGGATATTTAAAAGGTAAGACCATTGCTTATTTACATAAGTAAACACCTTGTATAAAATACCTATGAAGTCCTTGATTTGTTATCTAGAAAGAGTCACCATCTAACCTAGACATCCCTTGATTAACAATACAAAAAGTTCCATTGAAAGTAGGGTAAAACCCACAATCGACTATTCATTTAGAACAAGCCATCCATTGTCAACAAGTAAGCTCCTTAAGTTTCTCATATAAAGAAAACCCTCTAAATCACATTATTAGGTCCAACATATTACATTAGTCATTATTCCAATTTATTGGATGAATAAACATTAGATCTTGACCATTGTCAAGTTCATGTGTTAGAACCATCAATAATAGTATAGGTCTGACCATTGCATTAGGTGACCCAAGAAACCATTGGTCTAAGGCTTAATTGATGCTACAACTATAATTCTTAACTCACCATAGATTGTAGACCTCCTGATCCACCATAATTAGTGACCATTAAGTCACCATAGGTTGTTATATCAACACTATATTTATTAACCAGCATCAAATATTAAGCTAATGTCATGATGGATTGATAACATCAGTAGTGTACTTAATGGTTAATCATTAAACTTCTAATTGATCCAAAACCTGACCTAAGGAGGTGACCATAGGTTGTCACCATCATTTTACACCTTTGATCATGATCATTAGATGTTATGAAGACAACACCATAGGGTTGTTGTAATGGTACCATCATCGGGTCATGGTTTATAGAAGAAATCGGCTTAAAACCCTAAAATTGACCATTGGTTGATAGGTGCTTAGCACCATAGGTTGTCAAACCAACCTGATCCAAGTAATATTATACCTTAGGAGTAATGTACACATGATCATAGGTTCATCAAGAACTGAAATCAGAACAGGGAACATTATAAAAATCGAAATCCAAGTCAAGCATAGGTTTTTTAGTGCATGAATCATCATTTTCAAGCAAGAACATGAGCTAGAAAGCTTATGGTAAGCAATCAACGTGGAGCAAGTTATAAAATTTTCCTCTAATGAGAAGATGAAAACCCACACAGAAGAAATATCGAGAATATAGGGTAGATAATCCAAGAATAAACTATGAATTCGTTCATCTAGCACATTTCTTCATCAAATGAGCAAACCCTAAGCATAAGGAGCAAGAAAGGTAGGGTTTTAGAGTTTTAGAGTAGTTTCTACCATGGAACAGCAAGGTTCAGACCTGGAGAAAGCTAGGAGGAAGGATAACAAAGAAATAGACAGAGGAAAGAAGGGAATTCTTACACTTTTAGGTTACGATCACTAAAAGGAAGCTTTTTCAACCCTAAAATGAAGTCAATTTCAACCTTAGAGCCTTTCTCCAAGAAGAGCCACACTTTCTTCTTCCTTAGGCAGAAAAATTCGAAGCTGAATAGAGGGAGAACAAGGTTGGGAGGAGGGAGGTGGTGGAGAGAAAATGGCTCATTTTGGTGCTTGGGGATAAGTGTATGACACTTTAAGATAAAGAAAATGAAAAAGTTGAAGTTCTAGTATCTATCCAAGTGTCCATTGCCTTAATTTATTAAGAATATACAAGAACACACACAAGAAGCTCCCCCATCATGTGTATAGACCTTCTTAGATTTCCTTTGTTGAATTTCCTGGCTAATCAAATAATTCATTAGTTGATAGCTACTAAAGGTAGCTCATCTGTGAAGGGGGGAAACCCTAAAATACCCTTGGAGCAAACACCTTCAAACCAAGGTTTAAATAGGCTTCCCATGGCTCAACAAGCTCAAGAATGATGGTAGAATATCCAAGGAACATAATTCAAGTGATAAATTACAAAGAAAACCTCTCAATTGGGTAAATTGCAGAAAAGTCCAAAATGTGCATAAAATTGCATAACTTACTCAAACAGTGTCCAAATTGGACCAAATTTGAAACTTAAGTTTTTATTATGATTTAAAATAATATCACAAGGTTATATTAGGGTTTTAAGAATTCAATTATTATATTTAATATTGTTCAACTCATTAAGCAGGTTTAGGGGCCTTACAACTATAAACCCCTAATCGGGATTTCACCACCGAAATCCAAGGTAAACAAAGATGGGTACTTCCTTTGAACCTCATCCTATTACCTTCACATGGTTAATTTCATATCATGGTGATGTCACTTCATACATATCTCATTTTGGATCAACACAAAAACCCCCCACATAAGAAGACATTTGCAAATATGGAACATAGAAACTTGTTGTGCCACCTGTACAAATCTAATAGTAACTTTTGACTTTAAATTCTAGCTACCATCCTGAAATTACATCTATTGTATCAACACATTACTCAAAAGTCATACTTGCTAACTTTTTACCAATCATGGCATGTGTCCCATACCATTCCTTGAAGCATAAAAAAAGGCAATGTATCCATCCCTTTTTTTACACTGACACTAGAACTCTTGTCAGTTCTTTTTCAGCATCAAAAGAAATGCTGACGCTGGAAGCTGTCATTCCATACTGGGAAACATCATTCCTAGTCAACCTTGTTAGGGGTGAAACAACAACACTATCTTCACCTTACTAGGATTTACACAACCTACTTATTAGACATATCATGATCCCACAAAGACACTTAATCAACCCCATCTCACTCTTATTCAACTTGTCTCATAGCTATTGCTGCTTCGGCAACCCTAAGGTTTTTGAAGAAATATTGATCATATTTTTGACCATATTTCAAATACTTTGGCATGTCACCATTTAAAGCTTGATATAACTTGTATGACATGACTGGAACACTTTGTTCCTCCTATTCATAAATTATATTTGTGCATTGGTTAGTCTAAAGGAGATAATTCTAAACTCATCATCGTCATGTGAATTATGTCATCCAATCTAAATCTTATGCATTGATATTTGATCATAGTTTATCTTAAAGGAACACAGTATCACATATCTATTGACCAACAACCATCTATCCTTGATAGTGGTCTTGCCCAGCTATCATTGAACCATACACCACATTATAGAATTACTTTTGTTTTTCCTTCCAAACAACATTTATAGGATCATCATCAACTCACTCTCTCTCTATAGGAGAGGAATACTTGGAATGTTCATTTAATAAACATCTCCAACCTTCACATATTTCTCATATTATTGATACATCTTGGATATTAGGATTCATTACCTTGGTATCCACCTCATGCATTATAAGGAACTCTCACATCCTTATCTCATCTACTTTTACCAACATAAAAAATATCAAGACATATAAAAGGAGTCTTCCTAATTATTGGAAGGCTCAAAAGAAAAATCATCACAAACTTTATGATCGTGGAACCATAGTCCAAACAACCGTATTCTATAATAAGATATACATCCTCATGTTTAGAATGAATCCACACATACCAAGTGGAAATGGTCCACTTGAAAGTTGTGCCTTGGAAAGGAAAGACACAAAGGGAAACATACTTCCCACATCATAGCAGCATTGTTCAGGGCCACTAACAAAAAGGTAACCAATTCTATTTTCATTATGCATATTACAACTTCTTATGTATCATTTTACCTTTTTCATTTTTGGTTCCTTGCCATTAGAATAGGAATCATCATGATTCACATATCTCATTACTTATTCCTTGATGACTATTTATCACACTTGGGTATGTTCTCTTATTTTATTATATTTTTAAACCACTTATCAACAGGTAAATACTCATATTCCACATTTGCTTCATTAAATCAGGATCATCTCCCTTAATTTCTTTCACATGCCTTGCTGATTTTTCATTAACACTTTCTTACACACATAGGTTGGTCTGAGATTAACTCAGGTTCCACCTTATTTCTCTGCCATTGTTCCCATTGATCTTCTCATTTTGTACTTGTTATAGGAGTTCTTTCCATTTTATGTGGATTTAATACCTTGATTCACTTTATAAGCATAGACTTATCTATCTTTTATTTTATTATATTCTTGAATCACATCTTCAAGAACTCATCTTTTTATAATTTGTATTCATATTTAGATTTCATGGTGTTGTATCTTTCTCTTATAGTTACCAAACATTCAAGTTTTGATAGATAATGATGCAATTCTCATCTTCTTTAAGGTAGGATTGAGATATTCACATCACAATTTCTTATTTGACATGCTCTTTAGATTGTCTCAAAATGACTACTTGATTAGAGTAATCAGAAAGATAACAATCTAAGAGTTCCATACTTACCTTTCTTGAATAATTGAATACCTGGCCAGGGCATCCAAGTACTAAGATTAGGCAGTATGCACCATGTTTTGTGTCACGTTCCTAACTTAGACATCATAATAGTCTAAAGTCCTAGTGTCCCTATAGACTCAATGAACCAAAAGCTTTGATACCAACCTGTGAGAACTTGTTACACTAAATGAGATTACTCAAAACATAAAACACAATCAATCACTAATTAATCACATACCCAAAAATATGGGTAAAGTAAAACTGATTTCAATGTCAGCACCTACTTAGAAACATTTGCATAAGACCACAACATATTTCTTTTATCCATACTAGGCCAAGAATTTGACACAAATGTTATATTTCCTTAGCCACAACATATATACACATGAGAACAATATTCATATTTGCCACACAAACAAGCATTAACATGCTAACAAAAGTTCAATTTGTTTGAAATACCATATACGAACTTTTCCTGCCCAGACCTGAGAGTACAGGGACGGCTCTAGGACACACTAGACATCTAATCAACTTTCTTAAAGATTCATTACTATATCTCCTCTTTGCTTCCACATGTTTTTTTTTGTCACTTCCAATTACCTAAAAAATGTGGCAAACCACAAGGGCGAGATCCATGTCCCAGCATGAGATATAACCTCCAACAACGTTTATTGATTACAACATTTTTAAGTAATTAAACAGTTAAGCAGTTTAATCAGATATAACAAATAAGCTCAAAAACAGTGATGATTAAAAAAATACATAAAGGAGCAGATAATAACTATCATCATTAGCCAGACTATCATCCTTTATCTTGTTGACAATATAACCAATTCAGTAGCATATACATATCTAGCATCATGAGAAATTCTAGTAACATAGAATCTCTATCATTATGAATAAGTCTAGCCACATAAGCATAGATAACAGCATTAGCATGTATAATAGGTTGAACATATCAACATCATAAAAAGAGCTAACAACATAAGCACAGCTATCTGGATAAGCATGATCAACAGTATATGTATCTCTAGTTATAAAGGAATGGCTAGCATGCTATAACAACATGACATAGCTAGCATCATGATTATAATCAGCAGTGGCAGTATAGTTATCAACATAATCATGGCTATTGTATGTACGCATCTACAATCTTAAGCATATCCACAACAAAAGAATATCTACTATCTCTTAATTTCACTAAGCATCATCTTTATGTAACGAGAACAAACAAGGGTTATCATCCAATGTGAAGCATCGTGTATAACCCTAAATAGATATGTTATACGACTATATTACATATTTTATTATGCCCTGAGGAATTTGAGGATACCACTCAAAATCCAACTGACCACTGCTAAGTCGAAATCTGTGACATACAAGATCTAGGAAGAGTTGTACTCCTAAGATCTTCTCCGCCCCCGGTCAGTAGAGGTCTGCCACAGTGACACATAAGGTCAAGCTGCTAATAGCCTAGTCCATCCTTAGTATAGGTCATGACACTAGTGAAAGGAGGTGGGTACCCATACCCAACCATCCGAGGTACAACTGTAATTGTCCTCCAATCTTGTCACATATATAATCACTGAGACACAAACACATCCATTCTCAATCACATCAAATGTATGAGGCATGACCATAGGCAACCTCCATAATCTGCATTGTGAATGATAAGGATATATCCTCAACTTGCCACCACCACATACTCAATAGTATGCGCTCTGAGTTTCCCTTAGGAATACTCATTTCACCATCTAGCAAATTCTGACACTCAGATGGTTCTATGGAACAGGGCACTACATGATTAGAGTTTCACTTGATTAGTTATGCCAATTGGGTAAATTAAGGTTGCATCAAACAAGTGGACATACAAACCCTAATTCACTTCTAGCAACCATATAAATATTACAACTTTGAACAAATATAAAACATGTGAAACATAATTTTTCATCTCATCATCACATGGTACTATTCACTTGCCATTCATGAGACCACACTAGTCATCATACTAACACAAGATATAAATCCTTTTCACAATATCACAGGGTATCAACCCTTATCAACATAAGAGGATTACACATTATTCAGGGCTCAACCATGCACAAAGGTCATTAAGACCATCATACTATCACAGGATATAAAATCATTTTCACAATATCACAGGGTATCAACCCTTATCAACATAAGAGGATTACACCTCATTCATGGCTCAACCATGCCCAAAGGTCATTAAGACCATCATATTATTCCCTACAAGATCATCATTATCTTTGCATGCCTTATAACAAGGCTCAACAACATCACTTACATATAATACCCCAGATCAACACAATATTGCATTAATAAGCAAGGAGATATTCATAAACAATCATAGCAGGGTCATATTAACATTAATAACATTCATTTATTACATCAACATGCAAGGAATCTAGATATGATTAACACTCATCATATTCACAATGCACATGTTTAGCATAAGAAAGTATCAGCCATGTGGCTACGATAACCACCAATTAACACATTAATGTTATGATCATGTTAAGGAGGTTATTCCACCATCATTAGATCATATAAGAATGTTAAACATGAATACTTGTCTTTATTTATTTGCATTAGAGTTAGGTTCAACATGATAAATTATATCAATGTTATTAATCAACACTTATACCCAAACCCAAACTCACGACATCCCCATTGTATCATGGATGCATAAGGTGAAGCATCACCATCACATCCCATACTATTCTCAAGTATGAACCCACACATAAATCAAGGTGTAACCATCAGGTTATACCATACTATGGTTTCAACAATAATAGAGTACTCCATGATTGTATTAGTCATTCAAGGACTATTCATACCCAATTACCGTCATTTAGTTATATTAAAGCTAGGTATAGCAAGCTATACCTCATTAGGGTTACATATCAACACAATATGGTTATCATACCTTCTATTCATATGAGTGAATAGGTAAGACTACCTTATTAAGGGTAACCCTCCATTTTCTCCCTCATCATTCAACCTGTATCACCACACCACAATGTCACCCAGAACCATTGGATGTTTAAAAGGTAAGACCATTGGTTGTTTAGATAAGTAAACACCTTGGATAAAATACCTATGAAGTCCTTGATTTGTTATCTATAAAGAGTCACCATCTAACCCTAGACATCCCTTTATTAACAACACAAAAAGTTCCATTGAAAGTAGGGTAAAACCCACAATTGACTGTTCATTTAGAACAAGCCATCCATTATCAACAAGTAAGCTCCTTAAGTTGATCATATAAAGGAAACCGTCTAAATCACATTATTAGGTCCAACATATTACATTAGCCATTATTCCAATTTATTGGATGAATAAACATTAGATCTTGACCATTGGGTCAAGTTCATGTGTTAGAACCATCAATAATAGTATAGGTCTGACCATTACATCAAGTGACCCAAGAAACAATTGGTCTAAGGCTTAATTGATGCTACAACTACAATGCTTAACTCACCATAGATTGTAGAGACCTGATACACCATCATTAGTGACAATTAAGTCACCATAGGTTGTTAGATCAACACTATATTCATTAACCAGCATCAAATATTAAGCTAGTGTCATCATTCATTGATAACATCAGTAGGGTACTTAATGGTTGATCATTAAACTTCTAATTGATCCAAAACCTGACCTAAGGAGGTGAGCATAGGTTATCACCATCATTTGACACCCTTGATCACAAACATCATTTGTTATGAAGAAAACACCATAGGGTTGTTGTAATGGTACCATCACCGGGTCATGGTTTATAGAAGAAATCAGCTTAAAACCCTAAAATTGACCATTGGTTGATAGGTTCTTAGCACCATAGTTTGTCAAACCAACCTCATACAAGTCATATTATACCTTATAAATAATGTACACATGATTACAGGTTCATCTAGAACTGAAATCAGAACAGGGAACATTATAAAAATCAAAATCCAAGTCAAGTATAGCTTTTTAGTGCATGAATCATCATTTTCAAGCAAGAACATGAGCTAGAAAGCTTATGGTAAGCAATAAACATGGAGAAAGTTATATAACTTGCATCTAATGAGAAGATGAAACCCCACACAGAAGAAATATCGAGCAGATAGGTTAAAAAAACCTAGAATAAACTATGAATTCGTCCATCTAGGAGCTTTCTTCATCAAATGAGCAAACCATAAGCATAAGGAGCAAGAAAGGTAGGGTTTTAGAGATTTAGAGCAATTTCTACCATGCAACAGAAGAGTTCTGACCTGAAGAAAGCTAGGAGCAAGGATAACAAAGAAATATATGGAGGAAAGAAGGGAATTCTTACACTTTTAGGTCAAGATCACTAGAAGGAATCTTTTTCAACCATAAAATGAAGTCAATTTCAACCTTAGGGCCTTTCTCCAAGAAGATCCCCACTTTCTTCTTCCTTGGGCAGAAAAATTCACAGCTGAACAGAGGTAGAACGAGGTTGGGAGAAGATGGGAGGTGGTGGAGAGAAAATGGCTCGTTTTGGTGCTTGGGGATAAGTATATGACACTTTAAGATAAAGAAAAAGAAAATGTTGAAGTTCTAGTATCTATCCAAGTGTCCATGGCCTTAATTTATTAAGAATATACAAGCACACACGCAAGAAGCTCCCCAATAACATGTATAGAATGGATTAGCTTTCCCTTGTCGAATTTCCCAGCCAATAAAATAATTCATTAGTTGATAGCTACTAAAGGTAGCTCATCCGTGAAGGGGGAAAACCCTAAAATACCCTTGGAGCAAACACCTTCAAACCAAGGTTTAATTAGGTGCCCCATGGTTAAAAAAGCTGAATAATGATGATATAATATCCATGGAATATAATTCAAGAGATAAATTCCAAAGAAAACCTCTCAATTGGGTAAATTGTAGAAAAGTCCAAAATGTGCATAAAATTGCATAACTTGCTCAAACAGTGTCCAAATTGGACCAAATTTGAAACTTAATCTTGTCTTATGATTTCAAAGAATATCACAAGGTAGATTAGGGTTCGAAACTCTCCATTATGATAATTAATCTTGTTCAACTCATTAAGCAAGTTTAGGGGCCTTACAGGTAACATCTACCTTTGCTTGAGGACCATGGGTAATGAGGTTGGCTACTTTCATGAGTTCATGAGGCCTAAGGGGTAAATATGAGAGGCACTCCCGAGATGAATAAAGGTCAGATCACCCCAAAAGTTCCAGCTCCCTAGATACCTTCAGGTAACAACTAAGGATTTTACATAAAAGAGATATGTTAAGATGTAGAGGTGATGGGAAAAGTCTTCCCATTGGTGTAGACCCATAATGGAGATGTTCAGGGTGTGGAGACATGTGGTGAACATTTCAAATTAGATTGGGAAATGTAGTGGTGATGTGGGATGCACCATCTCTACTTTAGGAACAATATGAACTATGTATTTGGACTACAGCCAAATGCTTATTTCCTCTTGTTATGGGGGTGAGAGATAGGGCAATACGATGCCAATCACTAAGGATAAAGATGATGTGAGTTGAAACGTTGCTATGATTTTGAATATAGATAAAGTAGCACACCTTTTGGAGAGTACGTTGAATGGATGGTTTGCAAACACGAAGAGAACTAAGGTAGTCATCAAATGAGGACGTTCTTACCAAGAATAGTATGGAACTTATGGGATATATAATACTATTTATATAAAAATAATAATATTTATTTGATATGTTATATGAATAGCATAATATTTCTTAATTATTATTAAATATGAAAATAATATTATTAAATATGAAAATAATATTATTAATTAATATTATATCTTAATCTATCTATCTTAAATACCATATAATGGAAATGGCCAAATCAAATAGTGACTAAATAAAAAAGTGGATTATTATCTCAATTTGAAATTTCAATTTTATCAATTGAAATTAAAGAATAATTAGGAACAATCAATAGTTATTATTAATCCAAATTCCAATGAAAAAGTTTGGGTTGGATAACCGAGATGATGAGTTTGAAGTTTTCTTGACTCAGTTGATGTAACTTTGAGATGAGGATGTTGAGTGGAGTATATAGAGGTTTATGTCTTCTCCTATAAGGAAGCTTATGTGGTAATAAGATGTTCTTAGCTTAATACATCTCAGGTGTACAACTATCTTGTATAGCTAGTCGAGAGGCTGGCAAAAGTTGTTAGGAGAACCCTATGTTCGTGATTCATGTATGGCTAACACCTAGATACAACAAGACCCATTAGTCAAGTTGGTGATTGGTTAGTTAGCCAGCCTAGAGCTTGATGAGATAGAAGGATGGTTGTAAGAACCTCAGATACACTTATTAGGAAAGAAGGTGGTAAAACCCGCTACTAGAGTGTTTTAGGGTTTCTGAGGAGTCAACCTTGAGGAATCATGTCATTCAAGAAGCTCATGATTTTAGGTACACCGTGGTACTACCAAAATGGTTAAGGTTTGTAGTAGTACTTTAAAGACCTGAGATGAAGAAGTATATAGAGTTGCATGTGGCTAGTTTCCATACATGCTAGAGGGTGAAGGTCGAACACCAGTAACCCAATAAGTTGCTAAAAATAATGAAGAGTCCCCAAGAGGGAATGGGAGTAGATCACCATGGACAATGTGATGGGTCTCCCCTAGACTAAGATAGGTCATTATGCAATATGGGTTATGGTACATCGCCTTATCAAGTTGACCTAATCCCTTTCCTAAGACAGAGCACTATTAGTGTGATAGTTTTAGTTGAACCATATATATGAGAGAGAGATAGTTCAACTACATAGTAATCTGAGTTCAATATCTTGAGTATGACCTTATGTTCACTTCCATGTGATGGAAGTAGGTACATGAAGAACTCGATGCTAGATTGAAGTTGAGTACATCATATCACCCCCTGACTGATGGACAATCAATAGAGTATGATCTAGACTTTAGAGGGTCTCACAAGAGCATATGTGCTTGTTTAGGGTGATACATGGGAGCAGTTCCTACCCCTAGCAGAGTTTGCTTGTTATGATAGCCACCATAGCTAGTATAGGGATGTAAGAATCTCTGTAAGGGAGGCTGTGTCAGTCACCGCTTCACTTGGCTGATGTCGGTAAGAGGGTCAGAGAAACCACAGTGTGTGTAGTTGAAGTCACTTTGATCGTGAAATGGATGAGAAAGCCCAGGGGTGACAGGAGTTGTGATATGTTGCGAAGAAAACTGACATGTAGTTCACTATGGGAAAACATGTGTTATGAAAATATGACCCCTATGAGCTATAGTTGAGAAAGATGAGTCCCTGATACATAGGTCCATTAGAGATGGATTGGTAGAGTTGTTTATGTTTAGCCTTACCCCTCAGGATAATATGATGTATGATGTATTCCATGTGTCCAGTCTAGAGCACTATGTGATGTACCCGAACCATGAGTTGAGCCATGAACCTATTGAGCTTCAAGGGAGGCTGAAATATCCTGAGTCACCTACAAGGGTATGAGATACCAAGGTGAGAGAAAAACTCAAATGTAAGAATATAAGATGATAAAGGTTCTTTGGAAGCACCATGGAGAGGATGAAGCCACATGGGAGCCAATGATGGACATGGAAAAGTATTATCCTGGTTGTTTGTATGTTTGGTCGAATTTTGAGGGAAAACTTCCTATAAGAGAGGAAGGATGTTACAACCCCAATTTTTGGGTTCATAGGGTTGGAAATGCAATTTCCCCAATAAATGTATGATTATGGAAATTGTATGAATCATATGTATTGAATGGATTTCCTTTGTAATATTTCCTTGGTAAATGTGATTTCATGGATCATATTGTGTTAATGAGTCTAATGTGATTAAAAGAAAAAGAAGAAATCAAATATTGCTTTATTAAGAAGGAAATTTTAGATAATGATGAAAATATAAGAAATATGTGGAAATATGGATAATGGAATCATCTTGGATGAAATTTCAATTACATGTGGTTTCTAATGGGGAAAGGAATCCAAATCAGGAAAAATAAAAGAATGAGAGAAAATATGAATAAAATATGCCTTAATAAGTGATAACTTACTTATGAATAAAAGTATCTCATACTTTTGAATTTGAGTCCCAACTTGGCACGCAAGTAGTTTGTCTTTATGGACTTTCCTCTAAAATTTGGGATTAAAAGGATAAGCAGTTTAGGAGATATGAATTTTGCAAGTTTCCAAAAGTGAGAAGGACAATATTAAATGTCACGATTTATTTAAAGTAATTTCTTGTTTTTGTTCTAATATGTGGCATGATAGACGTTAGATCTTTGATCCAACAGTGGTTGCTTTCCTAGTAAGTTAAGGAAAGGGAAAAAGTAGAAGGAGACTTGCCAATCGATTTTCCTCTGTGTATAATCCACGTGCAAATATGAAAGTTGCTCCATTTGATTCGAGAGATGAATCTGAGTCCTTCTATACCTAATTTCTTGTAATTTTGTGTAGATTTGGGAAACCCCCAATTTCTCTATGGAGTCCTAGATCCTATCAGACTTGTAGGCATCCCCACTCATTGGATCTACATCTATATAAGGCCCAGGGGGTTTGTGAGGTTGGGATAAGTTTTCTCCACAGCTCCCTGTGATTGAAAAGGTGGTAATGGTGGCTTAACCCGTCGTCGTTGCGGCAGTAACAAGATGCAAAGGGGGGGGGGGGGGGAAGAAGAGTGCACGACCTTGATCTTCACCTTCAGCGGACGTAGGAGGATTTTGAGAGTTTTGAATCGACCTCACCTCAAGCTACAGAGGGGGGCGAGACCTCGCTGCTATTCATGGGCAAGAGGGACCTGTTCCAGACCTAGTTGTGGTTAGTAGGGTAGCCGACCTCGGGCATCCTTGGCAGCGAGGAGAGGCTAGGTGAACTCACCTTCCGTAGGAGGATCTTCTAGGAGTCTCTGTGGGATTTTCTGGACATCTGAGGAGTAAATTAACCCTCTGGTTGACCGAGCCATGGTGCTGGATCATGAGTAGGAGAAGCGGAGGTCGGGGTGGAAGACGAAGGTCGCAGAGATGACCATTTTACCCCCAAGGTTAATTAAGAGACCTAGGGCTAAACACATCTTCTGGTTATGTTTCCTAACTTAACCATGCTGGAGTGAGCCGTTGAGGTGGCCACACTCTATTAGCTACTGAATAACCATGTGGAAAAGGGAAAAGGAGCCCGATTGATGACGTGGCGACATCTTATTGGCCCAGAGGTAATTATATTGTGAAAATCTTAATTAATTATTGGTAGATCGGATCAAGACATGTAATATATGAAAGTTGATCAAAAAAATATAAGGAATCAAATAAAAATAGAATTAAAACCTAAATATGCTTGAAACTCGAAAAGTGTATAAAGTTGTCACCTTTGATGCATTTATAAACAAGAAACCCTAATTTTGATAGTAATGTGATGTAGTAAAGTGATATGGATGATTTAAGTTAATATTAACTTGTTATTAACAAAAAGGAAGTTTTAGATCTAAAAGAATGATCTTTGTGCATAATTGGCTTAGTTTAGGGTTTCATATGTTTAATATGCATTAATGGGCTTAAAACCCCTGATTTAAGTGTTAATGGGTTTTAATGAGATATATTTCAAGATTCTTTGTATAAAAGTGATATTAAGTTGATCTTAAGCCAAAATTGGTAATAAAGAGGTTTAAATGACAAAAAGTTGAATAATTAGGGTTTTGAACCTAGAATTGTTGTTTTAGGATTTGTTAACCTAAAAAGGATAAAGTTTGAGAAATTGATTTAAGAAGCCCTAATAAATCCTAATGAAACTTAGAACCCTTGGAAAGGTGTCCCAAGTCAATAAGGAGTTGTTTGAGATATGTTTGTGACCATTAGGCATTATACATGTTTTTAGGATCAATGTTAGCTTGATTGATTGGCTTGCTTGATTGGACATCTATTTGTATTTGAATATCTTGCTATATTTGAGACTCCAAATCAGGTATGTAGTTAAATTATAAATACCCGCATTATGTTTAATGACATTTCTTGAGGATTCTATCAAATGCAATGAAAACTAAATTGTTTGGATGTTTCATTACTGCAATCTTTAAAGCGACTATGAGTATAAAAATTTAAGTATAAGTGTGACTGTCTCGAACCTACATACCATCTATGGATGTATGATGCAAATACCAAGCCCTGGAGAGAAGGTCTTGAGTGGTCAAGCCCCAGAGGGAAGTCCCATGGGCACCTAGAAAGGTGACCCCAGGCACTAAGCTTAGGATGGAGAAGGTGGCCTTAGCCCCTGTTTGGTTCGGGCGTGGACTGGGTTTAGGCCTTGTCGCATAGCGACACGTAAGACAAAACCAGTCCGGCTCGGGCTGGGTTTCCGTTTGGCAAGGAGACTGGTTCAGACCCCGTTTTGAGTTTATTCAGTCCCATTTTGGAGCTTGACGCAGTACAAGTAGAGGCAGGTTTGGAATCTCAAACCCGATTTGAGATCCTACCCCGTCCCTCGCGATGCATATTTTCCTCTCTCCCTGCCGAAGTAGCTTTCCCCCTTGTATGAGCTAGCTTCGGCGTTGTGGTCAAAGAAGACAGAGTAAAAGTGGGGGTTCTCCTGGCGGGACACTCGCATCTGGCGGGCTACGAGGTCTTCCACTGTCATCTTACGCCCGAAGCTGCCGACAGGGGTGAAGACGGCGGGCCCGCGGACGGTGCGCTCACCTTCGTAAGATAGGTAGACGAAGGAGCCATTGGACAGGCCCAGGGAGGAGAGGAGGGGGAATCCGAAAGGGTAGGGGTGACGACGCTGGGCTTGGGGACGAGGAGGTTCTGGTCCAGAGAGAGGGTTTAGAAAGGTACGGGGACCTGGAGCTGCTCCTCGATTAGGGATTTGAGCCCTGCCACGGTCGTCGTGGAGGGGTTTGGCACCATGACGCGTTCCAGGCCATCGCGGCTCCGGATGCGGAGAATCATATTCATGTGGCGACGATGTGGTGGCCGAAGAAAGGACGCAGTACTGGTGGCGACGACGGCGAGACTAGACTTGTTATAATGTGTAACCTGGAACAGAAAGAAGAAAATAAAATCAACTGATATGTATGCAGCGACATATTAAGAGGAACAATTAGGAACATGAGAAATCTTTTCATCTTACCAATTTGGATGTCATCGCCGTCGCTCTTCTCTTCGTCTTATTCCTTGGTTTTGTCACCAGAAACTCTCCACTCCACTCACACCCACTACATAAGAACCCTCTCCTTCTCCCACACCAACCGAACGACAGAGGGAGTGAAGGCTATACATATGAGTAGTGGAGAACATTAACCTCCAGTTTCTTCTTCCTGCAAAACCCAGCAGTCAGCATCTAGTGGCGACTCGAGCATACAGAAATGAAACGAAGCGATGAGAAGGATCCGGAGGTTAGTGCCAAGCTGACCCCTCTCGCAACTATACATTGTGGATATTGCAAAGAAGTCCTCGAACGTTAAATCCCGAACAGGCTTTACTATATAGTATAAATATGGCATATAGAAGGACCTATTCCTAATTAAGAAAAATGAGTGTGAAAAATTGCAGATAAAACCCCCAACGGGCTTTCATATATAGTATAGATTCCATTAAAATTTGTTGCTTCAACAAAGAATTATTAGTATCTGTTTTACTACAAAAGTTCGATTAGTTTTCTGTTTTGTGTATTGTCTTTATTTTGCTTATATAGCATTTGAGGCTTGTTATGGGTGCCTCCCCACTAAGACAATTTATATTTATCAAATGTAGCTGAATATGTTTTACTACAAAAACGATGTTCATGTTTGACCAGTTTAATCTTGAATTTTCTGTATTTTGTTGGATTACTTTTAATGATGCGCCACAATACATCATTATAGTTTTTATGATTTTGTTGGTCGTGATGTCTTTTTTTTAGAGGAGATTATCCTGATTGGTTACGTATATGTGGTTGCATTTATCTCGGGTTAATCACAACCCTTGATGTGCTTCATCATATAGTTAGCATAAGCATAGAAGTATACATGTACTTCTACAAGGAACACATAAAGTAGAACATGTATCATGATAGCTGACTAGCCACTCATATTCAAAATGTATATCGGCTAAAATCTTGTTTCTTGGTATCACGGGGTTATCAGGTTACCTCATATCTTGAGGTATTAAACATATCATATTAGGCATATTCAACCTCAAGAAAACAACCAAAACACCCACATAAACACCCCACAAAAGGGTAACACGCTTGACTCACATCTCAACAACAAAATGGGAGTTCTTAAACCAAAGTGATATAGATAACAATTAAGTTATTTTTTAGTTACTTTTTTTAAAACTTCTGTTTAAACGGCGTCACAAGGCCACATTTTTAACAACAGTTCTGCAAGAATAGGACAGATTCAGCTAATCCTACCTACAGTTGTCAAACAGAATCAGACTAAACCCAGCCTGCACAGCCAAACAGAATCAGCTTGAAACGAGTCTGAAACGAGTCCAGCCCCCCAGAATGAGACTCATTTGCCAAATAGAATCAGACTGGTTTGTCAAACAGAATCAGACTCCAGTAGGCCTAAACCCATCCAAGCCAGGCAGGCTTGCATAAAGCCAGCCCCGAACCAAACAGGGGCTTAATGTCCCTTGCAAGGACTAAACCCTAAGAAAGGGTATCCCGGAGTATGAATAGAAGTGGTTGCGAAGTCACATTGAAAACATAATTGTGCATTGTTAACAACTACTTGAAATGATTAGGTTGTTAAAGCTTATGTCCAATGTTTTATTTGTCCCCACATACCAATATATTCATTTATAATGATCGACGTTTTGTTTGTCGGTGTTTTAGGACATATCTAAAATTGGACAAATAGTAAAGTGAAACTTGTGAAGATTAAAGTTAATTCATAAAGGAGGATTTAGTTAGATAGAATTCTACCGAGGGTAGAAGTTCCAGTTCCTATGTTTGTAAGGTATGTGAAAAGTAATTTTTATTCTAGTTTTCAGTTTAGTTTTTTGTAGAATTTATTAATTATTTTTTATTATTTCCAAAACCATTGATCCTATTTTTAGGATAACGTATATGACTTCTTGGTCTCCCTTAATTGGGGGTTACTGGGAAGTGGGGTCGTTACACTCTAAGGTAGGTGGGATTGGGTTATTATACATGCATAGAGTGTATGTGATGGATCTAATACCATTTGTCACAGAGCCATTTGTTACCCTAAGTTCACACTCCTAATGGATACACAAACAAAGGTGAGTGGACATGGGCATATGTCCCTAGAATGGATGACATAACATATGCATGAATAAAACCACAAACAAGAACAAGATAAGAGATAACATGGAATAAAAAGAAACTAAACTAGTACATGACAAGATGTTAGTCCAATAAAAGGCCCATATTAATTTCATTTGCATAACAATAGATATCACCAAAGTAAGAGTCATAGATTATAATCATAGAGAAGAAGCAAGGATCATAGCAAGAGTCATAGTGTACCTTCTACGTAAAATCATAAAATGGGTACACATCAACACAACTACGTTATGTTGGGTTTTAGGGGAGACAGAGAACGCAGCGGAAACAAAAAATTTCTTCTCCCCAAACCCAGAACAAAGAAAACGTGTCTACGTCTATACAGTAGGAAGGATGGTTTGTAGAGGCATACCTTGTCCCGAGGCTTGCTCGGTGACGTTACCTCATGGATTGCGTGGTCTTCACCTCTGTTCTTGGACGGTGTTTGTGCAACTCCTGGTCGCACTGGGACTGTCGAGATTGACAGTTGTCCTCTGTGCGGCAAAAGTCTCTCGCGTCTGAAGTAGTCCACACGGACCACCTGGAACTCTGATCTCCTTGTCCCACAAGGAATCAAAAGGAGTTGCACCCTCTCGTCAGTGTACTAGTTACCAACACACTCTCCTGCCAACAGTTGCTTTCTGCAGTTGTATTTCCCTTGTTGTACCTCCCTTATCGAGTAGCACTTGCTCAGGCTCTCTCTCGATTACCAAAACTAGAGAGAACGACAACTTTGTAGAGCAACTGGTGCACTGAGTTGTTCACCAGAGAAGCCCCCAATACCCCTATATATAGGAGGGTCATGGGATAGGGTTCTCTATCCCGAGCAATGCAGGATTAAAGCAGGAGTAGAAGGGTTCAGAATTTTTTAAAAAAGAAACCAACTTGCGCCAGCAGAATCGATCGTTTCAACCATGAAATGGTCGGTTGGGGAGTTGAGCCGATCGGTTCAACCTCAACCGATCGGTTGGGACCCCTGAGTCGATCAGTTCATCACATGATACGATCGGTTCATGGTCCTAGTACAACTCAAATTGACTTTCAAATTTGTCTCTGATTAATCAAATATTAATCCTTGTCCAAATCGAATTTGTACAAGTGAAACAAATTGTATTTCCAAAATAGTCTTCTGACATTCCAAACGATCTCTGTTGGTCACATGAGCTGACCGATTCAACATTTGAGTTGATCGGTTCACCAACCTGAGCCGATCGGTTCATCTCATAAGCCGATCAGTTGGAACAGCAGACTTGTGCAAATCAGTCAATCGCAGTTTCAATCAATCTGATACTCTGATCAATCAGTCCAAAACCTTGAACACTATGATATTGAGCTATCAATCGATTGAGTGTTTAATTGAACTACTAAACTCTATTAGTAATCAATCTAAACATCGTGTGTGGATAAACTCCTCTTCTAGGTTAAATCTTATGTGTGTGACCCTACAGGTCCATTTCACGTTGGCAGTGAAAGTCCATAACACTTATGACTTCACAAGCAAAGAGCGGTGCTTAGTCACGCATCAGTGCTACCCAAGTGAAATAAAATGTTGGAGAACAACTTTCAATCCTATAATCCGTGAATGGTGTTACAGTGAATGTATAATTTCTTTGTCACTGATATCCCGAATGAACTCAAGGCATGGAATAGTCATCCTGTCAACATTCATTCACTTTCTTGATCTCAGAGTAGATTGGAGGAGATATGTATGACATCAATATCACATATTGATTCACACATGCATGTGCACACCTATCTCAATCCTATTCATCAAGTGTCCATGGATATCAAACTCCCTTAGGAGGGACAAATCCCATATCTATCACTCACCCCTCAAAAGCCCCATGTGTCAAAGCCACCCAAGCATCACCTTTATAACAACCCATGTTTTAGGACTGCGTTTGATGACGTCAAAGTGTACCCAACAACATGTGTTGAGTGTAGTGATTTCAAGTCTAAGAATCACACTCAGCACCATCACTGTGAGAACTGACTGTGACTACCATGTCATGGTTCCATGTGTCAAACTCACGGTGGGTTTGTCCGGTAAACTTGTTGTCTAACAAGTACCTCTGTGTTTGGTTTGATATCTCCATATAATGACTAATGAGATTTTGTCATCAACCAACACCACAATCTAGTATTGTGTGTCATTGCTATCTATCTACCTTCCACAATGACATCTGACTAGGGACATAACAAGAATGTACAAACTCTTAGCATCTGTATGATCTCATCGTTTATGTCCTTAACCTGAAAGCATATGTCATTGAGTATTGTCATTCTCTAGACATTCAATTTGTTCTATCATTATCTCATATGACTGAACCAGAAAGAATTGGAAGCTTGCCTTTGATCTTTATCAAATCAATCTCAATGTATCCCACCAATCATCCCATGATTGGCTCTCAAGGCATACATACTAACAGACTCCCACCTGCACTATGAGCCAATCACCCTTGAATCATATTCAAAGTGATCTTCAAACATGTCCCACATGTTACTGTGCTCTAGTGCTAACATAGTGAGTTATGGCAACACTTTGCCAAAGTCGGTATAAACTGCATTTCTCTCATCTCTTCGTTGTACATCACACGTATGAGATGTAGTTTCTGTAATATGTGATCTAGTATTCCCTTACTAACCTTTAGTCACACTGCATGATCAAGTACTCCTTACTTGTCATCAATGATAGGAATATCTATAAGTTCATCTCATGAACTTTTAGATCCATACACTATCCACTATTGTTCTCTAACACACGGATACTCAGCATTTTCTTTTAAACAACTTTTTTGAAATGTTTCCAATTATCAACAAACATTCACTTATATATATATATATATCCCATATATATTGTGATTATTTTCTGTCCTTTTCAGAATTTTGCACCAGTGTAACTTTTTATAGTGAACCCTTCCTTATTTCCATAGAAATAGTACTTCTCAAGTACTTATCAAGTCCTTATGGTATTCCAGTAACCCTTACTGGAACTAGACAGACATCCACTTGTCATGTCCCACATACGAGTTAACAAGATGAGCACATCATATTGTCATGTCCTACATACAAGATGATGAATGCATTTTATTCTTGTCATGTCCATACATGCAAGATGATGGGATGATTACATACATGATAGATCCATATCTATTCTTAGTGTTCCCTTTCTTCATAAGAATTGGACACTTGGCCATGGGATACCAACTCCAATGTAACATGGATACATTTTCTCCCACTGAATCTATGCACACTGAACCCTTCAGTATAGATTGCCAATGTATGCTCTCTCTTTTCAGTTCAAGAAGTCTTCGAGAACTATCTCTATAGATCTCGATTCCTATCACATAGGAAATGTCTCTATCTTCCTTAAAGATATTTTCCACTTTGGATTTCCATTCTAGAACATTTCCATTTCACATCAATACATGGAATGTGAATACGCTCCCACTAAATCATAGATCCCTTCTTTATCTTTGACATATCAGTCAAACCCTTTGACTATATCATCAAAGATCCAACTCTGAGTTGCTTGTACTTAATCAATCATATTGATTAGTTCATTGTAACTTATAGACTTCATTTGCATTAATGGATTCATGAACCTTATAGGTTGTGTCACATACACATCCTTGTTTTATTCCTTATAGGAATGCGGTTCTAGTATCTGTATGCCAAATCTCTTAGTCATTAAGTTGCAATCAACAAGCATCATCCTTCTCAAAATGTCATCCATGTGTCTTAACACTCAAGACTCTTTTGCACTTATGGATTTCATCCCAATGGGTGCTACCATCAAGGTCATACCTTATGGTTTACATGGAAGTCATTTAGGATGTAATGGGCATATACCATAACTCAGAATCTGGTTCCTCATATTCATCTAGATAGTTGATTCATCACATGACCAACTCATCACATAGATGTTTGAGGTGTATCTGTTAAGGAATTTGAGAACTCACAACTCCTTGTGGTTCTTAATGTCCTTTACTAGTGTGGGGTATTCTTTATTTAAGTAGAATTTAGTTATTTGAAAATCATCCTCTAACTCCTTAGAGTATGACTCCTTTTGATTTAGACATCACCATGCCTTAATCACGAGCTCACTATGATACACTATCATAATCACTCATAAGGATTTCAAACATTTGGTCCAAGTATTTCATTCATTGATTTCATCAAGAATAAACACTTCACCAAATTTGTACTTCATCTATGATGTTCTTGAACACTTCAAGATATTCATATTGGTATTTCTCTAATCACCATTTGAAGTATTAGCATTTGCTCCAATAGGTATGTAAATACATCACATGTATTATACCTAACAAGATAATCATTCTCCCACTACCACTAGTGAAGATTTATTAATCATGTCCAAGAGATTCATGTCTCTTACTGGTTCTCTAACCAAAAGAGTCTAGATTTATCCATCATATGGAAACTAGAAATGAATTTCTCATGATTTATGCTAATTTGATTGTTTGAGTTATCAATAACTTTTAGGTATCATTTTATCATATGCATACTAAGTACCAGAAGATAAATAGGGCATTTCCATAAAGATCATATCTTTGAGATTGAAACATCAACTTCATTAATTGCTATCATTGTCATACAATATGCAAAATAATGTGTTTCTATCCATTGGAAAATATGAAATAGCAGTTCATAACTCTATTACATGCCTTCAAGGCTGAAAATAAACTAAAGTACTCCTATCTATGGTGGCAACATTTTCCCCATGTATTGGGTGCTTTACACTTTATATCTTGGTATCATATACCTCAAAAAGTGTTACAAGTTTATTTCATGACACCTTCAGGTGGAGACATCTTTCGCCTCCTTCTTCTTTAGTTCTTCCAGATAGAGTGGGCAATTCCTTTTCCAATGTCCTGGCTTTTGACAATGGTGGCAATTGCCTCTCTTGGTCACGCCTCCCTTGGCCTTGAGAGCTGAAGACGCCTTGGGCTCCTGGCTAGCATCAGAACCCTTCTTAGCTTTGCCCTTTCTCTTGTGCTTAGACTTGCCTTTCTTGCTGTTGATCATCATCACAGACTTAGGCTTGTCCTTCTTCATCTGTGTCTCGGCTGTCCTCAACATGCCCAACAACTCTGTCAACAGCTTGTCAAAGTTGTTCATGTTGTAGTTCATCACAAACTGAATGTAGGATTCTAGCAACGATTGCAGTATCACGTCAGTAGCCAACTCTTGGCTCAGGTGAAATCCCAGTCTCGTCAGGTTCTCCACATACCCAATCATCTTGAGCGTGTGAGGACCAACAGGATCTCCTTCTATCATGACACACTTGAACAACACCATGGAGACATCATATCTCTCTTGCCATGCTTGATCTTCATACATGTTCTTGAGATGTTGAATCATCTCAATCACACCCATGTTCTCATGTTGTCTCTGCAACTCGTGGTTCATGGAGCACAACATCAAGCACTTTACATCAATGGCATCATCAGAATGCTTCTTGTAAGCATCCCTTTCTGTCTTTGGTGCGGTAGGAGCAGGTTCCTCTGGAACTGGAGTAACCAGGACATAGAGCTTTCGCTCTTGAGTGAGAACAATTCTCAATGTCCTAAACTAGTTGTGGAAGTTAGTCCCATTCAGTTTGTCCTTCTGAAGGACCGATCGCAACGAAAAGTGATTGTTGTTTGTTGTCATTTGAACTACAAAAGGAAATATATGCAAATTAGTCCAAAACTCAATTTTGACTTATTTGATTGATTTGAAAAGTTTGACAATATAATTAGGACTTTAATTAATATCGCTACCACTATTTTAGTTCAAATTAATAGCCCCCACCATCAATTCGGAAGATTGCAGCGTACAATCTCCTAGTGGGTAAGATCTTGAAATCCTCTAAGTCATGGACCAGCTAGAGTTGTCACCCACAACTTAGATCTTCCAGGTAGGCAAATTTTGCCAATTGCATCATATGCAACTCTTGAAAGATGTCATATGAAACTCCTTGCCATGATCACCTCCATGCCTCAAGGTGCTAGATCCTATCTAGGTCACCTTGTTAAGTTCGACCCAAAACCAACATGATGAATATGCACCCTGATAGGGCAGACCCACATACTCATCATTCACGCTTCCACGAGATAGATGGTGTACCACGCTAGGGCATTCCCACACTTGGCCGATCAAGCTTTTCACGTGTGTCGCATTTGGAAGGCATCTAAAACTTTAATATTTAATGAGGGATTTGGTTTTATAGGTACATATACATATCCAATCACCAAAATACATAGTACGTATCATATACATGCTATATCCCACAGAAAACATGTGAAATGATAAAAGAGGTGATTATGGCCATCCTAATGTGATTCCTCGAGCCAAGATGAATCACGATCATCTAGGTCTACATCACATGCAACATGTACAAGATGAAGTTTGTGCTATAGTCGTCTGAGTTGATCAACTCATCACATGAATGACCTGCTCGCCCTGGCCGGTCGTCTGGGTGCCACTAGCCGATCGGTTCGCTCCTCCATCTAATCGGTTCACCTGGTCGTCGTGCATCTCCTCATGGCCGCCATCTGCTCATCTCGCTCCTCGAGATGATCATCTGGATCGCCAACCGATCGGTTCATGCCTTGAACCGATTGTCTCAGTCGTCGTCAGATTGTCCACCATTATTTGACATAACAGGAAATAAAATCTATCCTATTTAAATTTGAATTGGGAAACCCCGAGTTACATTTGGGGGGAGCAAAGGTAGGAAAGAAATCTTGAATTATTTTGAGTTACATCAGGAATAGGAGATAGGGAATCAGTGCGCAGACCGAGATGAAAGCAACCACATACAACCAAGCACACATATAGGGTTTATTGGCCATAACCATGATATACATCCACCACATAACTCATTTAAGGGCGACATGTATCGAGTGCATTTATATTACATATCATATATGAATATTGGAATTTGCGGATTTTGGATTGGACATTCATAAAGCCAATTTTATTCACATCATATGCAATAAATAAAGGTGGCAAACCAAAATCAATCACATTCATAATCCTAAAGTATAGAGAAGTTGATATGGCTCTGATACCACTGTTGGGTTTTAGGGGAGACAGAGAAGGCAGCGGAAAAAAAATTTCTTCTCCCCAAACCCAGAATAAAAGAAATGCATCAACGTCTATACAGTAGGAAGGATGGTTTGTAGAGGCATACCTTTTCCTGAGGCTTGCTCGGTGACATTACCTCATGACTTGCGCGGTCTTCACCTCCGGTCTTGGACGGTGTTTGTGCATCTCCTGGTCGCATTGGGACTATCGGGATTGACAACTGTCCTCCGAGCGGCAGAAGTCTCCCGCCTCTGAAGTAGTCTACACGGACCACTTGGAACTCCGATCTCCTTGTCCCACAAGGAATCAGAAGGAGTCACTCCCTCCTATCAGCATACTAGTTTGACACACACTCCTGCCAAAAGTTGATTTCTACAGTTGTCTTTCCCTTGATGTGCCTCCCTTATCGGGTAGCACTTGCTCGGGCTTTCTCTCGATTACCAAAACCAGAGAGAATGACAACTTTGCAGAGCCACTGGTGCACTGAGTTGTTCACCAGAGAAGCCCCCAATACCCCTATATGTATAGGAGGGTCATGGGACAGGGTTCTCTATCCTGAGAAATGCGACATTAAAGTAGGAGTAGAAGGGTTCATAATTTTACACAAAACAACCAACTTGTGCGAGCTGAATCGATCGTTTCAACCATGAAATGGTCGGTTGGGGAGTTGAGTCGATCGATTCAACCTCAACCGATCGGTTGGGACCAATGAGCCGATCAGTTCATTACATGAGTCGATCGGTTCGTGGTCCTGGTCCAACTCAAATTGACTTTCAAATTTGTCTCTGATTAATCAAATATTAATCCTTGTCCAAATCGAATTTGTACAAGTGAAACAAATTGTATTTGCAAAATAGTCTTCTGACTTTCCAAACGTTCTCTGTTGGTCACATGAGTTGACCGGTTCAACATTTGAGCTGATCGGTTCATTGCACAGGAGTCGATCGTCTCACCAGTTGATTCGATCAGTTCACCAACCTGAGTCGATCGGTTCATCTCATTAGTCGATCGGTTGGAACAGCAGACTTGTGCAAATCAGTCAATCGTAGTTTCAATCAATCTGATACTCCGATCAATCGGTCCAACACCTTGAACACTATGATATTGAGCTATCAATCGATTGAATGTTTAATTTAACTACTAAACTCCTTTAGTAATTAATCTAAACATCGTTTGTGGATAAACTCCTCTTCCAAGTTAAATCCTATGTGTATGACCCTACAGGTCCATTTCATGTTGGCAGTGAAAGTCCATAACACTTATGACTTCACAAGAAAAGAGCGGTGCCTAGTGGCACATCAATTCTACCCAAGTGAAATAGAAAGTTGGATAACAACTTTCAATCCTACAATCCGTGAATGGTGTTACAGTGAATGTATAATTCATTTGTCACTGCTATCCCGAATGAACTCAAAGCATGGAATAGTCATCCTGTCAATGTTCATTCACTTTCTTGATCTCAGTGTAGATTGGAGGAGATATATATGACATCAATATCACATACTGATTCACACATGCATGCGCACTCATATCTCAATCCTACTCATCAAGTGGCCATGGATATCAAACTCCCTCAGGAGGTACAAATCCCATATCTATCACTCACCCCTAAAAAGCTCCATGTGTCAAAGCCACCCAATCATCACCTTTATAACAACCCATGTTTCAGAACTGTGTTTGGTGATGTCAAAGTGTACCCATTGACATGTGTCGAGTATAGTGATTTCAAGTCTAAGAATCACACTCACCACCATCACTGTGAGAACTGACTATGACTACCATGTAATGGTTCCATGTGTCAAACGCACAGTGGGTCTGTTCGATAAAATTGTTCTCTAACAAGTACCTATGTGTTTGGTTTGATATCTCCATATCATGACTAATGAGATTTTGTCATCAACCAACACCACAATCTAGTCTTGTGTGTCATTGATGTCTATCTACCTTCCACAATGACATCTGACTAGGGAGATAACAAGAATGTTCAAACTCTTAGCATCCGTATGATCTCATCATTCAGGTCCTTAACCTGAAAGCATACATCATTGAGTACTGTCATTCTCTAGACATTCAATCTGTTTTATCATTATCTCATATGACTGAACCAGAAAGAATTGGAAGATTGCCTTTGATCTTTATCAAATCAATCTTAATGTATCCCACCAATCATCCCATGATTGGCTCTCAGGGCATACATACCAACAGAGTACACTAGAAAATACATAATCTCATAGGTTTAAGAAACATATATGATTGTAAAAACTTGATATGGTAGCAAGAAAGAAGTAAACAACATTAAATACTTTCTTATTATCATGCAATCCTATTTTAGGCACATTTCCATTATACTTAAACAACAATATATTGCCATTAACTGACTTCCTCAAAGGAAGGGTCTATAAGGGTGCTCAATATTAGCTAACCCTTTAATATATGTGACAGACCTCAAGACCTAAGTCAGTGAGCTAGCCCTATTTCAACAAGACTTGTGCCCTTACCCTGAGACGTCATGCAGGTACACAAGGTTCATATAATGGACAAGTTCAATTATGTTCAAGGTTTGTTCAATATATTACTAGCAAAACAAACATAATAATCATAGGGAACAAGTAGATCAAACAAGTATATAAAGCAAAGAAATTATACATATATACAAGAAAGTTCAATACCACTAGTCTGGCCAATAGGAGGATAAAGCATACCTTTAGAGGAGCACAAGATTAACAACTTGACTTAGAAAACCATATAGATCAATCTTAACTAGATCTTAGCAATTAAGTCATAATAGAGATCCCGACATAACAAGTGAGTACAATTGGATTAGTATCATCACGATTAGGTCTCATTCATCATAATCATGGAGGTTGGATGTGTCACCTAAGTCTAGGTATCATAATATTCATCATTGATTTTAATATCTCAACTAGGTCATGCATAGACATTGTCAAGAAACATAGTACATCATGGTTTTGTTAACACTTAGAGTGACACATCACAACTAGATCAGGGATATATTATTAGAGTTCTAAGATCTTAAGTAGAGAAATCATAAGATTTCAGCAACCTTAGTCAAGATAAGCATCAAAATTGGCATAACTAGTCATATTGAGTTACAATCATGCAAGATTCTCATCATTAGAGTATAGATGGAGTCCACTTGAGTTAGGAGTCATTAACATCACTAACATACTAATTTGACATCATTATATCACATGGATGATCCTTCAAGAAAGACTTGTACACGATTAAAAATTTAGAAATCAACATGCACACTAGATCACATATCAAGCCAAGATTAGGGTATTTAGCCACATAATGCCCAATAAAGTTCCACCAGACACATAGGGTTATAAGGCATTTAAGATTACTTATTTCAGACCATATAAACATCATTGAGTAGCTTTAGATCAATAAGCGCATAAAGTTTAACATCCATAAAAAAAGTGCACTTAAGTTATTAGTGTCCATGAAGGGTCATGATAGAAAAGGATAACAATTGAGGGTGAAGTACACTAATTTAGAACAATCATAGATATTTGAATCACACTTGAACAAGTTACGACATAAAATAAGGGATCTTTTACATATAGGTCCATTTAGGTCATTTCTTCACCATAAGACAATTTTAGTGTGCAAAAATGAATAAGGTCTGATCATGATGCATAAAGGTATTCAAGAGATTGATATTAGACTACATTTAGGGTTTGGGACATAAAACATCAACATCATGCATTCAAATAGAATAAAAATCTCAAAGGTACTTCATAATCATGTATTTTAGGGTATTGGTAGAAACAAAAGAATATTTAAATTCTAGAAGTATTTGTATTGCAAAGATCTCATTTTTCTGATCAAAAAGCATATATTTCATGATATTTTTGGACAAAGGAGTGATTTATGGTGATTTTTCAAAGATATACCTTGGTTCAGAGATTAAGGGCCTATGGATCGAGATCTAAGGAATAAAAAGTGGGCAACTTAGGGTGGAGCTCCTCTCATGGGATCTTAGAACCTTCCAGGCCTTGTCCATGATGATCCAGCCCACCTAGACTTTCCCCAGTGGCTGGCAGTCAGTCAACTCTAGTGACCGCTCCACTTACGGCTACCAGCACCCCTACACCACCAGCCATCTCCCCTCACCACCCACTATAGGTCCTCCCGTCTACACTTCCTCATGGGGGTGCAAGGTCACTGGAGCCTTGGTGGATCCAATATTGAGGGGGAGAGTGGTCGTAAAAGATGGTCCTCGAGGAATCCAGGATCCAAATAGACTCGACGACAGCTTTACCCTATGGAAAAGTGGCAAAATGGCACCACAACACCTCGTTGGAGGTGGCAGCCGCCAAGAAGAGATGGGGGAAGAATGAGAGAAAGGTGGTATGAGGTTCGCAAGAGGGGTGGAAAAGAGAGGGGAAACGTAGTGGAGGTTAAGAGGAGTTGAAAGGGAGGTCAAAAATTGTATGAAAAGGTGAAAGGTTGCATCAGTCACCTGTGCCAACCACTTGCTCCAGTGCTAAGGGAGTATGTGAGGGATAAGTCTTGGCTGCAGGGTGGAGCTTGGATCTGTGGCCAAGTGATCCAAAGGCCAGGGAAGGATGCTCAAACATCAGGAACTTGTAATTGGGTGAGAAGACAAGATCAGATCACTATGAATAAAAGGAAAGGGCTTTGTGATCAGCTTGTGCACGCCCATGCCCAGGCCCAACATGGATGGCCCATGATAAAAGTTGCAAAAGTTTTGAAAATTAGGGTTTTCTAGTATAGCTCATCATTTGGCCATATATTCCTCATTCAAGCTCCAAATTGGATGAAATTTGATGGGTTGGAAATGTAAGAGAGAGATATTCACATGAATAGAAGAATGCAACACAAAAATTCTTGAGGATTTTTTCAAAATTAAAACAAAGAGAAGATGATATGCTACATGAAAGCAAATTGGTTTTAAAAGAACTGAGTATCATCTTAGTGATACATGTATACTAGGTGGACAATTGTGGAACAAAACTCATTCAAACATGAAATTGAGGGCTTGGATGAGAACTAGTGCAAAGATGAAGTAGACAACATGTACTTGAGGAGTGAGAGAAATCCAAGTTATCACAGTGAAATTCCCCAATTCCTTAACCTTCTCATTTTCATGTTCCGTCAATCTCGACTTCAATCCTGCAATTGGGTATTTCAATTGTGAGCCTCCTCTATGAAATCCCTAACTATCTTGTGAGTTCTTGTTGAAAACAACCAACCCCACTTCATATTTCATGAAGTTCTCCTCATACAACCACTCTTTTCTCTAGCGAGCTCTTCCTTGTCTACCAAGAAGAAGTGCTCAAAACAAAATTACTAGAGGAGATACTTCCACCATCCTTTCCAAGATCTTTTAGCTTACCAACATTGATCCACTTATCCAATGTTGTCACTGCCCCATAGGAGAGACCCTAGCTTGGCCCTCCCCTTATCAATCTCATGACACAAACTTTCCATATTTGTGGTAATTTTTCACTCTCTGACATATACTTCATTAAATGTCCAAACTTGGGAAAGTTACTATAAATCACTCAATTTTCCAATAAATTCATGCAAATATTTTATCTTGATCATACAAAATAAAGAAATACAATAAAATGGTTCCAAAGTCTAAATTTCAGTTGATAATCTATAGTAAATAGAAATACCCTCTTAAATGTATTCTAGAAAATATAATGACTAAAACTATATACATGTGGCCTAATATCTAAAAGATTGTCTTTAAAAATATCAATAATGTTTTTCTAATATATATTAGATATTTGATGACCTATTAATATTGATGATGAATTACTTGAATATGGAATATGAGGTTTTTGTTCAGTTATAGGGATGATTAGTATAGTATAACCTAAGTGGTGAATCATTCATCCAATATATTTAAAATGATGTGGAACATGTGCTGATATAGAATTCTATACTTTTCATAATGTTATTTGGATGAATAACTACCACTTGGCATCATATTAGGACTTATTCACCCAAATACTTGGTCCTTGGGACCCACATTGAAATCACCCTCCTTTTTTGACCCTTGTGTACTTTCCTTACTACCCCAGGATCTTTGACCTAGAGATGGCCTCTATTTACCTAGATCTACTCTTTTAATCAATAACAACATAATGCTACTTCACCACTTATTCAATAAGCGAGTGATATTGTTAATAATAACATGTATGCACCCTTTCATTATTTTTAGGATATTTACTCATACGAGATATTTTTTCTTACTAAGAAATATTTTGATTTTCTATAAGTATTTTGCAAGAACCCAAATAATAAAGAGATGCCCAATACACATACATGTTAAAACAAGTAGCCCTCCTTTCATGTGACGTTCATGAAGGACTTGCAAATAACAAGTCTCTCTCTCCGAATGAGTTTAATGTGTAACTTATGAAGAAGAAGTGTCCCTACATCCATGAGAGTTTTATGTGAAACATACAAATAATAGGTGTCCTCCCACCATTGAGGTTGATGCAGAACCTACAAATGATGTTAAGTAGTGTATGATGGAAGAACAACCTAAAATACATTTTATTCGCATAATGATGTTTGTAAATCACATATTACAATTGTTCTTATAAGAACTATCATGCAATCTATTTTTCCTTGAAGTTGAAGTTTTATTTGTTTTGTAGTATAAAATGAGGTTGATGCATAAACTAAAAATAATGTTAAGTAATATATAATTAAAGCACAACTTCAAATAATTTTTTTTCTCATAATGATGTTTCTATATGACATTTTGATATTTTTATTATATATAAGCCCTGAAAATAAATCCATTTTCCTTAAATTCAAAGTTTCATTTGTTTCATAGTGTACCATTGTGTTTGCAATGAAAGTGTCTTATTTTTTCCAAATTAGGTAACACATGGAGATGGTACTGATATATCTACTTGATTGGAACTTGGTTCATCAAACCTGAACTCCATGGGGGATAATACTAAATAGAAGGATGATATAGTACATATATATATAGTTCTTTTTTCTAGACATAAGTTTCTTTCATGTTCCCCATGGGCCCTCATTAAAAACCTTTATGATTCATCATTCAAGTTGAAATTATTGTATTTTATAGCATATTTTGTGTGTATGATATGAGTCACTTAAGAGGGCACATCCTTCTCTTTCACATTGCAAATTCCTTGGAGTTTGGCAATAGTGTTATAGTGTGGTGTGCTACTCATGATAGATGGTATTAGAGCTAAACACAACACTTGTGTATATTATATAGCCTTAATTTCAACTCATATATGAACATAAGGGACTTTTAATCCATAGAACCTAAATTGGGGTGCCCAAAATTGGTGCACATACAGGGGTTTTGACATAATCACCTTATATACGCCTATATGTACCTTATATACGCCTATATGTGGTAATTGAAGTCCTTTTCGTGCACCTACTTGGCTGAAGTGGATCCTAAATTGACTAAAATGTTCTACTTTAAAACCTAGCATGTCATATCTTCTTTAAGGACTATACTAAAACACATATTTATAAGAAAGAAAGATATCTTCTCTTCTCTCCCTTAAATGTGTTTATTCTAGTGTCTTTACTATATGTGACCTAAGGTGGGTACAATAAAATACAAATTAGTAGGTAGAAATGGATGAAAATGGTAATGTTTCTAAGATTTTATGGTTGAGAAATCTTATATTATTAAATCTCTTGCATATGGCCCAGAAACTCATCGTAACAAAAATGGTGAAGGACCATTCTAGAAACAACTATGATAAGGGCCAAAGGAAGAACCCTAGGTAGGAACCCAAGAAAATTGTCATACATTTTGCACATTAGTCCATTTACATGGGGGATTGAAAAGAGAAGAGGTGTATCTTATTTGAAGTTGTGCATAACTAGGTAATGCAAACATCCTCAGTCCTACATGGGAAAACACAAAAACCCTTACAGTTGTTGATCGTCTAACACTAAATCATAACAAATTCTATGTAACCAATGTGGGAGATGTCCATGATAAAGTTGATACTTGGACGATATTCACAGAAATAACTATTAGGGCCCTTAGGTTCCTATTTAAATATAAGGTCACATATGTCATCTAGCAATTGGAGAGTTCAACAAAATCATGGTGGGAAAATTACAACAACTTGTTCCCATAAATTGGGAAGCTTTTAAACATATGTTCACTAATTATTAAAAGCTCATTTTTTATTTAAAGGAAAACTAAAAGCAATATCATACCCTGATGAAAGGAAATGTTACCATTGGTTAATATGATTTAAAATTGCATTATACTAGAGTCCCATGTTGAAAAACTAGTTGAAGAAGATTAGGGAGGACCATGTTGTTGATGGGCTCTACATTATTCTAAAGGATTTGTCTCATCTTCCTGACCCACTACCATTTAATATGCATGTAAACATTCCTTATCCATTGAGAAAGCATAGGGAACAGGATGGGGATAAGCACCCAACCTAGGCTATCTAGGACTTACTAATGTTGTGCCTACCAAGCCAGAAACAAAGGGACACACAACAATAATGGAGATAAGAACATGAGTAGAAATAGGAATCTCGAGAATCCCCAACATGTAATTACAACTAGGGACCTAATCATACTTACAATATAGGTCATGTTGAGAACAATATTGGAATCCAAAATCAAGGATAAAGACCAAACCAAGATTGTCCTAGGTGTCACAATTGCGACTCAGGACACCTTGGACAATGATAGATTTGTGGGCTAGAGTTCAACTCTGTAAAGAATCAGGGTCACTTCAAAGAACTATACCTCCTCCTCCTCTATTTTGGGACACAAAAAATGACTATGAGAAAGCCCATGTCTTCTCCTTAAATGTTTAGGAGGAAACTCCAATGGAGCAAATTAATGGAAGATATCATTGAATGAAATTTACCCTCATAACTTAATTATCATAACTACAATATTTCAGGAACCATTTATGCATGTTACAAGTGTATATATGTATGATTTATCTCTATGATCATTTCATAGTTTATCCTTTTTACTTTGGGTGAAATCACCTCTTTATTATTTGAAGACTTGACTCTATACTTAATTTAAGGATATAGAACTTACGATATATCTTAATGTGATTAATCTTAATGGTTGAATTCTGACCTCCTAAAATATTTTCAAAGAAGCCCCTATTCATTACGCCAATCACCTACTAGAGTCTGAATTTCTACTTTTAAACATGGGAAAAAAATTCCCACATATTTGGATAGACTAGTTCTATAAAATCATTTCATCATTTATTGTTGTGCCAACAAAATCATTACATTCATGGAAAATCTCCCCATTCTTGTTATTCATGGAAAAAATTATGGAACCATGACATTCTCATCTCCTCAATAAAGTTAGTCTATCATACCAAAAGGGCCCAATCATATCTAGATGCTACACCTATAATTATTCTTGATAAAATTACATATAATTATATACATATATATATGTATATATATATTTATTTATATATTGTGTGAGTATCTGATTGACTCTCTCAAGGAACTCCTTAGTCTACCTCCAAATTGATATTCAGTTGCCCATATATTTAGCACTGAGCACCACACCTATCTCTTAGGCATCACATAGGATGAATAATGTAGAGTCAATTGAACTCAAATAAATTACCTGAATTGCTTGACCGACATTGTATATACCCTAGATCTTCCCCTTGGGGATCACCCATACTATTTTCAAATTAAAAATTATGGGTCCTTATGAATGTACATCACATCATATGATTTATCAAGCCACTGTGAGGAATAAGTATCCATTTCCTTCAATTGACAATATATCCATTAGCTCATCTTTGCCCATTTTTACTCCAAGGTCAAATTTCAATTTGGATACCAATTGTTGAAGGTTAAGGACGAAGTCATCCTTAAGATATCCTTTAGTACTTGAACACAGATCATGATTTTTTGTCATGCCTTTTGGGTAGATGAATGCCCTGAGTGTCTTTACAAATATGATCAAGGGAGCCTTTTGACCCTTTCTTAGTGAGTGTGAAGTGGACTTTATAGATATCGTCTTGATATATTTGAATGTTGTTAATGACATTATGTCCACCTTTGTAAAGTCCTTGACATTCCACATATAGATATATTATGCCAACTTGTCTACACGTGGATGATGGACTTCTACGGTCATTTTCTTGGATTACGTCATTTTTGGTTGGAAGATTTCAATCAACCTTGCTAAAGTCTCTATTTTTCTTTAATAAAGTATCCTAAAAAATTCATGAAAGGGATGTCATTTTGTTGTATTAATTACATGTTTATTTGTAAGTGTGATCCCCCCACAAAATTATGGGTCGAGTTCAGCCATTTTTGTTGCAAAACTCAAAAAATGTTGGACAATATCAATTGCAACTTGCATAACTATGTATATCTTCAATCTCATTTTTTCTCTTCTACCGAAACCCATGCACATCAATTTTTTAGGATTATTATTTATCTACTAATTAAGGGTAGATGGGTAAAGCCCAAAGATTGTCTAGCTAGCACATTTGAGTATGAGATAAAGTAGTTCTTGCTATTTTAGAAGTGGGAGAGGATTTTACTACCACATTGCCAAACTATTAGAATGGAGTACTAGCTTTTATGTTGGAGTGCATGTGATATGAGTGTTTGAACTATCCAAAAGAGGGTATGCTCACTCGAGTGGTGGGTATGGTGTTCACAACACACGTGTGGGTAACTCACTTTTCTTCAATGGGTTGGGCCTAGCTCGGGCTCGTGATTCTTGGGTCATGGGTCGTCGGAATTGTCTTCCATGTATTTTTACATAAAAGCATAACTACTTAATTAATTTATAGATTACTTCCCTTAAATATATTTTTTATACTAAATAGGAATTGTTTCTTAGTGTACAAAAAAACATGTGTTTTTAATGTATTAGAAAAGCATTGGCAGGATCATGGTATATATTTGGTGCTATAATAAGGCTTGATTGATTAGGGTTACACACACTCAAAATAATCTTTCTCCTATTATCACTATTTGTTGTTCGATGGATTGTGTTTTCCACCACCTTCCAGGCCCTAAGTATTTCATGTAGAGACCTCCTTCTCCTATATGAGTATCGTAACTAGACTCTCGTTCAACTCTTTCACAGAAGGTATGAACTTTTTTGTGGAGTTACCTAACATTCAGTGAGTGTACCAATAAAGATGCTTGACGTCTTCCTTGCATATGCTAAATGTGAACATGTGACAAGTTGATTTGTGTATGTGTAACATGCTTTTTTGAACAACGTCTGATCGAACTCCATTTTTTATTATTATGCATCTCAATATGATCTTTTGCTTCTTACTAGGTATCTTAACATGGCATGTAAAACCAGTTAATCAAATCACAATTGCTTTCTATTGCATTTAATGATGAGTTAGTTCCAACAATATTAGAGAAATTGATGTACTTTCATCTTTAAACATGGTTGGTTGTGAACATGTTCTTCCTAAGGTTGAAACACTTGGTATTCCATAATTTGATAATGTCAACTTCAACTTTTGGTAGAGCCAGTTGAAAATCCATCTTAATATGTTAGGGGTCATTGTGATTGTATAATATAACTCCCTCATACTGGATGCAAAAGGCCTTAAGAGTGTAGAAAAAATCATTGATCGGAAGGAGAGGGAGCATTATTTTAGTGGTTGTATCCTCCTTGCATTTTCTAACGTCTTGTATTAAATATACTATACACCTCATGTCACGACAACAATAATACTATGGGGGATGTTAGATTAGAAATGTATAACTAATAACTGATGACCATCAAGTATTTTGTTTCAAAATTCCATATTTTTTGTATGCTAGAGATTCAACTTGTTTATGAAGAAACATATGAATTTTGACTATTGCATGATAACCTTCTAAAAGAAAGTATAAATTTCCCTTATAAATTTATTGTAATGTCTATCATTGAGAAGTTTCCTAATTCTTGGGAGTCCTTTGGCCTGAATTTTATGTACAAGAAGGGTGACTTGACCCTAGATGAAGATAAGATTGGTATCGTAGTAGAGGAGAATGACTTGAAAGAGAATGAAAATATGCCTATTAATTTCAGCTCTAGTGTCAACCTTGTGACTTCTAACAAACATCACTAAGATAAAAATATATATCACATAGACCTAAGGCTAAAATTCAAAAGAAACCAAATAACAAATCATGTTGGGTGTATGAACATGTTGGCCATTAGAACAAGGGTTGTAAAGTGCAGAAGAGTAAAAAATATGATCCATCTACAACTGAACAAGAAGTGATTAATATGATGACTACTGAATTGAACCCCAATGATGGGTATGCATGTAACAAATTGGAAGTACTTTGTTTTTTCTAAATTGCTTTATTGGATTACAGACATGAGGGTGAATGTCCTTGTTTGTTCAGACATGTCCATATTTGTGTCTTGATAGGTCTCTAAGGGGAGATATGTGACTTTGGATGACTCCACTCTATACAAGTAAAAGGAAAAAGACAAGCGAACTTCCAATTCCTTTGGAAATGGTTCTTGACACAAAGTCAAACATGTTCCATCTATTTGGCATAATATCATTAGTGGTGCAATATAAGTCAGATAAGGTTTAAAACTAGATTTTAAGTGTAATAAATCAATTCCAACACATATTTGTAATAATTTGTTTGATCGTAAAACTTTTTTGTGACTTGGAGAATACTTTTAAGATTCAAGTAGAATATATTTCAAGTTGTAGATTGTATGTGAATGCCAATTTGTTTTTATTTAATGTTAGTTTGTATGATGTATGTCAGGTAGATTTGGGTTAAGTAAACATTGACTCAACAAAATTAATGATGTATCTTAAATTAAACCTTAAATCCATATAATGTGTGTGTAGTTTAAATTACCAAGAAAGCATTTTCATTCTATCGATAGGCCTTATAATATACTTGATTTAGTGCATAGTGATATTTGGAAATTTATTAGAATTCCAACTAGGGATCACACACATTATATTAGTAGCATCTATTGACTTATATGCATAATTTATATAGACTTTTTGCCTCACACTTGCATTCATTTTTAATACACTTTCTATCTCATGTTGCCTCTAATCACACTAGATTTCATACTTTATAGTTGTGTTTACTTGTTTCATATTTGTGATCATATGTACATCATGTTGACAAAGATATGGGGTTAACTTGTCCATGATCTGACTTTATTTAGATTCCCCAAAGGATTAAACAAGTTTGAAGACAAATGTAAAGTTTTTAATATAAACATTCCATATGATTTATGTGACACACTATGTCAGTTGCGGGAAGAAGCAACCTCACCCTGAAATTTTGTAGCAAGGCATGTCAGCCATCTCACACATCATGTCCTCCCATTCAAGAATTCAACAAAGTCCCTACCTAGCACTAACACATTGTTTCTTAATTGTACATGATGTGTCCTTTTAATCCATGAGTCATTTCAACATGACAACTCATCGTGTCTTAAATGCACATGTCAGGTTCACTAAATCCGCCTAGAATTCCTCAACTTTCAGCAACACCGTGTGTCGGCAAACTAATACGTCGTGCATCCTTCGCACGGAACAATTATCACTTCAGTTATTGATAGCAGCACCCCATGTTGGATCACCAACACACTGCGTCACTGGCGATTTGAGCACAATTTTGAGAGAAACTATCCCTCTTTTTTAAATACAAAAAGACACTTATGGGACAGTTATCACTTGTTAATTGAAGAGTTCTTCGTTGGATGAGACAAAGATGTTACTCAAGAGAGAAACTCTTCTCTACCTCATTTCTCATCTCCAACTTCAGAAAAGGTTTCCGTTCTTCATTACAACCCCTCATAAGAGAAGTTAGCTAGAGTAGGAGCGGTAGCAAGGAGGAAACCTTACCTTCTAGCCAAAGTTCTACTCTTATTTCTTTTTTTCCATGAATTTCTTAGTTCTTTATCTTCACTAATTATGTTTAGCTTTATGATTCTCCACATGTATCTATGTTTTACAACTGTGGGCAAATAGAACTCTTTTATTGGGCATGGGAGAGTAACTCCTACGTCATAGCTTATATGAACCCGAATGTTATTCTTAATACTAGTTGTTTACTATTCTAAGATTTTATCGATGCTTAATTCATTTTCATACATGACTAAACATTTTGTTTGCTTATGTTATTATTCTTATATAATTTGGGAAGATATGTTTAGAGGTATGAAAATGTAATCATGGCAACACTTCCTTGAACACAGGAGTGGCTGGGAATGTGCTGAGGAATCAAAATTTGTGGATCAAATCAAAGTATATGCATGGTAGTGCTATATAGAGTTAGAACTATATCATATGACCACGAGGTGTATGAGACACTGACCTCCTTTGTTTTCTCAAATAGTATGTTATATTTTCATTGTTCTATTAAGTTGTGATATGGAAGTGAAATCTCATTCCCACGTTTGATTGAATATGTTTATAATCATCATTCAAAAGACTTGTGTTTACTTACTTTGTTCTTTTCTTTTGAACTAGTTAAATTTAATCAATGCAACTTAAGAAAATGATCTAGATTGTTGAACCATAACATTCTTTAGCCTAGCTAACCTATCTCCTTATGGATACGATCTTGACTATAATAGATGTATACCTACAAGGGAGAAATGAGTTGAGACAATCAAATATTAAAAATCATTTTCCAATATGACCAAAAAAGTTTTTGGATCGTTTCCAGGGAGCTATGGTACTTTTAGTTATAGTGGAAGTGTAAATTAGTATTCAAGACTAGATCACCATTTTTTACTATTCATCATGTGATACCTTTTTTTGTATTTAAAACTTAATTCTTGGTTTTGTAGGTTGCATGTGGTGTTTTAAGATGGGCCTTGAACCTTCTATCTTTTTGGATCCATAAATTGAACGCACATTCAACATCCATGGGAGAGCAAGGAGCAGTGAAAACTCTTCAAACTTGGAGGATTCACAACCATCATCACCCCCATTCAACCTCTTATTCTTCACCACCATCTTCACCAAATCACCAAGAGACGATCATGGATGACAACAAGCCACTCAGAGATTTCATTGTCCTTGTTATCATTAACATATGTGGAGCTATTGACCAACCAATTATAGAAGCTAGTAACTTCTTCATCAGCCCCACTATTATGCAGATGATCCCACAGAACATGTTTGGAGGAAATCCAATGGAAGATATGAATATTCACATAGTTGAGCTACAATATATGAACAATTTCAAGATATATGACATGGTCGCTGATGGGATACATATATATTGTTTAAGTTCACCTTGAGGGATAGAGCCAAGGCATGGATTCCTTCCTTACCCAACATGTCTATTAAAGTTGGGAAGCTGATTAATGCTTCTCTTGCTAAGTACTTTCTACCTAAAAAGGCCGCATAACTAAGGAGCCATCTCACAAATTTCAAACAACATGAAGGTGAAACGTTGTATGACACATGGGAGAGGTTTGAAGACCTTCTTAGTCTTTTCCCTTGCCATAGTTTAGCTAACTGGTTGTTATTGCAAACATTCTACAACAGCCTATTCTACAACACTCATATGACTATAGATGATGCTATGAATGGAGCCTTGATGAAAAAGTCATACAGGGAGGCGTATGATATTATTAAAGACATGGAAATTATCCATTACCAATGGAATCCAAATAGGACCATGCAATCTTCTTCATCAAACTCTTCTATTGAAAAGTTGGGTGGAAAGAATTATGTTGACGTAGTTGATCTTATCGCAGCCAAGCCTTAAGGTCTTCTATAAAAATTTGAGAAGTTGAGCACTCATTACATTCAAGTAGTCCAACAAGTTGGTGATGCATGTGGAGTTGTAGGGAAGAATTCTTCTTCTTGATTTGCGCAACAAATGAATGTTGGAGAGATTATAGAACAAGAAAATGTAGTAGGGAGTTGCAGCAAAAAGTAGTCCTACAACCCCTACTCCAACACTTATAACCCAAGATGGAGAGATCATCCTAATTTATCCTACATGAACACTAGCAATGCTCAAAACCCACATCAACAAAAAGGTCAAAATCAGCAACAAAAAATGGACAATCATCATCCCATGAACAACAACCCACCATATTCAGCAACAATAGCCTGAGCTATTGGCATCAACAACAGTCCCAACCAAAGTCAATTCTAGTGAGAATTCTTGAGACCTTTGTCTCAACTTGAATTTAGTAGGATGAAGAATTTCACAATCATGGGAAACTTCTCAAGGATGCTATTTCTCATATCTCTTCCAAAGTTGACAACATTGTTACCCACACAAAGATGCTAGAAAATTAAATTGTACAACAAGCTCTAGCCATCCAAAGGGATTCTTTTGGATCACTACCGAGCCAATTGAAGATGAAACCAAGGAATTGCAAATCTATTACTCTAAGGAGTGGAGTTGTAATTGAAAGACCCCCACTACCAAATGATGGGATAGTTGATGAGGTTACCAACAAAGAAGATAAAACTGATGAGAAGTAAAAAAAGAAGAATTACTACAAACACACTACTTCTTACACTCATAGGTTTGCACACAAGGATGATGTCAAGTTTAACAGATCCATGGACATCCTCAACAAGCTTTATGTCAACCTTCCTTTACCTGAAGTTATTGCAGAGATGCCATCCTATGCAAAAATTTCTCAAAGACATATTAACTAAGAATAGGAGGCTAGATCAAGTGGAGATTTTTATGACATCATAGAGGATTAGTTCTATCATTCAAAATAGGATATCGTAGAAACTTGATGACCTTGCATCCTTCAGCCTTCCATGCAAAATAGGTGACACTACTTTTCACAAAGGTCTAGTTGACATTGGATCTAGTATCAACCTTATTCCCTTTTCACTCTTGCAACAACTTGATCTTGGAGATTTGAAGCTGACTAAGATGTCCATTTAATTATCAAATCATTCCATGAAGTATACCAAAGGTATTGTAGAAGATGTACCTATGCAAGTTGGAAAATCTTACATTCCTTGTAACTTTGTTGTGTTGGACATGAATGAAGTACCATCCAACCCTATCCTCTTTTGAAAACCATTTAGCCAAACAACTTATTATATAGTTTAAGGTACAAGAAGTAAACTCACTCTTCAAGTAGGAGAGGAGACAATGGAGTTCTCCACCTTTGATGACATGAAAGCCTCAAACAAAAGACAAGAAATATGCATAGTTGATTGTGCTGATAAACTCTAGGTTTTTCTAAAATTATTGTTAATTGTTGTGAAGAGGATGAGCTACACATATCCATCACAACTGAAGTTATAGATTCTACTTCTATATATAACTCTCATCTGACAAATGAAGATATTCCATCTCACTAGACAAATTCCAACAAGTCTATAATGGATAAAAAGGTAGAACTCATACCCCTCCACCGGGGCTAACATATGCTTTTCTTAACCCTGGTTTTACTGCTCCCATGATTATAAATGTTGATTTAAATAAACAAGAACTCAAATTTCTTAATGAGCTTTATTTGCACAAAGAAGTTATCAGTTACTCCATTGATGATTTGAAGGGCATCAATCCTTCCATTTGCATGCACCAAATTAATTTAGAACATGATGCCAAACCATGTATAGAGCCTGCTAGGCATTTAAATCAAAATATGCATGAGGTTGTAAACAAGGAATTTTTAAGTTAAGAGATGTACAAATCATATACCCTATAAGTGATAGCCCATGGGTGAGGGTTATTCATCTAGTGCCCAAGAAAAAGTGTGCAACTATCATTAAAGGGGTTAATGATGAGCTAATCCAACAAGGTGGCACATGTGTATAGATTAAATGAGACTAAATAAGGCAACTCGTAAAGATCATGTTCCTTTTCTTTCATTGATATGATGCTCGAAAGATTAGCCAATAACTCTTATTTTTTCTATCTCGATGGATATTCTGTATTTTTTCAAATACCAATATACCAGTTCAAGAAAAGACCACATTTAGATGCTCCAATGGGACTTATTCTTATTGAAACATGCCATTTGGCCTTTGCATCACTCCAATTACTTTTCAAAAATGTATGATGGTCCTTTTCTCTAATTTGATCAAGGAAATAATGGAGATTTTCATGTATGATTTTAGCAGGTATGGCAATTCATTTGGCGAGTGCTTATCAAATTTATTAAGAGTTCTTCAACATTGTAAAATGTTAGCCTAGTTCTCAACTAGGAGGAGTTCCATTTTATGGTGCAATCTACAGTTTTACTAGGCCATGTGGTGTCTGACAAGGGTATTAAAGTTGACAGGGCCAAGGTAGAAGCAATTGAAAAGATGTCCACTCCAACATCCACAAAAGATGTTCCTAGCTTTCTTGGCCATGCAGGATTTTACATACATTCTATCAAAAACTTCTCCAAGATAGACAAACCATTAAGCTCACTTCTTGTTAAAGATGTTGACTTCATTTTCAGTTCTGATTACCAAGCCACTTTTAGGAAGCTAAAGAATGCTCTTATTTGTGCCCCCATTATTCAACCCCCAGATTCAAATGTACCATTTTAAATTATGTGTGGTACAAGTGACTACGCTATTGATCCAGTCCTATGGAAAAGGAAAGAGAGAAAACTCCATGCTATCCATTATGACAGTAAGATCCTAGATGAAGAACAAATAAACTTTGCCACTGGGGAGAAGGAGATGCTAGCAATAGTATAAGCCTTATAAATTCACAAAATATCTAGTAGGGTCCAAGTTGTAGTCTACACCATCCATGCTAAATAAGGTATTTTCTCAACAAGAAAGATGCCAAGCAACACCTAATTCGATGAATATTATTGATTCAGGAGTTTTACCTCTATAAGAGACAAAAAATTGTATAGAGAACAATGTTTTTGATCACTTCTCAAGGCTAACATGTACGCAACAGATTCTCTCCCCATTGATGACTGCCTACCTATTGAAAGATTGTATTCTATTGATGCTTTTTCGGTCCATTGGTTCATTGATATTACCAATTTCCTTGCTACCAGACATATTCCCCCTAACCTCCCTTATCAACAAAAGACGAAATTCCTTCACGTTGTAAAATTATACTATTGGGATGACACATTGTTATTCAAGCAAGTCATATGTGCTCTGATCTAGAGACTGGGAGATGATGAAGAGATCCAAACTATCGTTTTAATTGCCATTCTTCTTCCCACATAGAGTACTTTGGAGGGGAGAAGACATCTACAATAATTTTGCAAGAAGGTCTCTATTGTCCAACATTATTATGAGGCATTCATGCTTATTCCAAAGCTTGTGAAAAATGCCAAAGGATAGGAGGTATATCAAGAAGACATGAAATGCCTCTCAACTCCATTCTTGAGATATAGGTATTTCATGTTTGGGTCATGGACTACATGGGTCCCTTTCCTTCCTCATGCAACTACAAATATGTCTTATTTGCATGCACTTATCTATCTAAATGGGTCAAAGCCATTCCTACTGAAGCCCCAGATGCAAAATATGTAATCAAGGTATTTCAGAAGATAACCTTACCCCATTTTGGAATTCCAAGAGATGTGATATTTGATGGAGGAACACATTTCAATTAAAAGTAACTCAATAATTTCCTCAACAAATATTAGTTCAACCATAAGATACCTACTCCATAACGCCCTAAAATGGCAAGACAAGTTGAAGTATCAAATAGGCAGATGATGAACATAATGGAGAAAATGATTTCTAATTCAAGGAAGGATTTGGCACTCAAGTTGGATGACACTCTATCTAGAAAACCTCCAAAATATCTATTGGAACAACAACATTCAAGTAGATTTATGCCAAGTCATGCCACCTTCCTCTAGATTTAGAGCACACAACTCTATGGGCATTCAAATTCTTAAATTTTGATCTAAAGAAAGTAGTTGAAAAGAGAATGTTGCAACTCTAGGATCTTGAAGAAATCCATCTAGATGCCTATGAAAATGCAAAAATATACCAAGAAAGGACGAAGGTATGGCATAACAAGAAGATTAGAAGGAAGGAATCCACTTAGGGAGATAAAGTGATAGTTTTAAAATATAGGTTGAATATTTTCCAAAGCAAGATACATTACAAGTGGTCTACCTTTCCTTGTGCTAAAAATCATTCCATACGAGACTGTGAAGCTCCAAGGGAAGGAATTAACATTCAAAGTCATTGCGCTAAGATGCAAGTTGCACTTAGAAGGAGAGAAGATTGAGAAGAGAGTTTCATGCTCCCCCATTGACATTCTCTAAGAAGAATCAAGTCTCACTCTGAACATTCAATACAGGACCTAGTGGGAGTTGACCCCACATTTAGGATAGTTTTAAGCTTTTTACTCAAAGAACTTTTTTTTTCAAATAAGTTTATCATTAATCAATATAATAACTTAGACCCTCATAGATTATATCTAAATTATTGTAGGTGATGAAGAAAAATCAAACTTCAACAAGTTGGCTTAAACATGGTGTTCCTTCCGAATGATGCACCATGTCAATCTCAATAGAAATAATTTTGGCCAACCAGTTCAGAACACACGATGTGTGGCATAGCCAACATGACGTGCCATGTTTGAGGAAATATTGTCAAATATTCACCAAGAAGCAAACATGTCATGTGACTTTCAGACAAGTCATGATGGAAATAGAATTCACTTATGCAAACTTCAGCTAGAATCAGACATGACATGCATTAAATCACACAAGACATGTCACAAGTTGGATGACCATATAGGGGATTTTTATGAAGGTGAACTCAGTATGTCTTTTTCAAGACACTACGTGTTAATTCCAAGAAAATAAAAATAAAAAGAAAATAAAATTTAAACATGATGTGTGTCTAGATAGACACATTGTGTTGGACACACTGAAATAGGGTTCTTAACCTCAATCTCAAAGTCATTCCCACACCTTTCTCTAATTCAAGTGTGTTCATAAAAGCCTTCAATAGTTGTGTTTGTTTGCACCACTTCCATGTTTAGATTAGTCGAGTCCATTGCTCCAAGTTGATGGATCTCCAGCTCTGCAAGCTCTGGTAGTCACTCCCTTTCTATCTTGCTACCTATTTCCGCCAAACATTCTCTTTCACACAACAACAAATTAACCACCAAACCAGCTCACTACAAGATTGTCACAAGATCATCATTGAGCGCTCATCTTCCCACATCTACTGCTCCAAGATCTCTGCCACACAACAATGATGATGAATCTACAATAGCTTCTCCACCCTCTTTGTCCCCGAGCACACCGTCCCAGTAAGAGCACAACCTGATTCAATAACACTACCATCAAGGTTTTCAGGAGTCACAAACACATTGTGATCCCAGTCTTCTTCTTCACCTGAGATTTTCCTAAAATCACAACAGACATGCCATGTTTGTTCTCCTGACACACTATATCCATTACTCCAGTAATAACTCTTCAGTGCTCATGGTCCCCATAAAGTAAGAAAGTGCCACAAAGGCATAAGCTACTCTTCTGTACTAACATACATCTCGTCCACTCAATTCAACATCACTAACAATGAAGATGTTACCTAGCAAAATATGATCTCAAGTAGGGTCCTTCCTACGTGTTTTACTTGCTACAAGACAATCGAAACATTGTTCTTCAAGGATGGGGAGTTGGGATTTGCTAAGGATGTAGGACTCAAACACACTAGCAGCCATGTAATCCCTACTTACCCTAGATTGACATATGAGTTTCTTACTACTCTACATGTGGTGGAAGAACCAAAGAAACCACATGAACCATTTTGAATAATCAATTTTGAATTATTAGCCATGATCTCACTTTTAAACAATTTTGTGATGCATATCAATGTCCATATGGAGGGAGTATAGTAATTCCTCAACAATTTAACAATGATGATTTCTAGAGGGATATCACTAAAGATGACCTTCATGATGCTAATGTTACAAGGGCATTACACATCCAAAACCCAATCTTCTGCTGCATGCACAAGATTCTTAGTACTTGTGTTTTTTCCAGGAATGAAACACAAATGTACGTGGAAAAGAAGAATTATTTTTCTTATGGGCAATGCTATACAATTATAAAATAATTGTAAGATATTTATCCTCTATCATTTTTTTTAGGTCCAAAAGAATATAGCAGGTGATATGATGATTGGAGAAACAATAACCCATATTGGGTCTTTAAGTTGGACTCATGGCTAATTGCATTAGGGATTGTTAGATTATAAATATATAACTAATAACCCAGGACCGTCAAGTATTATGTTCCAGAATTTTGTACTTTTCATAAGGTAGACGTAAACCTATTTCTAAACAAAAATATATACATTTTGACAATTATGTGATAACCTTCTAATAGAAATTATATATTTTCTTGATGAATTTATTATAATATCTATCATCGAAAAGTTTCCTAAGTATTGGGAGGCCTTTGGCTTGAATTTCAAGTACAAGAAGGGTGACTTGACCGAGATGAACATATGATTGGTATCATAGTAGAGGAGAATGACTTGAAAGAGAATGAAAAGATGCTTGTTAATTTCAACTCTAGTGTCCACCTTGTGACTCCTAAGAAACATCACCAATACTAAAATAATATGACATAAACTTGAGGTCGAAATTTGGAAGAAACTAAAGAACAAACCCAATTGAGTTTATGGCCATTCGAATAAGGGTTGTCATGTGAAGAAGACTAAGAAATATGCCACATATTCACTGAGGAGGAAGTGAGCAGTATGATGACTACTTAGTTGAACCTCAATGATGGGTATGTATGTAACAAACTAGAAGTACTTTCTTTTCTTGAACCGCTTTATTGGATTATAGACATGAGCGCTATTGTGAATGTTTGTTCTGACACGTCATAGTTTGTGTCTTGATAGGACTCTGAGGGTAGATATATGACTTTGGATGACTCCACTCTGTATAAGTAAAAGACAAAGGATGGTTGGACTTACCATACCATTGGGAGTAGTTCTTCACATAGAGTCAAACACATTCCATCTATTTGGCATAATATCATTATTGGTGCAACCTATGATAGAGAAGGTTTAAGACTAGATTCTAAGTATAATAAATCAATTGCTACATGCATTCGTAATAGTTTGTTTTATGATAAAACTTATTTATGTTACCTAGAGGATATTTTAAAGATTCAAGTATAACATATTTCATATTCTAATTTGAATTTGAATGCCAATTTGTTTTTATTGAATTTTGCTTCATATGATGTATGCCATGTACATTTTGGTCAAGTACATATTGACTAAATAAAAAAATGATGAATCTGAAATTAAACCTTAAATCTATATAGATTGTGTGTAGGTTAAATTACCAGGAAAACATTTTCACTCTAACGATAGGACTTCTAATATACTTGATTATGTGCATAGTGATATCAAGAAATTTAATAGGATGGTAACTAGGGATGACATGTGTTACATTTCTAGCATCTATTGATGCTTTATATGCATAATTTATATAAAAAAAAATTCTCACTCTTGCATGCATTTTCAATCCACTTTTTAATCTCAAGTTTTTGGCAATCATACTAGATTTCCCACTTTATAGTGGTCTTTACTTGTTCCATGTTTGTGGTCACAAGCACATCATGTTGATAAAGAAATGGAATTAATTCATCCACAATCCGAATTTATTTGGATTCCCCAAAGGATTGCACAAATTTGAAGACAAATATGAAGTTTCTGACAAAAACATGTTGTGTGATTTGCACAACACATTGTGTCATTTGCATGCAAAAGCATTGTTGCCATGAATAGCAACACTCGATGTGTCAGCAATCTGACATGTCATATCCTCCCATTTAAGAATTCATTGAAGTCCTTTTCTTGCACCAACATGGTGTGTCTTAAATGCACACAATGTGTCCTTTCAATCCAGGAGCCATTGTAACACAACAACTCAGCATTTCTTAAATGCACACATCATGTTAAATGAACCCAAAATTTCCTAAATTTCCTAACCTTGCAGAAACACAGTGTGTGGCCAAACGACACGTCGTGCATCCTTCGTACAGGACATTTATCACTTCAGTTATTGAGAGAGACACATCACGTCGGCTCACCAACATGCTATGTCGCCAGTGATTTCTACACAGTCTTGAGAGAAATTGTATCTCATTTTAAATACAAAAGGACACTTATGGAATAGTTATCACTTGTTAGTTTAAGAGTTTTTGAATAGATAATAGATCAAATAAGGAAGAGGATGACTTTGGAGAAGACATGGTGGTTACTCAAGATAGACACTCTTCTCTACCTTATTTCTTTTATCAGACTATAGCAAAGGTGTTCATTCTCCTTTCCAACCCCTCTGAAGAGAAGGTTGCTGGAGTAGGAGCAGTACCAAAGAGGAAACTTTGTCTTCTAGACAGAGCTATTCCCTTATTTCTTTCCTTCCATAAGTCTCTTAATTCTTTCTCTTCTCTAAATTATGTTTAGCTTCATGTTACAACCCCGAATTTTGGGTTCCTTTGGTGAGAAATGTAATTTCTCACATTAAAGATAGTGGAACAAATAATGATATAATTTGTTTTGAATAAATGATCTACGTTTACAATAGCCTTGATGGTTTTATTGTGGGATTTATTGTCTATTGGGCCCAAATAACGAGGAAATTCAATTAATAAAGGAATAATTGAGAAATCAAGAAAAGAAAGATGCGGAAACCTCTAGAAGGAAAAAGAATGTAATCCAAAGGCGGATTTCATGCCTCTTGGATTCCTTGGGTCCCAAGGAGTCCAAAGTTGCATAGAGAATGCAATAAGAAAAGAAAAGGTTAATTAAGTATTTCTTTAGTAAGAAAGAAATTGAAATTAATGTTAAAATGTTGGAAATAAGTGGAAAAAGGTATAACTGGGTTATCCTTAGGGGAATTTCGTTTCCCCAGGGATTTCTAATGATAAAAGGAATATCAATGAGGAAAATAAAAGAGAAATAAAGAGAAATCCTCAAAAAGAACTATTTTAATAAGAAATAAACAAGATAATGAGAAATAATGAAGAATAATGCATTTATATGCATCTAGAAGGATAATGAGTATCCTTAAAAGGAATTTCGAAATCTCAAAGTTTCTTGGGGTCCAAGGAGACCCAATAAAGAAAGAGGAAAGAGAAAATACCTATAAAAGAAAATAAGAGAATAATGTAATACATTATTAATGAATTTTGGTGGCATTGCTAAAAAGAAAGTATTTCCTACTAAAGGAAAAATAGAAATCTGTGGCCAATGAATTAAAAAGGGCAAGTATAAAGGAAATGAAAAAGGAAATTTCGAATTTCTAATATCCATATATTAAGAATTATCCAAGGGATAAAGAAGAGAGAGAAAGCTTGCTTTCTAAAGAAGGAGTTGGTTTCCTTTTGGGACAAGAGCTTGCATCTTTATGGATGCACATCTTAGGGTGCGAAAACCCTCCCCTATAAAAGGGGTAGAGATCAGGGGTGAGTTCGGAGGAGTTGCACATACCCTTTCTTCCTTCTTTTCTTCATCTTCTTGGGAAAAACCCTAATCCACGAGTAGTGCTTTCCCTAGAGCAACAGAGATCCGTGGAGTCACCTGGGTGGAGGAGCGAAGTGACACGATGCCAAGGAGGGCTCTGCCATCGTCTCCATGACCTTAAACGCCGTGTCGAGCTTGCAGAAGGCCGGAGCCAGGGCTGCAGGTCGCACACCTACCCTGACCAAACCGAATGCCTAACTTGTGAGCTGGGAGGCGCCCAGATGCTGCGGAGGCCGTCAGAGCAAGCGCAGAGGATGGCGACATGTTTCGGACCTTAGAGAGGGAGGGGGACAGACCTTGACGTGCTGCAAGTCGGCGCTCCAGCGGCGCCTCGCGAGGTTGAGGACGATCAGGCTCGCTTGAAGAATATGCCCTCTTCGGGATAAAGTGCAACCCACTTACACGAGGGGTAGTTTAGTCATTCAGTTATGTTCTCAAAGCAAGCCCCGACGTTGCATGGGCCTGAACACGTGGCAACCTCCCGTTGGATGAAAGTAAGTGAGTTTTGATAAATTCATAGTAATTAATTGGTAGGTCGAATAAGGACATGTTATACATGAAAGTTGATAAGAAAAAAGAGAGGAATCTATTAAAAATATAATTGAAGCCTGATTCCTCTTGAAATTCGAAAAGTAATAAACTTTAATGTAATGATGATTAAATCACCCTATTTTGATATGATTAATGAGATTAGTAGGGTTTAATTAATGATTAAAGTTGATCTTAGCCTGTTAATGATAAAAAGAAACATTAGGAACAAAAAAGATGAACCTTGCACATAATTAGTTAATTTAGAGTTTCTTGTGCATAAATATGTTGTAATGGGCCTTGAAACCCTAATGTTGGTACTTAGGACTACTAATGACTTTAGTTGTTCGATTTCATGAATAGAACTAAGTTTTCAGGGTTATAATCTATTTCGAACATTAAAAGTTGTTAATTTGTGGATAAATATCCTAAATGTAGTAATTAGGGTTTTCTCATGAATCAAGGTAAAGTTAATGATTAATAACGTTCATATGAGCAATAGAGCATAATGAATTACAAATTGATGATAACGATCTTGTCATGAATTAAAATGATAAAAATGACAGTTTTAATGTAAGATAAGTTTGATGGGTTTAATTGATGGATAATGATGCCTTTAATTCGAAAATAAGGTTAAATGTTTTTAAGGGATAACCTTAATATCTTTTGTTGATAATTAGGGTCTAAAATAGTGAAAGATGAAAGGAAATCCTAATTGCAATAGAAACCCTGAAAATGAAATAGTAACCCTAGGGCTCGATTAGGTCTATTAGACTTGGATACCATGATCCATGATAGAAAATATTGGATGTTCATTTCAGGACTGAATTGTGCTTGCTTGCTTGGTTCTGGATTACTTGATTGTTTGGATTAATTCTGCATTCAAGACAACTTGACATGTATGTGGTTAATTATGAATAACTGCCTTAGTTTCCCGATGATTTTCCGGATGGTTAATCGCATTGAATGCAAATTATCCATTGGATGTTCATACTTGCAAATCATAAAGTCACTATGATTATCACATTAAAAAAATAGAAGTATGGATTCTTGCACCTACATGCCACCCTGATGGATGATGCCAAAGGTCAGGCCCAGATGGGTAGACCAATGGACACCTTGAGTGGTGACCCTAGGCACCAAAAAGGTGTTCTATGATATTTCATGACTAGTGGGCACCATGAGTGGTGACCCCCAGGCACCAAGCTCGGGATTGAGAAGGTGGCCTTAAGTCATTGGCAAAAGGGCACCCTAAGGTGGGTATGCCAGGGTTAGGGCAAAAATGGTGGAGAATGTCATACTGAAAAATGTAAATTGGCTTGTTAACTAATTTGATTGTGATTATTAAATTGTTAGCTATATTTGCAAGATTTTGGTTGTTCCCACATACCAGTATATTTCGATATACTGACTGTCGTTTTGCTTGTCGGCGTTTTAGGAACAACAATTGAAAGAACAAACAGTAAATTGACACATTGCAGAAAAAGAAATAAAGTGCAAGGAGGATTAGATAGAATAATTCAAGACCAGGTTAGATAGATTTCCAAGGTTTTCAAAGGTAAGTAAAGTTTTAATTTTATACCAAATTCCAGTTAGTTAGTAGAATTTCATAATTTTTATTGATTATTTGTCGAACCTTTGATCCTGTTAATTGGATAACGACACCGACCTTTTGATCTCCCTTAATTGGGGGTTACCGGGAGGTGGGGTCGTTACAATTGGTATCAGAGCATAGGTTCCTCCAGTAATCTTTAATAATTATTAAATTTTACAAATTTTGTAGAACCCAAGGGAGTTATTAGAGGATTATCCGAAAGACAGAGGTGTCTAAAAAAGGATCACGACCGGGGGCTGGCAATATTTTCCTCCACACCGCTAGTTGGAATATGAGGACTCCCGGATCTGTGTGACTGTCTGGCCAAAGTCTTAGGGTATGATTCAAAATAAGATACCTTTAGGACTCTCTCATCTTGTTCATCCCTTCTCAACTCAAATTCTGTTAAGGACCTTAAGGATTAGGGTTTTCTCTCTTCTCCTCACCCTCTTGAGGTATGGGAAAAGTTAATAAAGTCTAAGGGATCCTCCACCAAATTAATAAAAAGCATGTAAATAAGATGCCATGGACATAAGCTTAATAGATTAAGCGCAAACTAAAGAATAGATACATGCTTAGGTCATTTGACACGAGTTGCCTTTGCCCTCAGGAGAGATCCGAGGATAGACCTCCTTGTGTGGAGGATGAGTAGAGAGAATTAGTCTTGGAGGTAGAGACCTCCGTTAAAAGTAGAGATCTAACACATACTTTGAGGATGATGTTAACCCTAACCCTAAGTGAAGATGAGAGAGAGAGATGACATGATGAGTTAGATGTCATGGTTGACCAGATGTTTGGTTGTCATACGAGCCATGTGAGGTTGGCTGACCTAGAACCTTTGGCAACCCGGAAAAGGGTCGTGCATGTTAAAGCAAAGGGTAGCTCCTTCATGGATGAAGTTAGTGAAGGACCTATAGAAACCTTATGGCTTATGCAAGTAAGGGATAGCATACCCCCAGAGTACGTTAGTGGTATGGTCGTATGTTGAAACCCTGGCCAGAAGGGCATGATGGATGGCTTATGAGATAAGCATAAAGGGATATGAATAATCTTGAGCCAAACATGAGTTGAGCATAGGCTTCAACCACATAGGGCTTTGCTTGAGAATATGAGCCTTCATGGAGAAGGAACCTCTAGTAGGTATGGTTGGAGGTGGTTTTAGCTCTAGAGAGAGGAGGCAAGACCCCAACAAGGAGTTTGGAAGTCTAAAACCCCAAAACTTGAGGAATAGTTGGGAGTTAAGGATGATGCGACCTACATGGATGATAGTGGTTGCCTTATGTTTGATTCCTGGAGGCTGATGATATCTTGGTTACCTTTAGAGGAACCAAACCCTAGAGAGAGGACGATGCTTCTAGTATTCATGGTATAAGTGGTTACCTGCCGGATGAGATAAAGAGTGCCTTAGACCCTGAGGAGGTTTAAGTAACCTGTTGTGAGGTTTTATACCTAGTTGGTTGTCCTGGAAGAAGCCTCGACCCTGATGTGTTGCTCAAGTAGAAGGATGACAAGGAGTACATGACATACCTTGGACATGCTTGATTCGTGGTTAAGAGATTGAGCATGTAGTTGGATACCCAAAAGAGAACCTAGGGTTCCTAGGCCTAAGAGGGGAAGCAGTGTATTCGATGCTCATGATGAGATTTGAGTCTCTATAGTTTCGAGCATGGTACTCCTCCTGTGAAGAGGTAAATGAAATCCCTTATGATAAGAGTATGTTTGATGAACCCCTCACAACTAAGTTGATGTAATGTTGAGGATGAGAACAAGTGCGACCTAGTATGGTTTTGTAGGTACGTTTGTGTCGTAGTAGTTGTTGGTCTAAGCATGCTCATATGGATGTAAACCCTAAGAATGCTTGTGACCTTTGTTATAAAGGTGTAGTTTCCTCCCATCCTGGGAGAGCGACCCTTTGGTAGGGAGTTTACCAGTTTGGTTGGTTTTGAAGTAACGTAAGGAGGTTTCATAGGATCTTGAGAAGCTAAGTGAAGAATACATGGCATGAGAGTGGACCTATAGACCCATAGATAATCATCTCTATGTGCATGTGGATTTGTTACCATGGAGGTAACCGGTATGGGGCTCGACCAAGGTAGGAAGGTCGACATGATCCTTATGAAAGGATGAAAGTCATCCCATGAATGCAGAGAGAGAGATGGTGAATGTTTGGGTAAGGTTATAGATTGGACATGTACAATAATAGAATCTTAAGTCTATCCTAGGGTCAGGTAGGGATAAGACCGATGGAAGAAGGAGTTGCCTAATTCCCTAATTGCACATGACCATAGGGTCGGGAGGTAACAACTATCATTGTCTAAGGGCCATGGGTTAGGAGATTGATCACCTTCATGAACTCATGGGACCCAAGGGGCAGATGAGTAGGGCACTCTCTGGATGCATAAGGGAAGAGGGATGACCCCAAAAAGGCCGGCACCCTATAGACCTAGAGGAGATGACCAAGGATTGTATAGTAACCCAAGTAGGTTCGAGACCAGTTTTCCATGGAAGTAATGTAGATATCAAGATGATGGCACGTTTCAACTTAGAATAGAAGGTGTACTGGTGACGTGGATTGTACCATCTCTACTCTTGGAATAGGAAGAACCTTGTATTTGGACGGCCGCCAAATGCTTATTTCTTCTTGTTATGGGAGTGAGAGATAGGACAGTACGCATGCCATACACCAAGGGTAGAGATGATGTGAGTTGGAACAAGGAATGAGGACAAAGATGATAATGTGCCCTTGTGGAGCAAATGAGACGGGGATGGTTTACAAACACTAAGAGTATTGAGGAAATCATCTTGTGAGGATGTTTTATCTTGAAATAGGTGGATTTTTGCAAGTGTTACAAGGAATCACAAGGTGGAGCCTGATAACTAAGAGGATGAGCTCAGAATGTTCTTGATGAAGATAGACTTAGAGTTTGAGATGAGATGATAAGTAGAATACATGGAGGTGTATGTCTTCAACATTACCTAACACCTAAGGATAAGAAGTGGTAATGAAGGCTCTGGTTGAGATATAACTATCTAGTTTAGCTAGAAGCTAGAAGAAGTTGAGGTTGTTCGACTAACCCTATGTTTGGAAAGAAGATGTGTTTTGGCTAACACTCAAATGTAATAAGATATGCTGAACAAGTTAATGGTTGTTTGAGTATCCAGTTTAGTCCTTGATGTAGTAAAAGGATGGTGATAGAACCTCAGATACACTTCTTTGGATAGGAAGGTAATAAAACCCTTTTGAGAGTGGTTTAGGGTTTCCGAGGTATCGAGCTTGAGGAATCATAACAATACAGGAGGTCACGATATACCTTGATACTACAAAGATAGTAAGTGATGGTAGCATTCTAGATGCTTAAAACAAAGTTGCATGTAGCATGTGACCATGCAAGCCAGGAGGTGAAGGACGAACATCATTAACCCAGTGCATGGATATAAAGTTTCCGAGAGGGGATGGGAGTTCATCATTATGGATTTTGTGAGTCTCTCCTAGACCAAGAAGGTCAAGATACAATATGGGTTATGGTAGATCGCCTTACCTAGATGACATGAGAAAGGAAGAATTCTGTCAAGGGACAGATCTGGTTGAACTACATACGAAAAGAGATGGTTCAACTACACCATGATGCGAATTCAAGAGTTCTTGATGTGACCTAAAGGTTCACTTCCATAGAAGTAGATACATGAAGAGCTCAGTGTTTGTACAGTTTATCACCCCATACTAATGGACAGTATGATCCAGACTAGAGGGTCTGATGAGAGCATGTGTGCTCATTTAGGGTGATACATAGAGACAGTTCTTAAGATGTGATGTTAACCACCATAGCCTCTATCGGGATGAAAGAAGTTCTAGAAGGAGGTTGTGTCGGTCACCACTTCATTAAGATGATGTTGGTGAAGGAGGCCTCGTAAAGGTCAGAAAAGAACCACAGTGTGTGCAGATGAAGTCGCTTTGATCGTGCAATGGCTGAGAGAGAGCCCAGTGGTGATATGAGTTGTGAGATGATGCAAAGCAGACTGACATGTAGTTCACTGTGGGAGAGTATGTGATGTGAAAATCCAACCCCTCTAAGCTTCAGCTAAGAAAGCTGAGTCCCTGATATATGGGTCCATTTGAGATGGATTGGTGGAGATGGTTGTGTTTAGCCTTACCCCTCAAGATAACTTGATGAATAAATGTGTTCCATGAGTCTGATCTAGAGCACTATGTGAGGTACCCAAGCCATGCGTTGAGCCCTGAACCTATTCAGCTTTTGAGAGGCTGAAATGTCCTGAGTCACCTATGAGGGTACGATATACCAAGGTAAGGAAGAATTCAGATGGAAGAATATGAGATAATAAAGGTTCTTGGGAAGCACCATGGAAAGGGTGGAACCACATGGGAGCCATGTTGGACATATGAAAGGCTTATCCTGTTTGTTTGCTTGCTTGATGGAATTTTTAGGGCAAAATTCTTATAAGAGGGGAAGGATGTTACAACCCCAAATTTTGGGTTCCTTTGGTGAGAAATGTAATTTCTCACATTAAAGATAGTGGAACAAATAATGATATAATTTGTTTTGAATAAATGATCTTTGTTTACAATAGCCTTGATGGTTTTATTGTGGGCTTTATTGGCTATTGGGCCCAAATAATGAGGAAATTCAATTAATAAAGGAATAATTGAGAATTCAAGAAAAGAAAGATGTGGAAACCTCTAGAAGGAAAAAGAATGTAATCCAAAGGTGTATTTCGTGCCTCTTGGATTCCTTGGGTCCCAAGGAGTCCAAATTTGCATAGAGAATGCAATAAGAAAAGAAAAGGTTAATTAAGTATTTCTTTAGTAAGAAAGAAATTGAAATTAATGTTAAAATGTTGGAAATAAGTGCAAAAAGGTATAACTGGGTTACCCTTAGGGGAATTTCGTATCCCCAGGGATTTCTAATGATAAAAGGAATACCAATGAGGAAAGTAAAAGAGAAATAAAGCGAAATCCTCAAAAAGAACTATGTTAATAAGAAATAAGCAAGATAATGAAAAATAATGAAGAATAATGCATTTAGATGCATCTAGAAGGATAATGAGTATCCTTAAAAGCAATTTCGAAATCTCAAAGTTGCTTGGGGTCCAAGGAGACCCAATAAAGAAAGAGGAAAGAGAAAATACCTATAAAAGAAAATAAGAGAATAATGTAATACATTATTAATGAATTTTGGTGGCATTGCTAAAAAGAAAGTATTTCCTACTAAAGGAAAAATAGAAATCCGTGGCCAATGAATTAAAAAGGGCAAGTATAAAGGAAATGAAAAAGGAAATTTCGAATTTCTAATATCCATATATTAAGAATTATACAAGGGATAAAGAAGAGAGAGAAAGCTTGCTTTCTAAAGAAGGAGTTGGTTTCCTTTTGGGACAAGAGCTTGCATCTTGGTGGATTCACATCTTAGGGTGCGAAAACCCTCCACTATAAAAGGGGTAGAGCTCAGGGGTGAGTTCAGAGGAGTTGTGCATACCCTTTCTTCCTTCTTTTCTTCATCTTCTTGGGCAAAACCCTAATCCACGAGTAGTGCTTTCCCTAGAGCAACAGAGATCCGTGGAGTCACCTGGGTGGAGGAGCAAAGTAACACGATGCCAAGGAGGGCTCTGCCATCGTCTCCATGACCTTAAATGTCGTGCCGAGCTTGCAGAAGGCCGGAGCTAGGCGTGCAGGTCGCACACCTGCCCTGACCAAACTGAATGCCTAGCTTGTGAGCTGGGAGGTGCCCAGATGTTGCTGAGGCCGTCAGAGCAAGGGCAGAGGATGGCGGCATGTTTCGGACCTTAGAGAGGGAGGGGGACAGACCCCGACATGCTGCAAGTCGGCGCTCCAGCGGCGCCTCGCGAGGTTGAGGACGATCAGGCTCGCTTGACAAATCTGCCCTCTGTGGGATAAAGTGCAACCCACTTACACGAGGGGTAGTTTAGTCATTCAGTTATGTTCTCAAAGCAAGCCGCGACGTTGCATGGGCCTGAACATGTGGAAACCTCCCGTTGGCTGAAAGTAAGTGAGTTTTGATAAATTTATAGTAATTAATTGGTAGGTCGAATAAGGACATGTTATACAAGAATGTTGATCAGAAAAATGAGAGGAATCTATTAAAAATATAATTGAAGCTTGATTCCTCTTGCAATTCGAAAAGTAATAAACTTTAATGTAATGATGATTAAAGAACCCTATTTTGATATGATTAATGAGATTAGTAGGGTTTAATTAATGATTAAAGTTGATCTTAGCCTGTTAATGATAAAAAGGAACATTAGGAACAAAAAAGATGAACCTTGCACATAATTAGTTAATTTAGAGTTTCTTGTGCATAAATATGTTGTAATGGGCCTTGAAACCCTAATGTTGGTACTTAGGACTACTAATTACTTTAGTTGTTCGATTTCATGAATAGAACTAAGTTTTCATGATTATAATCTATTTTGAAAATTAAAAGTTTTTAATTTGTGGATAAATACCCTAAATGTAGTAATTAGGGTTTTCTCATGAATCAAGGTAAAATTAATGATTAATAACGTTCATATGAGCAATAGAGCATAATGAATTACAAATTGATGATAACGATCTTGTCATGAATTAAAAGGATAAAAATGACAGTTTTAATGTAAGATAAGTTTGATGGGTTTAATTGATGGATAATGATGCCTTTAATTCGAAAATAAGGTTAAATGTTGTTAAGGGATAACCTTAATATCTTTTGTGGATAATTAGGGTCTAAATTAGTGAAAGATGAAAGGAAACCCTAATTGCAACAGAAACCCTGAAAATGAAATAGTAACCCTAGGGCTCGATTAGGTCTATTAGACTTGGATACCATGATCCATGATAGAAAATATGGGATGTTCATTTCAGGACCGAATTGTGCTTGCTTGCTTGGTTCTGGATTACTTGATTGTTTGGATTAATTCTGCATTCAAGACAACTTGACAGGTATGTGGTTAATTATGAATAACTGCCTTAGTTTCTCGATGATTTTCCGGATGGTTAATCGCATTGAATGCAAATTATCCGTTGGATGTTCATACTTGCAAATCATGAAGTCACTATGATTATCACATTAAAAAAATAGAAGTATGGATTCTTGCACCTACATGCCACCCTGATGGATGATGCCAAAGGTCAGGCCCAGATGGGTAGACCAATGGACACCTTGAGTGGTGACCCCAGGCACCAAGAAGGTGGCCTATGATATTGCATGACTAGTGGGCACCATGAGTGGTGACCCCCATGCACCAAGCTCAGGATTGAGAAGGTGGCCTTAAGTCATTGGCAAAAGGGCACCCTAAGGTGGGTATGCCAGGGTTAGGGCAAAAGCGGTGGAGAATGTCATACTGAAAAATGTAAATTGGCTTGTTAACTAATTTGATTGTGATTATTAAATTGTTAGCTATATTTGCAAGATTTTGGTTGTTCCCACATACCATTATATTTTGATATACTGACCGTTGTTTTTCTTGTCGGCGTTTTAGGAACAACAATTGAAAGAACAAACAGTAAAGTGACACATTGCGGAAAAAGAAATAAAGTGCAAGGAGGATTAGATAGAATAATTCAAGACCATGTTAGATAGATTTCCAAGGTTTTCAAAGGTAATTAAAGTTTTAATTTTATACCAAATTCCAGTAATTTAGTAGAATTTCATAATTGTTATTGATTATTTGTCGAACCTTTGATCCTGTTAATTGGATAATGACACCAACCTTTCGGTCTCCCTTAATTAGGGGTTACCGGGAGGCGGGGTCATTACACAACCCCTCTGAAGAGAAGGTTGTTGGAGTAGGAGTAGTACCAAGGAGGAAATTTTGTCTTCTAGACAGAGCTATTCCCTTATTTCTTTCCTTCCACAAGTCTCTTAATTCTTTCTCTTCTCTAAATTATGTTTAGCTTCATGATTCTCCACTTGAATTTGTTCTTGATAACCATGTCCATGTAGAACTCTTTTCTTGGGCATGGGAGAGTAACTCCCATGTCATAGATTATGTGAATTCAAATTCCATTCTTAATACTAGTTGTCTACTATTCTAAGATTTTTTCGATGCTTAATTCATTTACTGTGCTTGACTGACCATCTTGTTTTCTTATTTTATGCTTCTTATATAGTTTTCAAAGATATATTTAGAAGTATGGAGATGTAAATTTGGCAACATTTTACTGAACATGAGAGTGGTTGGGAATGTGTTGATGAGTCAAGGTTTATAGTTTGAAACAAAGCATAAGCATGGGAGTGCTATGGAGAGTTAGAACCCTATCATGTGATTGGGAGGTGTAGGAGACACAAACCTCCTTTGTTTTCTCAACTATGATGTTATATTCTCATTGTTCTATTAAATTGTGATATGGAATTGAAATCTCGTTTCCATGATTCATTGGATCTGTTTGTAATCATTATTCAATACACTTGTGTTTACTAACTTTGTTCTTTTCTTTTGAACTAGTTTAATCTAGTCAATGAAATTTGAGTAAATGAGCTAGACTGTTGAACCTTAACATGCTTGTGCTTAGCTATCCTATCTCCTTATGGACATAACATTGACTAAAATCTATCTCATATACTTACGAGGGAGAAAAGAGTTGAGACAATCAAATATTAAACATGTTTGTTAATACAACCAACAATGATGTGAGTAAATATTATACCTTCATTTACTAAAAAGTAAAGATGATGCATTATAATAAACCTAAATGTTTAAGAAAGAATAATAAAAACCAGAAAGATACTTAAAATATTAAGGTTGAAAGGGGAGGAGAGTATATGTCAAATTCATTCATGGAATTGTGTTTATTCCATGGTATAATACATGATGTAACTACTTCTTATTCACCTCAATGCAATGGGATTGTTGACACTAATAGGCATGGTAAATTACTTGCAGGATATTTTTCTTATGGGCAATGCTATACAATTATAAAATCATTGCAGGATATTTATCCTCTATCATTTTTTTGAGGTCCAAAAGAATATATCAGGTGATATGATGATTGGAGAAATAATAAACCATATTGGGTCTTTAAGTTGGACTCATGGCTAATTACATTAGGGATTGTTAGATTATAAATATATAACTAATAACCAAGGACCGTCAAGTATTCTATTCCAGAATTTTATACTTTTCATAAGGTAGAGGTAATCTTGTTTCTAAACTAAAATATGAATTTTGACAATTGTGTGATAACCTTCTAAAAGAAAGTATATATTTTCTTGATAAATTTATTGTAATATCTGTCATCGAAAAGTTTCCTAAGTATTGGGAGGCCTTTGGCTTGAATTTCAAGTACAAGAAGGGTGACTTGACATAGATGAACATATGATTGGTATCATAGTAGAGGAGAATGACTTGAGAGATAATGAAAAGATGCTTGTTAATTTCAACTCTAGTGTCCACCTTGTGACTCCTAAGAAACATCACCAATACTAAAATAATATGACATAAACTTGAGGTCTAAATTTGGAAGAAACTAAAGAACAAACCCTATTGAGTTTATGGCCATTAGAATAAGGGTTGTCATGTGAAGAAGACTAAGAAATATGCCACAAATTCACTGAGGAGGAAGTGAGTAGTACGATGACTACTTAGATGAACCTTAATGATGGGTATGTATGTAACAAACTAGAAGTACTTTCTTTTCTTGAACCACTTTATTGGATTATATACATGGGCGCTAATGTGCATGTTTGTTCTAACACATCATAGTTTGTGTCTTGATAGGCCTCTGAGGGTAGATATGTGACTTTGGATGTCTCCACTCTGTACAAGTAAAAGGCAAAGGATGATTGGACTTACCATACCATGGGAATAGTTCTTGACATAGAGTCAAACACATTCCATCTATTTGGCATAATATCATTATTGGTTCAACCTAAGATAGAGAAGGTTTAAGACTAGATTCTAAGTATAATAAATCAATTGCTACATGCATTCATAATAGTTTGTTTTATGGTAAAACTTATTTATGTTACCTAGAGGATATTTTACAGATTCAAGTATAACATATTTCTTATTCTAATTTGAATTTGAATGTCAATTTATTTTTATTGAATTTTGTTTCATATGATGTATGTCATATACATTTTGGTCAAGTAAACATTGACTCAATAAAAAATGATGAATCTAACATTAAACCTTAAATCTATATAGATTGTGTGTCGGTTAAATTACCGGGAAAACATTTTCACTCTAACGATAGGACTTCTAATATACTTGATTTAGTGCATAGTGATATCTAGAAATTTAATAGGATGGTAACTAGGGATCACATGTGTTACATTTCTAACATCTATTGATGCTTTATATGCATAATTTATATATAATTTTTTTTTCCTTTCACATGTGTTCAATTTATACATGTGTTCAATTTATTGATCACATGGATAAAACTTTTCCTTTCATCCACTCAACTTGTTCCAAACCTTTCTTTGAATGCTTTGAAAGTACCTATTTTTGATCTACCAATTACTGTAACATCCCTGACATAGGTTATGGCTTAACCCTAGAAGTTTTTCTTAAGTTACTTACAAACGTATTCTAATCTTTTGAAAGGTAATTAAGGCCCTTTGTGAAGTTTATTTTGAAATTTGACACTTTATAGTGGTCTTTACTTGTTCCATGTTTGTGGTCACAAGCACATCATGTTGATAAAGAAATGGAATTAATTCATCCACAATCCGAATTTATTTGGATTCCCCAAAGGATTGCACAAATTTGAAGACAAATATGAAGTTTCTGACAAAAACACGTCGTGTGATTTGCACAACACATTGTGTCATTTGCATGCAAAAGCACTGTTGCCATGAAAAGCAACAATCGATGTGTCAGCAATCTGACACGTCATATCCTCCCATTCAAGAATTCATTGAAGTTCTTTTCTTGCACCAACATGGTGTGTCTTAAATGAACACAATGTGTCCTTTCAATCCAGGATCCATTGTAACACAACAACTCAACATTTCTTAAATGCACACATCATGTTAAATGAACCCAAATTTTCCTAAATTTCCTCACCTTGTAGAAACACTGTGTGTGGACAAACGACATGTCATGCATCCTTCGTACAGGACATTTATCACTTCAGTTATTGAGAGAGACACATCGTGTCGGCTCACCAACATGTCGTGTCACCACTGATTTCTACACAGTCTTGAGAGAAATTGTATCTCATTTTAAATACAAAAGGACACTTATGGAATGGTTATCACTTGTCCGTTGAAGAGTTTCTTGAATAGATAATAGATTAGATAAGGAAGAGGATGACTTTGGATAAGACATGGTGGTTACTCAAGATAGACACTCTTCACTACCTTATTTCTTTTATCAGACTGTAGCAAAGGTGTTTATTCTCCTTTCCAACCCCTCTGAAGAGAAGGTTGCTGGAGTAGGAGCAGTACCAAGGAGGAAATTTTGTCTTCTAGACAGAGCTATTCTCTTATTTCTTTCCTTACACAAGTCTCTTAATTCTTTCTCTTCTCTAAATTATGTTTAGCTTCATGATTCTCCACTTGAATTTGTTCTTGATAACCATGTCCATGTAGAACTCTTTTCTTGGGCATGGGAGAGTAACTCCCATGTCATAGATTATGTGAATTCAAATTCCATTCTTAATACTAGTTGTCTACTGTTCTAAGATTTGGTCGGTGCTTAATTCATTTACTTTTCTTGACTGACCATCTTGTTTGCTTATTTTATGCTTCTTATATAGTTTTCAAATATATATTTAGAAGTATGGAGATGTAAATTTGGCAACATTTCACTGAACATGAGAGTGGTTGGGAATGTGTTGACGAGTCAAGGTTTATAGTTTGAAACAAAGCATAAGCATGAGAGTGCTATGGAGAGTTAGAACCCTTTCACTTGATTGGGAGGTGTACGAGACGCAAACCTCCTTTGTTTTCTCAACTATGATGTTATATTCTCATTGTTCTATTAAATTGTGATATGGAATTGAAATCTCGTTTCCATGATTCATTAGATCTGGTTGTAATCATTATTCAATACACTTGTGTTTACTAACTTTGTTCTTTTATTTTGAACTAGTTTAATCTAGTCAATCAAACTTGAGTAAATGAGCTAGACTGTTGAACCTTAACATGCTTGTGCTTAGCTATCCTATCTCCTTGTGGACATAACATTGACTAAAATCAATCTCATATACTTGCGAGGGAGAAAAGAGTTGAGACAATCAAATATTAAACATGTTTGTTAATACGACCAACAGTGATGTGAGTAAATATTATACCTTCATTTACTGAAAAGTAAAGATGACGCATTATAACAAACCTAAATGTTTTAGAAAGAATAATAAAAACTAAAAAGATACTTAAAATATTAAAGTTGAAAGGGGAGGAGAGTATATGTCAAACTCGTTCATGGAATTGTTTCAATTCCATGGTATAATACATGATGTAACTACTTCTTATTCACCTCAATGCAATGGGATTGTTGACACTGATAGGCATGGTAAATTACTTTCTTCAAACTTCAATACATCACGACATTATATGAATCTTTAAATACCACTTCCTATATTCCAAATAGAGTTCCCCATAAATGATGGGAAATAGACTGCTTGAGTTCACTATAAATATAAGGAAATATGTATTTGAGAGTATCTTTGAGTGTGGGAGTTTCTTGCAAGGGTACTTGTACCTGAAAATAAAAGGAAAAAATTGGGAATGAAGACAATAAATGTCATATTCTTGTGTTATGTAGAGAAAAGTTATGTTTATCACTTTTTTATTATCAAATCTACAATAGGCATTGATGTCAAGTAATTTTGAAACTCTATGATGCAACATTCTTTGAGGATGTTTTTTCCATTCTATTTGATGTGACCAAGCAAGTTCCTCAAGATGATCCATAGACTATAGGTTCCATTCCTAGTCCCCAAAAAGGAAGCCAAATCTGGGGGGTGACTCAGAACATACTTTTTTCTAAATCTTATGATTCTAAGGAATCAGTTGAACCTAGGAAAAATTAATGACCTAGGACTACTAGTGATTTTGTTTGTGAGTTCCTACACAAAAATACTAAGAATATTCATGTCTTTTTGAAATGAGATATGGATTCTCCATATGTAAAGTATTGGAAGACAATCATTAACTATAAAATCTAATAATTTCTCTCAAATAGAACTGGGGAATTGGTGGATTTACCTACTAGTTGTTTTGTAGTTTGTTGTAAATGGATCTTAAAGAAGAAACTTAATGTATATGGGACAATAAACAAGTATAAGGATAGATTGGTTGACAAGGGGTACACTTAAAGGGAGGGAATCAATTATTTTGGTACCCATTATCTTATTTCCCACATGACCACAATTTGTGTACTTATTTCATGGCTTTTAATTTATAATCTCTTTGTCCTCCTAAACAAAGATTGCATTCTTAGGCAGTGATCTTCAAGAGGATATATATATGGTGCAATTTGAGGGTTTTGTGAGCTGTGGGAATGAGTCGAAAATGTGAAAACTTATTATATCTTTCTATAGTTGAAACAAGATCCTAAGAAATGGTATGATAATATGATAATGTGATATCACATTCTGGCTTCATTTTGAATTGTTTTGATAAGTGTGCTTTTCTAAATTAATTAGTGATAGGTTCATCATCTTATGCTTATACGTGGATGATATCTTGCTTTTTGTGCTGATATGAAAGTATTAAATGAGAAGAAGTAAGTTTTGTTTAGCAAGTTTGAGATGAAATATATGGGTGTCATTGATATGATCTTATTGATTAAAATATATAGTTCTACTGATGGTATTATTATTTATTAGTCTCACTATATTAGGAAGATATTATATATATTTGAGTACACATCGCGTAAACTTATTAAGACTCCATATAATTCATCCAAGTATTTGTACAAAAATGATAGTGGTATTCCTATGCCTCAATTAAAATACTCTCATATTATTTAAATTTTGATGTGACATAATGACTATGCATGATCAGACATTGTGTTTGTTGTGAACAAGTTAAGTAGATGCATAGATTGTCCTGACCATACCCATTGGGAAGCTCTTGATAGATTTTTGAGGTACATTAAAGGAACCAGTGATCTTGGAAAGTATCCCCTTGTAGTTAAGGGGTATAGTGATGAAAGTTTGATTTCCATGAAATCCAGGGGTAATGGTGTCTCAAGATATGCCTTCCTATTGTAAGGAGGTTTTGTGGCATGGAGGTATAAGAAACATACCATATTGTGATGTTCCACCTTTTAGCTTCAGTTATGTGCCTTACATTAAATTGGGTTGAATGATGAAGGTCTACATGGACTTATATCATGTTTACACATGGTAAAGAAAAGTTGATTCCTACAATCTCAATTCATTGTGATAGATCTATAGCAACAAACAAGAGGTATAGTTCCAAATACAATAAAAAACAGTGTAGCTACATCCAAAGCAGACTCAAGTCTATAAGGAAGTTAGTGTCTAGTGGTGTTGTGGTTATAAACTATGTTTGTACCAAAGACAATATAGTTGATCTTTTGACTAAAGGTCTTTTCTTGTCCTTGGTTGAGAAATTCATGTCATGGATGAGACTAAAACTGTTATTAGTCATAGGTATTAGTAATACAAACCAAATAAGTGGAGGTCCAAAAATGGAGTGCAATATGGTAATAATAAGTTGTCAGGGTGAATAGGATGATAGTATATAATTTAATTCGATGCTTCTTTCATTTCTTTGTATGTCTCCTAGAATTATGGTAGTATCATGAATGCAAGTTAGTAAGATATATGTCTCTAAATGGTGTGGAGCCCTAAGACATAATGCTAGTAATACATGTATAGAGACTCCAACTACGTGATTAATATTTTGTGCAGACAACATGGGAGTTGGTCAGTTCCTTAATATCAATCATGATTTTTTGTGTGGACGTATGGCCTTTAAAGCATTGAAACAATTTCCCACCTTAGTATTTATTGTCTAGTTACCAAAAGACAATCGTGTACTTGATGTTCAAATTCAAGAATCAAATTCACCTTTTTCATGTGGGGGCAATGTTGGATAACTTAGAGATGGTTCAAGCAGAAAGACACCATGTTAAAAGCACAGTATGAAGGGTTGATTGATGTAACACTTGACATGTTTGCCTTTGTTTGATATTATTAGCTTTATGAGTTATTTACTAATTAAGAATAGCTTGAGTAAAGTCTAAATTTAGTGTAGATAGTACATTTGAATAGGATATATAGTAATTTTTGTCTTTTGAAAAAATAAAAGAGGAGTTTTGTCGCATATTTTGAACTCTAATGTGAAGCAGTATTTTAATTTAGTAGTCTATGTGCACTAGTGTCCAAAAATTCTAAAGAAGACTATGCTCACCCTAATGGTAGGTATTTTGACCATAAAACATGCAAGCACGCACGTGCCCGACCATAGTGGGCATGTGCAAGTACAAGGACGTGGACACATGGCTCAAGGTTTGTGGGTCGTGGATTGTGAAAATTGTCTTTCGACTTCAGTATCTTTTATCATAAAAAAGATAACTATTTGATTAATTGAATAAATTAGTTGCATTCTTAGTTTTACTAAATTGAATATAAAAGTGTCACTTGGATCACAAGGGTGAACGTGTGTTTGTGACGTATTAGGAGAGTATCCATAAGTTCGTAAGATCTCTCTCGTGCAATAAATAAGGCTTGAATGATTAAGTTAAACACTGTCAGTACTTGTTTTGTGTTTTCCCTAGTTGTCGCCAGGTACCTTGCCTCTAGTACTATCATCCCTGGCCTTAGTTGCTGCTTGTGAAGATCTCCTTCACCAGTGTGAGTGTTGCAACTTGCCTCCCGTTGTACTCTCTTTCCAAATGCGTGAACATTGGGCGGTGTTACCTAATGTCCGTTGAGTCAGACGCATAAAGCTACTCGACATCATCCTCGTCTGCACATGACGTGAACGTGCGACAGGTTCATGACTAGCCTACTGCGAATATGATTTACTTGATCAAACTCTGTTTTTTATTGTTCTCCTATTCTTTTTTATTTTGCAGTTTCTAACGTCATCTGTTAACTTGGACTGTAAAATCTGTTAATTGAATCGCAATCACTTGCTATTACTAAGTTATTTAGTTGTATTAGTAACACGTCAGTTGTAAGCGTGAGTCCCCCGACCAAAGCATGGGTTGAGTTCAGCCATTTTCGTTGCACACTCAACATTTTGGACCATAGCAATTGCAACTTGAATTATTATGCAACGTGCCTGCAATCTGATTTGTTGTGTTCTGCCGACACCCATATTTTCCCGTTGTATTTTAACAGTGCCAGCCCCATATCCATTATGGATCCCAACACCTCTTGTTAATAATAGTTTGTTGTCGTTTATGCAACAGCGTCAGGTGCAATTTAATTAACAGTGCAGGAAGATCCAAGATAAGATTCGAAAAACAAGCAATGCAGGAGAACAAAATTAAGGGTTAGATTCGCAAACCAGATCGTTCGTTGAGAACGTGTTACTTAAAGAAACCAGTGCCCGACAATCCTCGCGGATAGGCACTGTTCTCCCAGTCTCGATCCGGCACGAACCTGGAAGTTGCACGTCTTGCTCGCGCACGTCGCACTGCTACCAGTGCAGCACAGCCACCGCAGGTACCACCGCCTGACAGCTGCGTCTGAAGGGAAGGACGACGAGTCTCGCTTCGCACAGGAGGACAACTCCGCAAAGCAACTCCGGGGACGACGACTCTCGCACTCGGGATTAGGGTTCACAAAACACACGGCGGCAGAAAAACTGTTTTCGGTGTGTTTAACCTTAATGACCGGAGTCATATAAATAGTCACGTACGTCCCTAATCCTATTCCCAGTTAGACGCAACACTCGGTTGCTCTCGTACACAATACGGGAATAATCCGTAAAAGAGAAACACTTTCTAATTATGATTTAAGAAATCCGAATAAGAAAGCAACAATTAATTACACGAGTAATTAATTACGTAGTTGTATCCTAGTGCAAAAAGAAGACGGAAGACATTCTCCACAATCCACAATCCACAAGCCCAAGCCCCAGCCCGAGTCCGGCCCAGCCAGGCCAGGCCAGGCCAGGCGAGGCGTGGCGTAGTGCGCGCGCGCATGTGCGTGCGTGCGTTGTGATTTGGTAACCCCACCCACCAAGGAGGTGAGCATACCTCCTTCCTAGGACTCCTTTGGACACTAGTGCCCCATGTGATCCTATATATGAGGATCACAAAAGTTCTAGGTGTGAGCAATATGGGATAAAACTTCTTTGCCATTTGCACTAGAAATAACACTACATTCTCACATGTACTTGTTGCACTACATTGGGCTTAACCCATGCTAAATAAGTGATTACCACAATAGCCTAGCTACATAAATGAGCTGCTACAGTAACTAGCTAATAGCTACAGCAGTTACGTAACTAATAACTAACGTAATTAGTTATCTAACAATCCCCCACAAAGTCCAATGTGTAGTGTGCTCTACCATTCAGTCCTCCATACTGTGCTTTCAGCAGATACCTTTCGGTTTGAATCTACCTGAGTTATCCAACTGTGACCCCTGTAGGAACTAGGTGAACAAAAGTCTTGAACCTGAACCTTGGGTACAAGAGTATAGGTTGGTAACAACACAATAAAGACATGGTAGTAAAGAAAAACAATGCATTAAGGCCATGCATACAAAATATAAATCATGATTGATAACAGAGAACAACCCAATTCTCCTGTTGCGGCCTACACAACATCAATCACTTAGCTGGAGTCTCCAAGGATGTACTGCTAACATCCTGTCCTAAGACTTGACACCATTAAGAGACTACTCTCTTACTAACTTGCAGTCATGACACTAACAGGTTTCCCAGGGAATAGACACACAGATGCAAGAAGCATCAAACAAGAATATATAGTGTCATCTGATTTACCCGACAGCTTGTTATTACCACATTGAACCCAATTTGTGGGATCTCCACTCTTTTGGGTTGGGTTGCTACTGCCTGCAAATCTATAGGGGTTTCAGTCCCATTCCCAACCTGGATTTTTCCACTAAAGCCAAGGTAAGACCTTTAGTGAAAGGATCAGCTGTATTATCTTTGGTACCGACGTAGTCCACAGCCACGACCCCATTAGACACTAACTCCCTTACAGATTTCAATCTGACTTGGATGTGTCTACGCTGTTTTTTATTGTACTTGGAACTCTTTATCTTAGCAATAGTTGTAGTGTTGTCACAGTGAACTGAAATTGCAGGAAGCGGCTTCATTACCATAGGTAAACTAGACATAAGTCCATGTAGCCATTCAGCTTCCAATCCAGTTTCATCTAAAGCACACAACTCTGCCTCAAAAGTGGACCGAGACAATATGGTCTGTTTCTTAGACCTCCAGGAAACAGCTCCTCCTCCCAATAGGAATACATATCCTGAGACACCATTACTCCCAGAATTCACGGCAATCCAGCTTGCATCACTATATCCTTCGACTACGGAAGGATATTTACCATAATTCAGCCTAAGGGAACGTGTTCCCTTGATATACCTCAGAACTCTGTCAAGAGCTTCCCAATGGGTCTTTTCGGGACAACTGGTGTATCTACTTAACTTGTTCACGACAAACACAATGTCTGGATGTGTACAGTTCATAAGATACATCAAACTTCCGATAATCTGAGAGTATCGTAATTGAGACATTGGAACCCCAGTCTCATTCTTGAACAAGGGTTTGGATGAATCATATGGAGTCTTAACAGGTTTACGTGATGTGTACTCAAACCTCTCCAGTATCTTCTCAACATAGTGATACTGAGAGAGAGTTATACCATCAGTAGACCTTATGATTTTAAGCCCTAAAATCACATCAGCGACACCCATATCCTTCATCTCAAACTTGCTACACAAGAATGACTTTGTCTCTTTTACTACTTTCATATCGGAACCAAAAAGCAGGATATCATCGACGTATAAGCATAACAAAATGAATCCATTATCGACAACCTTGCAGTAGAGACACTTATCAAATTCATTAGAAATAAAGCCAAACGATGATATCACAGAATCAAACTTCTCATGTCATTGCTTAGGGGCTTGTTTCAAGCCATATAATGACTTAACAAGTTTACACACTTTGGACTCATTCCCACGACCCACAAATCCCTCAGGTTGTTCCATATATATCTCTTCTTGAAGATCACCGTGTAAGAATGCGGTCTTCACATCCATCTGATGGATATAGAGATTATAAATGGAAGCCAATGCTATAAGCACTCGGATTGTGGTCATACGGGAAACAGGTGAATAGGTATCAAAATAATCTATTCCTTCCCTTTATGTGTAACCCTTAGCAACTAACCTAGCCTTATACTTATTGATTGTCCCGTCTGCATTAAGTTTCTTCTTAAAAATCCATTTGCAACCAACTGCAGAACAACCAGGAGGCAAATCCACCAATTCCCAAGTTCCATTTGAGAGAATTGATTGGATTTCATCATTAACGGCTTCTTTCCAAAACTTAGCTTCTGGAGATTTCATAGCTTGTTTGAAAGTAACAGGATCATCCTCAACATTGTAAGTGAGAAACTCACTTCCAAAGTCCTTTGATGTCCTAGGCCGTTTACTTCTCCTTGGTTCAACTATTTCTTCAGAATCATCAGATTCAGAAATAGCTTGTTCTGAGTCGCCCCCCACATTTGTCATCCTTTCCACGTGCTCGGGAATGGAACCTGTGGTAAATGAATCTTCTTGAGAAACTTCATTGGGCACACCAGTTTTCATAGGAAACACATCCTCAAAGAATGTAGCATCACGTAATTCCACAATTGTATTGACCTCAATGCCAGAGATATTTGATTTTACAATCAGGAATCTATAAGCATAACTTGTCTCTACATAACCTAAGAATATGGCATCAACCGTTTTCGGTCCTAATTTCTTCCTTTTGTGTTCAGGGACAAGTACCTTAGCAAGGCACCCCCACACTCGAAGATATTTAAGACTCGGTTTCCTTCCTCTCCATAACTCAAACGGACTACTCTCTGAATGTTTATAGGGAACTCTATTCAGAATATGGCAAGCCGTATTCAAAGCTTCCCCCCCACATAAAGTTGGGTAATCCAGATGTTTGGAGTAAGGTATTTACCATATCTATTAAGGTTCGGTTTTTACGTTCAGCTATTCCATTTGAATGTGGTGAATAAGGAGCAGTTACCTCATGAACTATACCATGTAATTGGAAAAATTCCAAAAACAAATTCGAGGTATACTCTCCTCCCCTATCAGACCTTAATCGCTTAAGTACTTTACCGGTTTGAGTTTTAGCTTCTTTCTTATAAATTTGAAATTTATCCAATGCCTCATCTTTACTTCTAAGTAAATAGACATAACAGTATCTACTCGCATCGTCAATAAAAGTTATAAAATAATACTTTTGATCTCTCGTAGCAACACCATTAAATTCACAGATATCTGTATGAACTAAATCCAAAACTTCCGAATTCCTATTCACAGAATGAAAAGGTTTCCTAGGCAATTTAGCTTGTACACAGATTTCACATTTATTGTTTCTAACTTCAGATTTAGGGATCAAATCTAGATTCATCATACGCTTCATTGAGGCAACATTAACATGTCCCAAACGTGAATGCCATACATCGAATGAAACAAGATTCATGCAAACAGAACTATAATCATTCAAATTTAAAACGGAATTTGAAACAGGTTCAACATGAATCTTAAACAAGTTCTCCACGTCACATAAGTACCCCTTGCCAAAAAACAAAGAATCACGAAGACGTGTAATAATAGCCTTATTACATTTACAGTCTACTCTATAACCTTCTCTAACTAATATAACGCCACTAAGGATATTGCGTCGAATGGTTGGAACATGTCTGACCCTGTTAAGAGTCAAAACCTTCCCCGAAGGGAACTTCAAGTCCACCCGTCCTTCGCCTTTGACTTCTGCAGAGCTGGAATTGCCCAAAGTCACGGACCGACCTCGAGAGGCCTGATAAGACACAAACAGGGATTTATCAGCACATACATGTACATTAGCCCCAGTGTCAATTATCCAATAAAGTGGTTCAAATATAGAGAGAATTTCAGGTTTAATAGACACGTACCCATCATTGAGGTTCAAGGATGTAGTCATCATGTTGACCACAGCCTCCTCAGTTGCAGATGCGGTAGCTTTCTTTGCCTTCTTATTAGGACAATCCTTGTTCCAGTGGCCAACCTGTCCACAAGTCCAACAAGGTTTGTTCTTCGGTTTCTTTTGGATCTTTGCCTTGGGTTTATGTGCATTCTTAGATTTCTTATCTTTGGTATTTTTCGTAGAAGTAAGATTAACAGTTGGATTAGCATCAGTAGGCACCTTGACCCCTTTCTCCTTTAAGTGTTCTTCTTGTATATTAATATCCATCATTAATTCATCCATGGTGTGTGTCCCTTTGCGATGCTTCAGAGACATACCAAACGTTTCCCAAGACTTAGGGAATTTTTCTATGATAGACATAACAACGAATTTCTCAGGCAACACCATCTTGGAATCTGAGAGTTCATGAACTAGGAGTTGTAGATCGTGTGTTTGATCAGAAACTGACTTACCCTCAACCATCTGAAACTTAAGAAATTTTGACACACAGTATTTTTCAACACCCTGATTTTCAGTGCTAAAATTCTTAACTAACAATTCCCATAAAACCTTGGACGTAGTGACTGGCGGCTTTGAGTAAGAGTCATACAGTTTGTTATTTAAACCAAACAAAATCAACTCGCGGCACGTTTTATCACCCTTCTTCCAATTAGCAATAATGTTTGCATTATCAGGAATTGTGTCATCAGATACAGGTTCAGTTTCAATTAAATATTGATCATATCCCGCAATATTTAGCCAAATTTCCATACGACTCTGCCAACGGGCAAAGTTCGTACCAGTAAACTTTTCAGGCATATTGGTTGTATCAATCCTACATCCCGAATTACCCTGACCGGCCATGTTAATTAACGACAGAAAAAATGGTTTCTTTAAGACTGTTGTGAATAATAGTTTGTTGTCGTTTATGCAACAGCGTCAGGTGCAATTTAATTAACAGTGCAGGCAGATCCAAGATAAGATTCGAAGAACAAGAAATGTAGGAGAACAAAATTAAGGGTTAGATTCGCAAACCAGATCGTTCGTTGAGAAACGAACGTGTTACTTAAAGAAACCAGTGCCCGGCAATCCTCGCGGATAGGCACTGTTCTCCCAGTCCCGATCTGGCACGAACCTGGAAGTTGCACGTCTTGCTCGCGTATGTCGCACTGCTACCAGTGCAGCACAGCCACCGCAGGTACCACCGCCTGACAGCTGCGTCTGAAGGGAAGGACGACGAGTCTCGCTTCGCACAGGAGGACAACTCCGCAAAGCAACTCCGGGGACGACGACTCTCGCACTCGGGATTAGGGTTCACAAAACACACGGCAGCAGAAAAACTGTTTTCGGTGTGTTTAACCCTAATGACCGGAGTCATATAAATAGTCATGTACGTCCCTAATCCTATTCCCAGTTAGACGCAACACTCGGTTGCTCTCGTACACAATACGGGAATAATCCGTAAAAGAGAAACACTTTCTAATTAGGATTTAAGAAATCCGAATAAGAAAGCAACAATGAATTACACGAGTAATTAATTACGTAGTTGTATCCTAGTGCAAAAAGAAGACGGAAGACGGAAGACATTCTCCACAATCCACAATCCACAAGCCCGAGCCCGAGCCCGGCCCGGCCAGGCGAGGCGAGGCGTGGCGTGGTGCGCGCGTGCGTGCGTGCGTTGTGATGTGGTAACCCCACCCACCAAGGAGGTGAGCATACCTCCTTCCTAGGACTCCTTTGGACACTAGTGCCCCATGTGATCCTACATATGAGGATCACAAAAGTTCTAGGTGTGAGCAATATGGGATAAAACTTCTTTGCCATTTACACTAGAAATAACACTACATTCTCACATGTACTTGCTGCACTACATTGGGCTTAACCCATGCTAAATAAGTGATTACCACAATAGCCTAGCTACATAAATGAGCTGCTACAGTAACTAGCTAATAGCTACAGCAGTTACGTAACTAATAAATAATGTAATCAGTTATCTAACAACACCATGCATAGAACTGTCAAGCTACTCTGTTCTATGCGGTAGTCTGCATGCCTAGTCCTGTAAAATGCTAGGATACGTAGTGCAAAATAAGAAAGCAACAATTAATTACACGAGTAATTAATTACGTAGTTGTATCTTAGTGCAAAAAGTAATCCACAATCCACAAGCCCGAGCCCGAGCCCGAGCCCGAACCCGAGCCCGGCCAGGCCAGGCGAGGCGTGGCGTGGCGCGCGCGCGCGCGTGCGTGCGTGTGTTGTGATGTGGTAACCCCACCCACCAAGGAGGTGAGCATACCTCCTTCCTAGGACTCCTTTGGACACTAGTGCCCCATGTGATCCTACATATGAGGATCACAAAAGTTCTAGGTGTGAGCAATATGGGATAAAACTTCTTTGCCATTTGCACTAGAAATAACACTACATTCTCACATATACTTGTTGCACTACATTGGGCTTTACCCATGCTAAATAAGTGATTACCACAATAGCCTAGCTACATAAATGAGCTGCTACAGTAACTAGCTAATAGCTACAGCAGTTACGTAACTAATAACTAACATAATCAGTTATCTAACAACACCATGCATATAACTGTCAAGCTACTCTGTTCTATGCGGTAGTCTGCATGCCTAGTCCTGTAAAATGCTAGGATACGTAGTGCAAAATAAGAAAGCAACAATTAATTACACGAGTAATTAATTACGTAGTTGTATCCTAGTGCAAAAAGTAATCCACAATCCCAGCCAGGCCCGGCGAGGCGTGGCGTGGCGCGCGCGCGCGCGTGCGTGCGTTGTGATGTGGTAACCCCACCCACCAAGGAGGTGAGCATACCTCCTTCCTAGGACTCCTTTGGACACTAGTGCCCCATGTGATCCTACATATGAGGATCACAAAAGTTCTAGGTGTGAGCAATATGGGATAAAACTTCTTTGCCATTTGCACTAGAAATAACACTACATTCTCACATGTACTTGCTGCACTACATTGGGCTTAACCCATGCTAAATAAGTGATTACCACAATAGCCTAACTACATAAATGAGCTGCTACAGTAACTAGCTAATAACTACAGTAGTTACGTAACTAATAACTAACGTAATCAGTTATCTAACAACACCATGCATATAACTGTCAAGCTACTCTGTTCTATGCGGTAGTCTGCATGCCTAGTCCTGTAAAATGCTAGGATACATGTATAGTAAATACGGACTTGAACAATCCATTGGCATCTATTTCTCATCGGGATATGCCTCGTTTCTTCAGCTTAGCAACAATGTCCAATCATTCCAGTTAAACATCTAGTCCTCTAAAATGCTTTCCTCGTCCTCCAGTGTAGTAGTGTGTGAGTGGGCTTTTTGTGTGTGTGTCTGTGTGTTTGTTTGTTGGTGGGTGGGTGGGATATGCATGGTCGTAAATGTGTAAAAGAGAGCTGACAGAGAGGCGAGCGCCAGTTTGATTAGAGGTACTTGTAGTTAAATTGGGTATACTTTTTCTAATGGGATATTTGATATTCGGATAAAACTAAGATTTCATTGTAAAAAACAGTGGTATATGGCATTGAGGATAAGAGGCTGCTATATATGGCGCAATCAAACTCAGTGTTATCCAACTCTCTTCGTCGTGTACGGTTCTTTCTCCTTGTTGCTAGACGGTTCCTGTCATGGAAATCGGTTGAACAAGAAGCCACGGGTCCCCGAACCACCGAACTTTACCGGACGAGAGCTGTCTAATGCACGGAACACCTGATCCAAAGGTTTGACAATTAACAAAACCATGTGCTATGCGTGGAACATACCACACAGACCACGACTCCCTTTCCCCTATGTTCCACAATGTTCTCCGTCTCCCCCTTTCCGTTCTTCGCAATCCCGCCAAATTTTCCAGATTTGCGCCAAATTAGAAACTGTTTCCGATCTCTCCGTGCCCCCTTCACAATATTCCGCACATCCCTTTTATCCATCATCACTTTGACAGAGCAACGACTTAGGGGCAGGTGTTGGGCTCCATCAAATATGTGGATCTACAGACGGACGGGACAGCCATCGGAACTAGCCACTTGCGCCTCCTTCTAGACCTTGCGGATCCGAGCCATCGGAAGATTAAGGAACCATCAGAAGTTGTGAGAAGGTCGTCTACGTCGTCCTGTGAGAGGCTCGACATCAACCTCCCAGTGATAGCTTGCATTGTGAGCATCCATCTACGACATGTTCCTAAAATTCATCATTCTATATTTTTTTTAGCATCTATGTCAGCCTAGTCGCTGGCAACTACACGTTGTATATTTTAGAAAACAGAGAATCTGGTCTTCCCACATTAGGAAAACATTAGGTGGTTCCTGTAACAGGAACATTGGAGGGAAATTAATTTATGTTTATCGACTCCATTCTCATAATTCATATACCTCATTATACTTGTATAGTCATCCCTTGTGTGACGTCTCTATGCTCTTCCTCCCGCAATAAACTATGTCATGGTATCGACTCACCTCTACATGATCGTTGCTCACTCATTAGATAATTGATTTCGTCACAGCCCTTACCATTACCGTTAACAAGAATATATACATTGATAAAAAAAAATTATCCTTTTTGTCGGTAGAAAGCTTTCCATTAGAAATTTAATTCATTCTAGTGGCATACCGATAACAAACAACAACTTCCCACAATGGGGCAACTAACAACTGCCAATATGGTAGAATCGATCAGATTTGAAAACAACATTAATTTTAGTATGCTTTCTTACTTCAACACATGCATCATAATTTTCAAATCTTTTATAAGTAAAGAATGTAGAAAATTGTTTACAACCACATGAATATTGAGTAGAAAAGTTGTTTACAACCACATGAATAATGAGTAGACAAGTTGTATGTACGCTTCTGCTTGTCCGAAATCATTCTATCCATAGGCAATCATACCATATTTTCCTCCATTTCTGTAGAAAGCATATCACTAGTTCTCCAATAGGCAATCGATGCCATGTAACCAAATGCTAGGTGAAAGCATAGCTTTTCATCGCTCTTCCAAGGAGTAATAACGTGGTGGTCATCCTATTTGTAGGCCAACCATGTGCATTGAGCCACTATTTGGACTTCGCAGAACCATAAGTATATCAAGATCCACTTACAAAGTTATGGTTTACTTTTCTAGATCAATATCCAAGGTGGGTAAAAAATCGACCGTGATTAGCAACAAGGATAGTAGTTAGAGGGAGGATGATACTCGTTGAGCAAATTGACCTGTATTCAAGTATACCATGTGAGAAGAGGACAAACAACCTATCAATCTAGTGAATAAGCTAGAAAAAAATATTATAACATAAAATATTATTATGACATCTAACAGACATGAAAAATCAGGCCATGATGAGGGGAACTGCAATAGTATCCTACAGACACGCTTCCAAAAACTAGAAGGTTTTAGGATGGGCTTGGAAGTCCCAAGACTCAACTAGTGATACAAAATCATGCCTACAAAAGAATGACTTATGTGTCAAAAGTGGGGCCTAAGCACTTTTAGGCCTAAATCAAGATATTTAAACTATAAATTAGCATAATGCCACTTAAAGCTAAACTAGCATGAATTAGGTTGGATTTTCTCAAATAAGATCACCATGAGTCATTTAATGGTTAAAATAGGTCTGATTTAGGCCAAATCAAATCAAATTTTGGAAAATTAAGTTTGATTCTGGTGAAACAAGGCTGATTTGGGGGGAATTCATTTGAGTTTTGAAAATTAGGTCTGATTTGGCCAAATTGGGTCTGATTTATATCGATATAGGGTAAATAAGGGCAATATCGACCCAAAATTTTCCAACTTTATTGCCAAACTTTTGAGGTCTTCTTTCTTATTTATTACTGTCTAGTTTGTCTCTCTTTGTACCTTTTGCTCCTTATTCTTTGGTTCTTATTCTATTGAATAAAAAATGCACTATGGACAACCATGTAATACAAAATGTATAAGAAAAATAGTTGGTGGATCAATGCACTTATAAATATGAACATGAGGTACATGTACACACACATAATCACAAATGTTATATTATTAAGCTTTACAAAAGCTCAATAATTTAGATTCAAATGTTTGACATATGGTAATCAATTATCTATGTCTATCATTATTGTCTTTTGAGGAGTCAAGTTTTTTTAGACAATTGCACTTATGTGGTTCTAGTAAATTTTATATATTTAGACCCACATTCTAAAAATATGTAATTACATTGTTCCTAAATGAAACCATTGAGTTTTACATATATAGGTATATATATAGACATATATAATTTGTGATTGCTTAAAGCTATACTTATCATCACCTAAAATTCAATGTGATAATGAAAGCACAAATCAATCCTGGATTGTGTCATAAAAAATTTAACCACTCATAAATATTGTTAACGGGACATTGTAATGACCCAGGCTTCAAGTTGTCATTATATACATACATTTGGGGAAAATCTCATTGTCATTTCTATGTTTTTTATGTCAATTAGCATGATATGCGGTTATCACCTCCTAATAAAACACAAGGATGAACATAGACTTACTTGTGAGATTAAAGGTGGGGTAACATACACATGTAAGAACTTTGAACTATATGTACTCGATATATCCTTACATATATTTTGTTTTCTCAAGTGAAATTACTTTTTCATTCTTATTTGAAGCTTATGGGAAATTATAGGAAATGCAAAAGTGATATTTTTTTTATAATTTAGGTTTTATAGCCTTTTAAAATATGGATAAAAGTTGGATTGAGAAACCAGTTTGCTCTGAAGATTATATTGATGGTATTTGTCAATTTCTTGAGTATGCTAAGACTGGGATGGAAGGAGGAAAGATTATTTGTCCATGTAGGAAATGCAAAGTGTGTATAAAGAAACAATTTTCTATTTATGAGGTGGAACATCATATTCTACACCATGGTTTTTATAGTGATTACAAGGATTGGATATTTCATGGTCCTAAAAGTCTTGCTAAAAATCTCACTGCAAATGGACATATGGACGACAGTGAACCACCTACAATTCATGAAGCCAATATGGTAGGCCAAGATGACATGGAAACACTATTAAGAGAGGCACTGGGAGTAAATGTTGCACATATCAATGATACATCTAATAGTAAAGTAAATGAAGGTAGCACAAATGATAATCTTCATCTTGATGACTCTAATGATCAACATATTCACAATGTAGATACTCCTGAAGATGATGCGAAATATAGAAAGATGGTGGAACTTTCTAATATAGAGCTTTATCCTGGTTGCAAAAAAAAATCAACACTCTCATTTGTTTTACGACTCTTCAATCTTAAATGTATGTTTCGTTGGCTAAATAATTCTTTTACTCAGTTGTTGGATCTTATGCTAGATGACTTTCCACAAATGACCTCATTCCCATCTTCTTACTCTGAAGCTAAGAAAATGATTAAGGACTTAGGTCTTAGATATGAAAACATACACGCATGTCCAAATGGGTTGTATTGGGGTGAAAATTCAAATAAAGTTTGGTGCAATGTGTGTCAAACTCCTAGGTGGGAAAGACAAAAAGGTGATTCGGTTGATGGTGGTAAGGATGATAATGCAAGCTTGAAAGGGACTCCAAAAAAAGTTATGAAGTATTTCCCTTTGATCCCAAGTTTGAAAAGGGTGTACATGTCCTCCAAGATTGTAGAAGTTATGATATGGCATGAGAAATTTCATGTGAAAGATGGAAAACTAAGACATCCAACAGATGCATTGATGTGGAAACAGTTTGATATGAAGTATCCACCATTTTCTTTTGACCCTCATAGTGTCAGGATCACCCTGGCTAGTGATGGGTTCAATCCTTATGGGGTTCAAAACACAAATTATAGTATATGGCCAGCAGTACTCGGTATCAATAACATGCCACCTTGGTTATCTATGAAATCACATTCCTTAATTCTATCTTTGATAATTCTAGGAAAATTGAGTCTAGGAAATGATATTGATGTGTACATGCATCCCTTGTTTTATGAGTTGAAATTGTTGTGGGAAGGCGTTGGTGCATTTGATGCTTATGTAGGAGAACCCTTTAAGATGCAAGGAGCATTAATGTCTACCATAAGTGACTTTCCTGCTTATGAAATGTTATCAGGTTGGAGCACAAAATGTTATCATGCATGTCCTCATTGTGCATAATCCACTCATTCTTACCGTTGTGGTTCAAAAATTTGTTATGGTGGCCATCGTAGGTGGTTACCAGATAACCACCCATTTCATTTTGAGAGAACTTTATTTGATGGCACTAAGGAGTATGCACATTCCCCTACTCCCACATCTAGAAGTGATGTTCTACGTGCACATCACTAATTCATATACTTAATTATATTTGTATAGTCATCCCTTGTGTGACGTCTCTATGCTCTTCCTCCCGCAATAAACTATGTCATGGTATCGACTCACCTCTACAGGATCGTTGCTCACTCATTAGATAATTGATTTCATCACAGCCCTTACCATTACCATTAAAAAAAATATATACATTGATCCAAAAAAAATATCCTTTTTGTCGGTAGAAAGCTTTCCATTAGAAATTTAATTCAGTCCAGTGGCATACTGATAACAAACAACAACTTCCCACAATGGGGCAACTAACATCTGCCAATATGGTAGAACCGATCATATTTGCAAACGACATTAATTTTAGTATGCTTTCTTACTTCAACACATGCATCATAATTTTCAAATCTTGTATCAGTAAAGAATGTAGAAAAGTTGTTTACAACCGCATGAATATTGAGTAGAAAAGTTGTTTACAACCACATGAATACTGAGTAGACAAGTTGTATGTATGCTTCTTCTTGTCCGAAATCATTCTATCCATAGGCAATCATACCATATTTTCCTCCATTTCTGTAGAAAGCATATCACTAGTTCTCCAATAGGCAATCGATGCCATGTAACCAAATGCTAGGTGAAAGCATAGCTTTTCAGCGATCTTCCAAGGAGTAATAACGTGGTGGTCATCCTATTTGTAGGCCAACCATGTGCATTGAGCCACTATTTGGACTTCGCAGAACCATAAGTATATCAAGATCCACTTATAAAGTTATGGTTTACTTTTCTAGATAAATATCCAAGGTGGGTAAAAAATCGACCGTGAATAGCAACAAGGATAGTAGTTAGAGAGAGGACGATACTCGTTGATAACACCAATTTTGGTGACATTTTTGCCCTTTATTCTGTTATCAAAACTGCCATTTTCTGCTATTTTCCTCTCTTTTATAAGCACTTTTGTAATAATTGGCCAAATCACGTTCTTAATCCAATACTTCCATCTTTTGCAGTGTGTTTCCACATTTTGGTCCGTTTTATCATCAATAAGGCCTTCCCGGCCCACAAATAAGTCCAAACTGCATCGGCCTTCCTGTCGCCCGACACAACCTCTGCCCGACAGGGCAGAGCGACATAACGACGCGTGATATGGGGACGCCGCGTGAGAGGAAACTGACAGACGACACTTCTTTTACCCGACCGGGAGCCGAGCTCGCCACGACAACACGACACAGGCCACCCACAGGAAGGCGCCGCCCGTCACGTGACCGACAACCGACACCCCCGCGCCGAGCGATACCTACATCGACCGTCCACCGACCCACGAATAAGGAGGACACGTGGCGCTTCGAGCACCATAACTTCCCCCAACCGCTGCCTATAAATAGCAGCTACAGGAAGCCGAAAAGACAGTTCAGATAGTCGAGAACTTTGAGCTACCTTCAGAGGAAACTACGAGAGCGAGAGTATCGTGCCCCAGTGCTCGTGTCGGGCAACGCTAGGTGAGCTTTTCCTCATCCCAAGAGGGAAGGGATGGTTCACTTAGGACCCCTCGGGCGACACTACGGTCCGATATCGGCCAACGTAGAAGAGCGACACAAGTGTCCGACAGCAGAACGCGTCGCTCTGTGCCCGACATGATATCGAACCCGATACACTCCGCCCGTCATGCATGTCGCCCGAGAGGGTGCGCCGCCCGACATGAGCGTATCGACCAGGGTCCTTGAGTGATACATTCGGCCGTCACATGTGCCACCCGAGAGGGTGTGCCACCCAACACTGATGTATCAGGCTAGGCTCCTGACCGGTATCGGGCTGGAGAGCCGTAGTAGCCCGTCGTCCTTCTACATCAAGAAGGTGACACATATCTTTAATTCTGTTATTTAATTCTTTATTTACGTAATGTGTTAAAATCTTTAATGTTTATGGGAATAGAAAAGCTTAATTACTTGCTGCTCTATGCTTGGTGCATTTTTTGGATGACTGCTATGTTTGATATCTGAACTCTAGCTTGCATGTTGGATCATGCTTCACTTAGCTACCGAATCATGTTTTCCTGTCACAACAACTTCAAGAGTTGTGTTGCGGCTCTAGTGTTTGGTCTGATTCTGGAGTACGAGAGTGCCTAGAACGGAGTTGCTTCAGTAACATTCCACTCTAACTTAAGTCCAGCAACCTCGAGAGGGGTGTTGATGCTTGGTTAGAGGTACCTGCTCTGAGAAGAGGGGTGTAGGATGTTACTGCTGCCGCTTGTTTTACCGAAGTCTTATCCTTCGTACCTTGCTCTAGCTCTAGTTTTATCTTTCTGTTTCTGTTGCATGAAAACCCCTTAAAAACTGCTAAATGACTAAAACCTTAAATCTTTCTAGTAGCTCCAGTTGGAGATAGTTTTCTTTGTTTAGTTTGTGACATCTTGCTGTTTCCCTTTTTGGGAATTTATATCTCTTTATACCTGCCGGAGTGTAGCATGTCGATTCTGGGTTCCCAACACTACCACCCTTGTCCCTGTGTTCGACCCCGTATATCTACTTCAACCCCGTAAACAAAGTTGCGGAGGCCTAGAAGAGTTCGAGTTTATAAATGTAAAAGTCCGACTAACTTCAAATCCGCCTCCAATTTTGGACGCGTGATTTAGGCCGGTCAACTTTTTGGCGTCGTTGTCGGGGACAAGGCAAAACGACACTGTTGACGAATCCAAACCCACTAACTACACTCCCGTGCCTCAAGCTTAGAAAGAATCTTGACAACACTCTTTTCTTTTTTTTGTTATTTTACTATCATTACTCTTTGCACAAAATAATAATCCTACTTTCTAAACTTGATTCTCGTGCTATTCCAGGAACTCAGAAGAAAGGCATATTGTTCAACCGAGCACCTACGCTACCTACCTAGCATGCCGCCTCACATTGAACAACCTCTTTCAGAGGGTGAATGTCAAAGGAGGGCTAGACATAACTCCCCTCCACCTAAAGAAAATGAACGTTATGATGACCGTGATCAATATGAAGATCAAGAGGGAGAGTGGTCCGAGGACAACCAACACTGAGATAGACGTCATCACCATCGAAGGCACAAATGAAATCACGACCAAGAACGTCGTTGAGAAGCCAACGACAGTGAAGATTCAGACGAAGAGGAGATAACTCTGAGGGAGTTAGCATCTACAAAGGTTGACAATTCCTAGTGTCCCATCATTGTCCCGCGTTTCAACGCCGCAAACTTTGAGCTCAAGCCATCTGTGATCTCTATGATCCAGAATAAAAGCTTCAGGGGGAGTTCAAGGAATGACAACCCGTACCACCACCTAGATGCCTTCAAGAACATCTGCGATACCATAAAAATGCGGGGGGTTCCCCAAGAAGTCATTTATTGTAAGGGCTTCATTTTCTCCCTGGAGGACAAAGCCCTATCCTGGTATCTGGGGTTACCCCACCAATCTCTAAACGGATGGGGAGCTCTGGCTGATGCGTTCGTGAACAAATTCTATCCCACTGAGCGGACTGTCAAAAACAGGCAGAAAATAACCACTTTTATGCAAAAGCCGAATGAAAGCCTCCATGACGCCTGGGAGCGATTCTAGGAGTACTAGAGGGATTGCCCCCATCATAATTATAAGAAGGGCTTCCTCATCACCACCTTTTATAATAGCCAGACTCCCGATGAAAGGGTGTCACTAAATGCGGCAGCAGGCAGTGACTTCCTCAGAAAGAAACCAAGCAAGTCTGAAAAGATTATCAAGAATATGGCCGAGCTGATGGTCGGTGCTGATTTTGATTGATCTGATAGAGGATAGGTCAAGAAGGTCATTGAAGGGTCCGCTCTTGAGTCCAGGGCCCTGGAATCCATCACCTCGTAGATACAGAGAATCGCCACTGATGTTAAGCAACTGCGAGAAGCTGGAGGGAAAGGCAAGAAGCTAGTTGAGAAGGTGATGAAATGCGTTACGTGCGGCGAAGGAGGACATGTGGTAGACAGCTGCGTCTACACCTGACCAGACGCAGACAGTGATTCTGACTCGGAAGATGAAAGGACTGAAAATGTCTCTTTCGTGAACTACAAAAGGCCAAATCACCCCGACTTTAACTACGGCAACAAAGATGCAGCTGAAAACTCTCATCAGCTGCATAACTCATCCAAGCCGACACAAGCTTTCGAGAAGAGAGGGGGACCTGGTCAATACACCAAGAACAACCAGTTCCAGTCGGCGAAAGGAAACTTCCAAGTGCAAGGAAAGTATCAAGGGTCGAACCGAGAACAGGACAAAGGAGCAAGCCAATCTGATGTGATTGACCAGTTACTTGATTTTGTTAAGAAACATGATACGATCAATAATCAACTGGCGCAAAGTGCGCTATCAAATTCCGGAGTTTTGAACTCTTTGCAGGTACAACTGGAGGATATGTAGACGCATCAACGCCAGATCGACCACCAGCTAGCTCAACTGGCCGAAATTGTGAAGAACCCACAGGGAAGATACCATCGAATACCGAGACTACCAAGAAGGCAGGTCTGTGACACCAGAGGCATAGATGAAGATGCAGGAGGAAGAAGCTGAATGAGTCCAGTTGAAGATGGAAAACGCAATGCTTCTCGGGAGGCAACCCGAGCTATTTTTTAAATTCATAGATTAGGATGTTTTTACTTTCTTTCTAGAAAAACATTACAAATACTATGGACTGTAATAAGGCCCGAGTCAGTGCATGCGCCACATGCACTGACTCTTCTATTTTATGGGCCACCGTCTTAGCTTTATCAACCGGGATGGGTAATACTATCTGAGGTCGGAGTCTTAGCTCTGGGCCAATGATGTTTTACTCATCAGCTGCTTTTGTTACCCCGCTCTGTTTTCAAGTCTTCTTCTTGGCTTTGCTCTGAAGGTTGTATCGGGCATCAACTCAACTGGCGCCTTAAACGCACCCATATCAGGTGGTGGAATCTCAGGGATCGCAAGGGTCGTGTCGGTTAGCATGCCTGGGCGGCGTGCACTCGTATCGAGCAGTTGGAACGAGTTACCCCAACGGCCGATGCGTGCTCCAGATTTACCAAGTTTCACCCCGGTTGAGATTGCTATATAAAGGGCCGAGTTTTTACCATATTGGGCTACTTGCCTTACTGTTTTCACGCCCCCGTATTGTGCTAAGACCTTGTGCTTTTTCTCCCGTGTCACGCAAGACTGCCCTGCTCTCGTATCGTGTGGAAGTTTAGATCACAGCAAGGTATAGCCTGACAGACCCTATCGCCCAGCAGACCGTGCCGCCCGACACGTTCCTTTCTTTAAGCAAGTAGCTTATCGGTCTTACAGTTCCTGCGCTGAGCAGCCTTGTATCGCCCGATATGGATGTCGCGCAACGTACCTTTTATTCACGATTTCCCAATACACCATGTTGGGCGATAGCCGTGTTGCCCATCTTTGCACCACCTCGCCTATTTTTGTTGTCGGGCGACACGCTGCTTTCCTTTCAAAAAGACCTTATCAGGCATCTTAACCGATACGCCCGTATCAAGCTACAGACCTAACATGCGTTTATCACCTTATCTCCCTGTTCATATCGCGTGTTTGATCTTCTGACGTAACGGGCGATACCCATCTCTAGTATCGGACACAAGGCTTCACCTCTAAAACTGATGTGTCGCCTAATACGGGGTGCGGGACAGTCTTTGTACAGAGAATTACCTGGTCAAACATTTATTCTTTACTTTTTCAAAGCATCAACACATTTAATCGAGGTCTTTTCTTATTGTCTTATAGAAATGGCATGCATCAAGACAACTGCTGTCCCTAGTGACGCACAAGGCAGGAGAATCTACCCGGAGACTGCTGTTGAAGGGCAGACTGCTAGGCCTAAGCGCCCGAACCCAGGACCAGCCAGGGCGTTGACAGCAGAGAAGAGGGCTAGGGTTGGAGAAGTGGCGGCTCCAACTCAAACACCGACACCTCTAGCAGTAGTAGAACTCCCGGGATTCTTGTCGGGAAGTTTCGAGCCAAGGGACGACGAGCACGCTCGCCGATATGTTGAACTAGTGACCAAGGTCTACCGACCGAGCAGGTTCTGCCATCAGGCCTCATTTGTTGAACTAGGGATCGTGGGGAGGCTGAAGGGCATCCTCACTGCGGTAGGGCTGAAGAAGATCTGCTTCAGCCGGTCTTCTTCTTACACCAAACTGATCATGGAGTTTATGTCTTCTCTCCACTGGGTGAAGAATTCTGTGGCAGAGAGAGAAGAATTTGGCGGGCTAGACAGACTCCAGGCTCAACTTTACAACTCAGAGTACCCCATCTCCAAGAAGCTGTTGAATAAGATCTTCTCTTCCAACGAGGAGGAGAGGAATCTAATGGATAACGGTGAGAGAATCACCGAGGGAGACGGGTTCAATCCCGTGGAGCTCTGGAGCAAGCTAACTGGCGAATCTTCGTTCAAGCCGGGAAGAAAGGTGGTGGCAGTGCACTCCTACTTTTGGAGGATAGTGCACAAATTGGTGGCATGCTTGCTTTTCAGCAAGAATGAGTCCAATAACATCTATACAGAAGAACTCCACATCATGTGGCACATAATGGAGGGCCGAGTGATCAACCTCGGGCAGTTCTTGCTGAACAGACTACACCCGATGAAAGAAGCCACAAAAGAGTATTGCATGGGCAGAATAGTCAACTTAATCACAGTGGGGCTTGGGTACCCAAAAGAGCCGCACAGCCTTTCGAGGACGCAAGGTGATGAGGTGATCCACACCAAGTACCTGATGAGGACCAGCATCATTAGGAAGGAGGGGAGAAACTTCTTCTACAAGTTCTCAAGGACGGACATACTCCTCCCGCTCCCTCGCTGCGCCGCCTACGACGCAGAGAAACCGGTCTTCACCGCCGCTGAAATTAAATTTGTAGAGAAAAACACAGCTTATGCCACCACCACTGGGGCCTCGGAGAGGGCAGTTCTAGAGCTACCGACGACAACTGTTGATAGAGTTGTTGTTGCTCCAACTATATCAGCCACCGCCACAACAAGGACGGTGATAGCTGAGAAAGAACCGGTGATCGTTGAGGTCACCGAGACAGAGACTACGGGAGCTGCCGCGGGAGAGACGGCCACAGGCCCCGTCTTTGCTTCAAAGCCTATAGAGGCAGAAGAGGAACTTCAGCAGGGCGACGGCAATGGGGTGTTCGACGAGATCCTGAGGGAGATCGGAAGAACACTGACACTGGCACTGAAGTCCCCACCTATAGCTGTTGAGGAGATCGCCGAAAGTGCATAGGTGGAGCAGAGTCCTCCCTCACCATGACCATATCCACCCAGACGAGAAGGCCAGGCAGTGGCACTTTAAAAAGCGCCGACACCTGGCCTGGCGACAGTTGGATTGCGAACGATTCTGATAGATTCTACCTCACCTGGTAGACCATCGCGCGAGCAAGATGTCGTGAGGATGGAAGGGAGAACCACCAAAGCTCCCCCGTCGCTCGGAAAGATGCTCGGCACAAGCTCGATCATTTGTGGGAGGTAACGGATACCAACTCAACTACTTGTACTTCCCTAACCCGCAAACTTGCATCTTTCAATGACAGGCTGGATAGCCAAGAAAGAGAGCTGCTAACTCTAGTAAGCCTTCCCGGCAGACTAGAGGCCTTGAATGCGACGATGCAACAAGTTCTCCAACGACTCGACAAGATCGAGGAGAGGCTAGATAGAAGTGACGACCATCCGCGCCGAAGGTAGCTGAGAAGGTCGTCGTCACCCCCCAACCGTGGCTCTCCTCCTTCTTTGTCAGCTTCCCCTTCGGGATCAGCATCTTCCTCCTCCCCCAGCGGGTAATCCCCAACGCCCGAGGAAGGGACGCAACAAGGGTCAGCCGAAGGAGCTCCAGCAGGACAGGAGAGCTCCCTAGGCTTGGAAGAAGCAAACATCTCCGTCCCCCTAGATGAAACCGAAGATGATAGCGTAGATATCAGCATCGGGGGAGACTCTTCTGATGAGTCTGAGGGAGAGAGGGGGGATGTCTACACAGTCAATAAGAGACATCTACCCCGAGGAAGGCGCTCGATGGAGGACAGATTCCGTGAGCTATCTGAGATACCCTCCTTCGAGATGGCTGACTTTGACAGAAGAGCCATCGGGTACCTGACGATCAAAGACCAGAAGCTGCTGAATAAGGTCTTGAGATCGCAGGCACATGAAGATGATGTCGTCTGGACCGACGGCTACCTCTCCATGCGACGGGGAGTTCTTCGAAGCATGTTCCGCATGCCGGTTGTGGTCGGCAAAAGACTGTTCAGAGTCCTGGAGAATGCGATAATAGAAAATATCGATAGCAGGACAGGTCGGAGGGCACTATATACAACCACCCTGACCTTGGCAAGAAGGCTGATGAAGGGAGATCCAGACTCCCGTGCGGTGGCCGACATGCTGCAGCACATTGAAGAGCATAGGCCGAACTTGGTGTTGGCCCCATACAAGAACCAGAACGTGTGGTTTCTCTTCATAGTAGACCTCAGAAACCACGACGTCCAGCTGCTGTGTTGCAGCAATGACGAAGAGCCGTGCTCCGGGGGTGTTTTCTGCCGCCCGGAGGACAAGAAACTGAGACTCTTGCCACTGCGTCTGCTACGAGCTATAAAGAAAGGAAGCCAACGTCACCAAGGTCCTTGGAACTTCTTTACTCTCTGAGACCTCCCCGTCTAGGTAGAAGAGGGGAGTGGAAACAGCGCTTTCGCCATCCTGAGTGCCATTGAGGTGCTCAATACATTTGGAAACTTGGGAGCCCTCAAAGGCTGGTGCTTCTATCAACAAAGGGGCACTTACACCATGTTTCTGATCAAGGACAAGTGCTATTTCTGAGACGCATGGGTACCGGAGCATCTTCTGGACAGTGACCTGGAAGAAGACTCTTCTCAATCCAGCAGCTTATCAGAAAAAGAAGAGGAGATAGCAACCGATACCTATGGGGCAGGCAAGCGGTTGGCGGTCCTGAAGAAAGTGCACGGGATGGAGGACACTGCTTTGCCTGAAGATTCAGAAGGGCTGATCACAAATTTCGACCACTTTTCATGTGCAACTCTCACACAGGAGCAGGTCAACGTAATCCAACTGAAGTTAGTTGATTCTACCCCATCGGTTGTCGCCTTTCAGGCAGGCAATGTCGTAGTCCCAGTCGATGATCTAAGGGACATGGTGAAGGAAGGAGGGTGCTTGGCTGTAACAGTTGCAGCCGCTTACATCCAGTATATACAGCCAAAGCTAGAACATGCGCACATAGCCCAGTCTATGCTGTTCAACGACATTATCACCGATGAAATAGGAGCGAAGCAAGCATTTCTACAGGAATTTGCGATAGAAGTTCCCCACAAGATCTTCCTCCCCGTCCTACATTACAACCACTGGACACTCCTAACAGTGTACACCTGGCAACGAGCAGGAATTTTCTACAATAGCTCGGACAGCAATGAGAACCATCCAGTGCCGTGTACATCAGAACCTTTGACATTTGTCGAACGCTTGGTCCGAAAATACTACGACGAGGTGGAAAAGATGATCCAACCATTCATGGATACGCAAGCAAGCAAGTGGCACAAACTCCAGTTCTGCCACCGCAGTCCGCAGCAACTTCCCTTATCCAACGACTACAACATCTACGTCCTGGAATGGATAGCGAATAAAGAAACGCCTGACCAGCTCCACCACATCATCTATCACAGCAGAAGCGGGGAATATGTGTGGGAGCTTCTGTCTGACATGGGCGCAACCTCACTGGAATAAACGTTACCTCACCTTATCTACTTCACAACTCTAGGACAGAGTGTGGAGTAAGTTTGGGGGGGGTACCATGTACCAGTGAGGGAGGTACAAAATTTTTGAAATTTTTCTTTTGTTCTTTCCTATATCATGTGTACATATACATATGTTTGTTCATACAACAATATTTTACCAAAAAATTTATTTTGCTTATTTTGTTCCCATACATATGTACAAAGTTGCTATATTAGTAAAAACCTGTTGCGACTTCTTGCAAAGTTTGCTTTCTATGTGCTCAACAAAATGCAAGTTTTGTTATATCTTTCTGATAATGCTGCTTCAAACGAACAAAAGACTACATTTTTCCCGTGCCAAAAATTTCAAAAAAATTAATAATCTCACAACAGCTAAGAGACGAGTATGGAGAAGGAAAAAATTGCCCAAACAGCAGAAATCTCTTTCGTTTCCCTTACCCAACAAAAATCCCAAAAAGAGAAAGCAGCCTTATGAGGGTGAATAAAAGCATGAGAGTTGTGCCCAATAAAAGAAAAAAAATTATATATATACACACTTGTCCTCCAAAAGTACCCATCTTTAGGCATGGTAGATCCGGGGCAGTGGTACGTAGGATGTGAAATCACTGCTCTAAAGCCAACTGGCTTGGACTGCAGGGACCACTTGCCCGTTAACGGACCCTTACCTGGATGGACCGATGGGAGACAACAAAAACCCCAAAAAGCCTTAGCCTACCCTATACACAACTTTCTGACCCAAAAATAAAGTTGTTTGGTGTGTAAGCTAACTTCAGAATCATGCACCAAAGTCTCGCTGAAGCTATAGAGCAAACTTTTACTGAAATAATAAGGCAGGAAACGCAAGGTTGTTTGTTTGTAGTGAGGCAACATCATCTCTAAAGGCATTGCGATACTTGTTTTTACCGCTTGACCTGAAATCTACGCCGAGCAAGAAGAAGCATCACTAAATAAAGTTTAAATATTGATTGAGGACAATCAAAACGCTAAGTTTGGGGGAGTTGATAACACCAATTTTGGTGACATTTTTGCCCTTTATTCTGTTATCAAAACTGCCCTTTTCTGCTATTTTCCTCTCTTTTATAAGCACTTTTGTAATAATTGGCCAAATCACGCTCTTAATCCAATACTTCCATCTTTTGCAGTGTTTTTCCTCATTTTGGTCCGTTTTATCATCAATAAGGCCGTCCCGGCCCACAAATAAGTCCAAACTGCATCGGCCTTCCTGACGCCCGACACAACCTCTGCCCGATAGGGCAGAGCGACATAACGACGCGCGATATGGGGACGCCGCGCGAGAAGAAACTGACGGACGACACATCTTTTACCCGACCGCGAGCCGAGCTCGCCACTACAACACCACCTTGTCGCGCGACACAGGCCACCCACCGGCAGGCGCCGCCTGTCACGTGACCGACAGTCGACACCCCCACGCCGAGCGATACCTGTATCGGCTGTCCACCGACCCGCGAATAAGGAGGACACTTGGCGCTTCGAGCACCATAACTTCCCCCAACCGCTGCCTATAAATAGCAGCTACAGGAAGCCAAAAAGACAGTTCGGACAGTCGGGAACTTTGAGCTACCTTCAGAGGAAACTACGAGAGCGAGAGTATCCTGCCCCAGTGCTCGTACCGGACAATGCTAGGTGAGCTTTTCCTCATCTTGAGAGGGAGGGGATGGTTCACTTAGGACCCCCCGGGCGACACTGCGGGCCGATATCAGCCAACGTAGAAGAGCGACACAAGTGCCCGACACGATATTGAACCCGATACGCTTTGCCCGTCATGCGTGCCGCCCGACATGAGCGTATCGGCCAGGGTCCTTGAGCGATACAGTCGGCCGTCACGCGTGCCACCCGAGTGGGTGTGCCGCCCGACACTGTTGTATCGGGCTAGGCTCCTGACCGGTATCGGGCTGGATAGCCGCAGTAGCCCGTCGTCCTTCTACATCAAGAAGGAGACACATATCTTTAATTTTGTTATTTAATTCTTTATTTACACAATGTATTAAGACCTTTAATGTTTATGGGAATAGAAAAGCTTAATTACTTACTGTTGTATGCTTGGTGCATTTGTTGGATGACTGCTATGTTTGATATCTGAACTCTAGCTTGCATGTTGGATCGCGCTTCACTTAGCTACCGAATCGTGTTTTCCCGTCACAACAACTTTGAGAGTTGTGTTGCGGCTCTAGTGTTTGGTCCGATTCTGGAGTACGAGAGTGCCTGGAATGGAGTTGCTTCAGTAACATTCCACTCTAACTTAAGTCCAGCAACCTCGAGAGGGGTGTTGATGCTTGGTTAGAGGTACCCACTCTGAGAGGAGGGGTACAGGATGTTACTGCTACCGCTTGTTTTACTGAAGTCTTATCCTTCGTACCTAGCTCTAGCTCTAGTTTTATCTTTCTGTTTCTGTGGCATGAAAACCCCTTAAAAACTGCTAAATGACTAAAACCTTAAATCTTTCTAGTATCTCCAGTTGGAGATAGTTTTCTTTGTTTAGTTTGTGACATCTTGCTGTTCCCTTTTTGGGAATTTATATCTCTTTATACCTTCCGGAGTGTAGCGTTTCGATTCTGGGTTCCCAACACTACCACCCTTGTCCCTGTGTTCGACCCCGTATATCTACTTCGACCCCGTAAACAAAGTTGCGGGGGTCTAGAAGAGTTTGGGTTTATAAATGTAAAAGTCCGACTAACTTCAAATCTGCCTCCAATTTTGGACGCGCGATTTAGGTCGGTTACTTGTTGAGCAAATTGACCTGTATTCAAGTATACCATGTGAGAAGAGGACAAACAACCTATCAATCTAGTGAATATGCTAGAAAAAATTATTATAACATAAAATATTATTATGACATCTAGCAGACATGAAAAATCAAGCCATGATGAGGGGAACTGAAATAGTATCCTGCAGACACGCTTCCAAAAACTAGAAGGTTTTAGGATGGGCTTGGAAGTCCCAAGACTCAACTAGTGATACAAAATCATGCCTACAAAAGAAAGACTTATGTGTCAAAAGTGGGGCCTAAGCACTTTTAGGCCTAAATTAAAATATTTAAACTATAAATTAGCATAATGCCACTTAAAGCTAAACTAGCATGAATTAGGTTGGATTTTCTCAAATAAGATCACCATGAGTCATTTAATGGTTAAAATAGGTCTGATTTAGGCCAAATCTGATCAAATGTTTTAAAATTAAGTTTGATTCTAGTGAAACAAGTCTGATTTGGGGGGGAATTCATTTGAGTTTTGAAAATTAGGTCTAATTTGGCCAAATTGGGTCTGATTTATATCGATATAGGGTAAATAAAGGCAATATCCGCCCACAATTTTCCAACTTTATTGCCAAACTTTTGAGGTCTTCTTTCTTATTTATTACTATCTAGTTTGTCTCTCTTTGTACCTTTTGCTCCTTATTATTTGGTTCTTATTCTATTGAATAAAAAATGCACTATGGACAACCATGTAATACAAAATGTATAAGCAAAATAGTTGGTGGACCAATGCACTTGTAAATATGAACATGAGCTACATGTACATACACATAATCACAAATGTTATAGTATTAAGCTTTACAAAAGCCCAATAATTTAGATTCAAATGTTTGACATATGGTAATCAATTATCTATGTCTATCATTATTGTCTTTTGAGGAGTCAAGTTTTTTTCGACAAATGCACTTATGTGGTTCTAGTAAATTTTATATATTTAGACCCACATTCTAAAAATATGTAATTACATTGTTCCTAAATGAAACCATTGAGTTTGACATATATAGGTGTATATATAGACACACACACACACACACACACACACACACACACACACACATATATATATATATATATATATATATATATATATATATATATATATATATATATATAATTTGTGATTGCTTAAAGTTATACTTATCGTCACCTAAAATTCAATGTGATAATGAAAGCACAAATCAATCCTTGATTATGTCATAATATTGTAACCACTCATAAATATTGTTAACGGGACACTGTAATGACGCAAGCTTCAAGTTGTCATTATATACATACATTTGGGGAAAACCTCATTGTCATTTCTATATTTTTGATGTCCATTAGCATGATATGCGGTTATCACCTCTTAATAAAACATAAGGACGAACATAGCCTTACTTGTGAGATTAAAGTTGGGGTAACATACACATGTAAGAACTTTGAACTATATGTACTGGATATATCCTTACATATATTTTGTTTTCTCATGTGAAATTACTTTTTATTCTTATTCGAAGCTTATGGGAAATCATAGGAAATGGAAAAGTGATATTTTCTTTTTTATAATTTAGGTTTTATAGCCTTTTAAAATATGGATAAAAGTTGGATTGAGAAACCAGTTTGCTCTAAAGATTATATTGATGGTATTTGTTAATTTCTTGAGTATGCTAAGACTGGGATGGAAGGAGGAAAGATTATTTGTCCATGTAGGAAATGCAAAGTGCGTATAAAGAAACAATTTTCTATTGATGATGTGGAACATTATATTCTACACCATGGTTTTTACAATGATTACAAGGATTGGATATTTCATGGTTCTAGAAGTCTTGCTGAAAATTTCACTGCAAATGGACATATGGACAACAGTGAACCACCTACAATTCATGAAGACAATATGGTAGGCCAAGATGACATGGAAACACTATTAAGAGAGGAACTGGGAGTAAATGTTGTACATATCAATTATACATCTAATAGTGAAGTAAATGAAGGTAGCACAAATGATGATCTTCATCTTGATGACTCTAATGATCAACATATTCAAAATGCAGATACTCCTGAAGATGATGTGAAATATAGAAAGATGGTGGAACTTTGTAATATAGAGCTTTATCATGGTTGCAAAAAAATTTCAACAATCTCATTTGTTTTACAACTCTTCAATCTTAAATGTATGTTTTGTTGGCCAAATAATGCTTTTACTCAGTTGTTGGAGCTTCTACTAGATGACTTTCCACAAATGACCTCATTCCCATCTTCTAACTTTGAAGCTAAGAAAATGATTAAGGACTTAGGTCTTGGATAAAAAAACATACACGTAAGTCCAAATGATTGTATGTTGTATTGGGGTGAAAATTCAAATAAAGTTTGGTGCAATGTGTGTCAAACTCGTAGGTGGGAAAGACAAAAGGGTGATTCGGTTGATGGTGGTAAGGATGATAATGCAAGCTTGAAAGGGACTCCAAAAAAAGTTATGAAGTATTTCCCTTTAATCCTAAGATTGAAAAGGATATACATGTCCTCTAAGATTGTAGAAGATATGATATGGCATGAGAAATTTCATGTGAAAGATGGAAAACTAAGACATCCAACAAATGCATTGATGTGGAAACAGTTTGATATGAAGTATCCACAATTTTCTTCTGACCCTCATTGTGTCAGGATCACCCTGGCTAGTGATGGGTTCAATCCTTATGGGGTTCAAAACACAAATTATAGTATATGGCCAGTAATACTCAGTATCAATAACATGCCACATTGGTTATCTATGAAATCACATTCCTTCATTCTATCTTTGATAATTCCAGGAAAATTGAGTCTAGGAAATGATATTGATGTGTACATGCAACCCTTATTTTAAGAGTTGAAATTGTTGTGGGAAGGTGCTGGTGCATTTGATGCTTATGTAGGAGAACCCTTTAAGATGCGAGGAGCATTAATGTCTACCATAAGTGACTTTCCTGCTTATGCAATGTTATCAGGTTGGAGTACAAAATGTTATCATGCATGTCCTCATTGTGCATAATCCACTCATTCATACGATTGTGGTTTAAAAAATTGTTATGGTGGCCATCGTAGGTGGTTACCAGATAACCACCCATTTCGTTTTGAGAGCACTTTATTTGATGGCACTAAGGAGTATGCACATTCCCCTACTCCCGCATCTGGAAGTGATGTTCTACGTGCACAACATCATGTTCAATTTATATATGGAAAGGCTCCAAAACAAGTTAGTAAAAAGAGAGGAAGAAAAGATAAAGATGCAGGGACAAGTTGTAATGTTCGAGATGCCAGTAGTGATGATAGCATGGGATTTTGTAAGAAAAAAAGTATATTCTTTGATCTCCCATATTAGGATTATAATCCTCTTCATCATAACCTTGATGTCATGCACATCGAGAAGAATGTGTGTGAAAACATTCTTGTGACACTTTTGAATGTTGAGGGAAAGTGTAAAGATGATGAGTATGCAAGAAAATTCCTTGAGGAAAATAATATAAGAATGTCTCTTTGGCTCCAACCTAAGCAAGATGGTAGTTTTTTTATGCCTCCAGCTCCATACTTTATGTCTACCAAAGAAAAAGAATGCTTTCTATCTATTCTAGCTAATCTAAGAGTGCCTGATGGATATGCTTCCAATCTTTCCAGATGTGTAAACTTAAAGCTATGAAAGTTAATCAATCTTAAGAGTCATGACCATCATATTCTTATGCAAGATATACTTCCTATAGCTCTACGAGCATCTGGAGCTACATGAGTTATTGATGTCGTGACCGATATTTCATATTTTTTCAAATAATTATGCTCGAAAAGTATTGATCCAAACAAGCTGGATGAGCTGCAAACACATATTATTGAAACACTTTGTCATCTGGAGATAGAATTTCTTCCTCCCTTTATTACCATTATGGTTCACCTCTTAGTTCATTTGGTTGACCAAGTCAAGTATGGTGGACCTGTTCCCTATGCATGGATATATCCCATTGTCTATGATCTTTCATTTATTTATTAAATTAAAAGGGGATCTATGTATTGCAACCCCTGATGACTTTCTTATAGGTATCTAGGACGACTAAAAGGCTATGTGACAAACAAAGCTCTACCAGAGGGTTCCATTGCAGAGGCCTATATTTTAGAAGAGACAATTACATTCTGTTCTAGGTATAAGGAAGGCATTGAGACAGTCTTCAATAGACCAAAAAGAAATGATGAGACTATTCCAAATAAAGGTATATACTTATTCAACTCTAGTGGACATCATGTTGAGGCTACAAAAGTTGTTCTCCATGATGAAAAAAGTATGTCTCAAGCACATCATTATGTTCTACTCCATTTTGAAGATACTATGAAGGATCTTAAAGAGTAAGTTATTTATAGCTTATTGACATACTTCATACCTAATAAATAAAAATGGACCTAACCTACAATGGTTTTGTAGAGAATTTTTATACCAAAAGTGAGAAGAGTGCCTCAGGAAAGGGGTAAGAGTTGATCAAGAATTAGAATATAAGTGGATGATAGAAGATTTTGCAAGATGGTTTCATTCACAAGTAATATTGATATAGTCATAGATTTTCAAGGCATAATTTCTATTTTAAATAACATGACTAATATCTCTTCAACTATAATAAGTACCAAAAATTGATGTGAGCGAAGAAGATGGAAAGTTGAAAATGGCCTTAGATCGTGGAATGAATACCAATGCTAAGAGTTTTAATGGATTTATGGTCAATGGATACAAGTTCCATACAACTGATCGTGAAAGATATAAGAAGGCACAAAATTCTAGAGTCATGGTTGAAGCTAATGGAAACCCTTATTATGGAAAGCTAAAAGAGATTTATGAGTTTGATTACTATGGGACTTATAAACTTGTGTTGTTTCGATGTGATTGGGTAGATATAACCTCACCGAGAGGGTTCAAGCTTGATGGATAAGGTCACCCTTGTATGAATTTCTCTAAATTGATGCACACTGGTCGATCATTGAAAGATGATCCATTCATTTTTTCATCTCAAGCTAAGCAAGTGTTTTATGTTGAGGATGCGATAGAAAAGTCATGGCTACATGTTGTTGAATATAAATCAAGAGATGCATTTGATGTTGGGTGTCCCCCTTAGTTGGTTAATGGTAACATGGTCACATTGATGTTCTATGGCCTAGGGACATATGATGTAACATCATTTTTTAGGTACATTCTCACGTTTATTATATTGATTTACTAAATTAAAGTGATATTGTTTCTATTGTTTTTTTATTTGTGCATTCTATTATTTACATAGGTAGTACATATTATATTTTTTGATAATGAAGTTTTCTGGTAGCAACATGTGTTGGCTTGTTACTGACAGTCCTTATCACGTCTATGATTTGATGTCTAGCTGATTCAAATATTTAAAGAAGATGCAAAAGGTTATTTTGAGAGTTTCTTCTATTTTAGTTTTGTAACTTGTTAAATAGATACATCCTTTTTTTGAAATAAAAATTTCTATTGTATCCTATAATACTCTATTTTACTTCTCTAAATATTTCTTCTCATGAATAGGGTGAAAGATGTGGCGAAGCAAGAGAATTGTAGCAACTCTCACTTCAGGTGATCCAAGTATAGATGAAAATCAAAATGATTTTGCATCATGTCATCCTAGAGACCCATCAAGAGAAATAATAAGTCAACCATTTCAACATGCTGGTCACACTTGTTTGGAAGAAAGTGAAGAGTCTCAACCAGTTTTATCTCACAACAAAGGTGTGGTATGGAAGGACAATGTAACTTTTGATGAAGATGACCTCATTGAAACAATAGGTGAATTTATTTTCATGGTTGCTCATTTATAGTAATACATTCACTTATACATGAATCAATATACCATTCTATACTTTTGTAGATTCTGAAAGGAAAATAACAAAGAAAGGGCAAATCATGGTGTCTCAAGTATGGGTTTTTGAGATAGGTCTAAAAGTTATCGTCAACTTCAATAAATTCAAACAACCAATAGGAAAAGGAGGGCATGTATTAGTAAAATCCTTGGAGAGGTGGCAAAGCACAGGGGTATATGCCCTATTGGGGAAACTAGCTGGCATGATGTGCATGACTGCTATAAGGTGGACATTGTGAAATTAATGCGGGTAAGTAAATAGAATTCATCTTCATGCAACTTATTTCACCAATCAAGTATCTTTAAATAGTAGCAATTCTTGCATATAAATTCTATCTCATTTCTTATGATTCTTTTGTGCGAAAAGGGCAAGTTTCATATTCCTGTTGACATAGAGATCGATGAGATGATTCTATCACATGTGAATGGGAAATGGAGAACTTTTAGGCATAAGTTGAAAAAACTTTACTTTGATCCAAACAAGATAGAGAAAAAAATTGCAATCAATGTTCTAGAAAATGTGATCAAAGAACAGTGGGCGCGCCTAGTTAGCTATTGGTTTTCTCCAACAGGGAAGGTAAACTATACCCACTAACTAATAGAGATTATTCACTACTTAGTTTTCTATTAATTTAAGTTATGGTGGTTTTTATGTGTAGAAACTCTCCTGAATAGGAAAGAGATCTCGATCTCAAAAAGCTCATTACCATACTACCGGTTCAAAGAGCTTTGTAAAGAAGAAATATGAGTTTGTAAGATATCATATTATTATATTGATTTATGGAATGAAATGACACAACTAATATAAATTTATCAATATATATTTACTTTTCATAGGAAATAAAAGAAAAGAGAGAGCCTAATGTCTTGGAAGCATGGAGACTTACTCATGTAAGGAAAGATGGAAGCTACGTAGACAATACAACCATAAGAGAATTTGTGGTATGTTAGGTTATTTCAATTTAACTAGAGAATTGCTGGATGTGAAATATCTAAATGGTTATTTATAAATCAACGTAATAAATTGATAAATATGTTGACCATTGATACAGGAAACTACTGAAAAGTTGGTAGATGAGCGTCTTGTTGAGCAACCTGAAATGCCCAAAAAAACAATAGAAGATGCAACATTCAATGAGCTTATGTACGACAGTGACAATCCTAATCAACGTGTGGTCGGTTACATCCATGGAGTGTCCCAAAGCCGTGTATTTGGACTGAAAGCAGACTTGAGGAAGTGTATTTTTGTAGACAAATCTATTAATGTCAAAGCACAACTTTGTTCTGTAGTGAAAGAGAACAAACAATTGAAGAAGGCACATGCTAATTTGGAGTTACAGTTCTATGAAATGTCTTCTGCACTTGCTAGGAGTGGCATAGTGCTTAATTTTCCTACAAGGATGGATGATAGTGGAAGAAACACACAAAATGAAGGTGTAAGTACTGTTATTGATTAGTAATATGTTCACATATATAAATATTTCTTTTTGGCTATTTTGTTCTGCATTTAACTACCTAATTCTTTTACAGCTGCCTTGATTGTTCCTTATCTTATAAAAATTCAGACCTATAAAGTAGCCATCTATATTCTAGTTTGGATGTTATTTCTCTTATTTTCATCCTACTTACAAGTTCGTTAAAATATTAATTTGATCATATAAACTCTTACATGAATCCTCGATAGCAAAATCTAGCACCGTAGGTTCATAGTGGAAGTGTCATGTAAATTTTTCATTTTGGTCACTAGCAAAGCTGCCAAAAGATAGGAATTCTGGAGTTTGTGTTTCAGATCGAGGTGGTCTCTAGGTTTTTCTTTAGGTTGTTCATAGTTGTAACTTTTCCTTCTAAGAATCTGCTGTTGAACATGGCCTTATAAATTAAACTACGATCATGTGGGGTCTGGTTGCTTGCAGATATTTATTGATGTCTCAGTTTGACTGTGAAAACCTACATTTTTCTCGTGATTGGTTCCTTCATAGTTGGAATTGACTCTTTGCTAAGGCCATTTTCAGCCTAGTGCTCACCTTTCCTTTCTTGTTGCCTTATTTATGCTTTTTTCGCAGCTGGGCTCTTAATCTATTTTTTAATATTTTTCTTTGTTACTACTATGTTTCTTTTCTATTTTTCTACTAAGAACGATCAATCCCTTGCACATATTATCTTTTTTCACTACTCTAATTATGTTCTAGTTTGTTGCTAGTAGATGTCTCAATCTCTTCCTCTTATTCTCCTTTATCAAAGTCAGTGGTTAGGGATTCGTCATCCTTGTTCAAAGATTGATGTTTGTTCATTGTCTCTTCTGTTCTAGAAGTTCAAACATTCCATGCACTCAATTGAGGTTTCACACAAGTGGATGAGCGTCTACCTTTTGATCTTATTAGCTCATTATTGTTGTCTATTGACTGAACATACCCAGTGGTACATCAAGCCTGACTGGTAGTAGATGCACAACATCAAGTATGATAAAGATGTCCTTCATATACGAGCTTGGTCTGGTGGTACGAGTAGCACAGACCAAACTAACTTCCACATTGTATTTGATTATCATATACACTTTAATTAGAAGCCAATCAATTGTGTTCATCTTCTGAGTTTTTGCAGAAATAAACTACATTGCAACAACATGTCAATGCCAAAAAAAAAAAGTACTTAAGATGTAATGTAGTTGATATAACACAACAACAGCGTAACACAACAATAGCATAAATGCCTTCTATACATGTACTAGTCTTAGTGGGCATATATATAAGTTTTATGATAGTTTTAAAATTATGATCAGTATTAAATTTACAATATTACTTTAATACAATACCTTTTCTTTTAAGCAGTATTCCTTTTCTCTTCTAACTGGAATATGTTCAATTACACAGGCTACTGGAAATACTCTAAATGCTCAAAGAAATCAAAACGGAGGTTGCAACCGTTCAAGAATTCAAACTCAAGTAGAATATGTCAAGATACTCAGCAGACACCTCAGCCTTCAGACACGATGATCAACAGCCAACTCAGCCACCAGGCGCCAAGTCACTCCAGTCATGTTGATCGTCATCAACAATCAAGTCACCATATTGATCGTCATAAACAATCAAGTCACATTACTGATGGCTGCAATGGACATGAAGAGACCCAATCATTCAAGATGCATGGCGCTTAATTGTCAATCAAGATGTAACCATTGATCTTCCTGTAATTACTATGTAATAGAATCATTGTAATGAGAATGATAGCCCTTGTGGCTATATATACATATGTATCCTGCCTTTATCAGAATTAAGTAAGAGATTACAACAACAAATCCTTCTCAAGTGTTCACTTTCTTCACATGGTATCAGAGCAGACCCCACAAGACAAGTGTGAGGACCACACCCTACCTAAAAAAGAACAAGTGCAAGCACACAAAAGTGGCTGCACTTGAGGGGGATGTTAGAATTGTCCCACACCGCTGAGCTCTGGGAAAGATCCTGGGCTTATAAGGTGTGTGGTCCCTTCACCCATTGCCAATTGGTTTTGGGTAGAATACCACACATTCTATTATCTGTATCCAAACTAACCTCTCAATTTCCCTGCTACTTTGTTTTTAATAAGGACCTTGTCATGGTGAAGGATCTCAAGACACACCACACACTGGCTCAGGGTCGGTGTAAGAAAGGCATCTATCGTCTACCCATTCAAGCAGCCTCCTCGCCTCAAAGCTTCTTCTGCTCAAGATTTAACAAAGCTACTGGAAATATCTGGCACAGAAGGCTGGGCCGGCCCAACAACTCCATTCTCCGCCATTTACTGAAAGAGCAGCTTATCACCTCCACCTCCATCATTGACAACATCTGCTCAAGTTGTGAACTCAGTAAAAGTAAACGTTTGTCTGTCAGTCACAAACATGTTAGGTCTACTGAACCTTTTCGTCTCGTACATTGTGATGTCTGGGGCAAAGCTCCTACTATCTCTCAACATGGTTTTGCTTATTATGTTCTACTCATCGATGACCACATTCGATTCAGTTGGATTTATCTTATGAAACATAAAATGAGTTCAACAACATCTTCGTCACCTTCTACAATATGGTTCTAACCCAATTTAACAAATCCATGAAGATATTCCAAAGTGACGGTGGTGGTGAATTTATAAATCAACAACTCAAACAATTCTTCTCCGATCGTGGAATTTTACATCAGATATCATGTCCTCATGACCCATCCCAAAATGGAGTAGCTGAACGCAAACATCACCACATCACTGAACTTGGATTAGCTATGCTCTTCGAAGCTCAACTACCCAAATACTTCTGGGCAGAAGCTTTCCACACAGCCACCTACCTAATCAATCACTTACCAATCCCCATCTTAGACATGAAAACCCCCTTTGAACTCCTCTACCAATCCAGACCCAACTACTCTCACCTTCGTACCTTCGGGTGCCTATGCTTCCCCTACCTGTGAAGCTACTCGACTGACAAACTCGACCCTCGATCTCTTCCCTTCCTATTTCTTGGCTACAGTTCACAATACAAAGGCTACAAATGCCTTCATCTCAAAACCAACCGTATCTACATTTCCAAACACGTCACTTTCAATGAAGATTAGTTTCCCTTCAAACCCATCACTCCTTCGTCTACCTCCAGCAGTGACCTCACAACACCAAACTCAACCACTGCCTCGACTACATCCACCCTCACTACCTCACCTCCCACCCAACTCGATGCATCCCAACCCTCTGTAAACGATATCTCCTACTCCACCCTCACCATCATCCATGATCACTAGCAGACAACTCAGCAGACCACTCCGCCAACAGGTCCCCAATCCACCCACCCCATGATCAATCGCAGTAAGGCCGATATCCACAAGCCTAACCCCCGTTATGCTCTCCACACCACCCTACAAATTCCTATCCCCAAAACCGTGCACAGTGCCCTTCTTCATGATGGCTGGCGCACTGCCATGATGCAGGAAATCAACGCCCTTCATCGCAACCAAACCTGGACATTAGTAGAACGCACTCCTTCCATGAACGTCATCGGCTGCAAATGGATATTCAAAACCAAACTTCATGCTGATGGATCCCTCGATCGCCTCAAAGCCCACCTTGTAGCCAAGGGATTTCTCCAAGAAGAAGGAGTCGACTACATAGAACCATTCTATACTACATTTTATCTTTTCTCAGAATGGATGAAGGCCATGAATGGTGTGTCTCTTTGATCGTATGACACTAGTTTATGCTTTCTTATATTTCTTTTGGATACATGTTTGTACGGATGTATCAAGAATTTGTTAATGGCAACCTTTTTTATTAACATCATATCAATGTGAACATGTTGTCAGTTTCGAAAATTAATATTGTGTTAGATCTTCCAGTTCCAACAAATTGTGTGGGCGTGTGTGTATTGCACTTCTATCGTACTCAATCAATTTGCATTCATCTTATATAACAAAACATTCTGTCTATATTCTCTTGTAGTAAACATGGAGGATGTTGCATGCTTTGATATTAGTGCATTGGCTTTTATGCTGGCACATACATTTGCGTATCTTTTCATGTGCAAGAGCATGCCGACGCTGATTGTTGTGCATGCGCCTACTATAAGACTTGATTCTCATGATGCCAAACATCATAAATTTCATAATGTTTTTTAACATCATAATTTTAATGTAAAATTGGTATTTGTTTTTCCACACTGTTCCCGCCATGTTTTCCACACTTTTTTTGGTATGCATATATTTTTATCCAAATAAAATATAAAGATAAAAAAATAATATATTCGACACATCAATGCATGGATGCTTAAATGGCACGCCTATAATAGTGGGGAAATAAGCGAGGGTTATTTTTTACGCTTAATTTATCCACGCTTTTAATTAGTGTGCATAATATATGTTAGCACGCTTATAAGCGTGGAAAAATACTATATATAAGCGTGGAAAATTACATGTATTCTTTTTGTATACCCAAACACTTTCTCTCAACCCTTTTCTGAGGTTGGAATTGGCTATTGCCAGAGTGCCGACACGTCGCATTCATGTTCGGCCATTTACTGCATGCAAAATCCGTATTGACTTGTAGAGGTGTTTTTGGATCAAACACTCGAACCTTTTTCGGTGTGCTTAAGTGGTTTGCCCAGGAACTTCTAATTGCAAATAACAAATCGTCAGATTGAAAGTGGTTCGAAACTTTAAAAGCTGTTATTCAGTTTAGTTGAGCAGTTGCTTGGAAGGGCGCTTGACCGCTTAATATGTGTTTCTTTCTAGCTGTAACAATCGCTGTTATCAAGATAACATTCTTTGCTTCGCTTAATGTGTTATAGAATGCATTTTACTCTATTTTGCAGTGACTTATCAAGATAACATTCTTTGCTGAATCTCCATTTAGTGAAAGGGAGGCGCTTTACTGTCATTATCTCATACGATCGAATACAGCTTGATTAGTCGTTCTGTCAAAGATACTGATTCTTGAAAGAGGTAACGACCCTATTCACACAGACTACTTTATAGCTTAATAACTCCCAGAACTTAATAACCATGCGTGTAGAATTCCAAAGTTTCAAGAACAAAAGGATGTCGTTAATTGTAAGTCGGCTCAAACATTGCTGCTAGCAGCGTTATGAAAGTTTCAATACCCTTCTTTAATTCACATTCTGACAAGCTCAAGCCACCTGATCATATGGACAACTATAACCTGCACGTATATTTCAGAGAGACGTGGGTAAGATTCCCGTAGCTCCTTCACACCATTTGACTATGTAGGTCTCTATAGCATTGCCACTAGAGCTATTGCCGCCGGTTGAAACATCAACTATATTGCTTCAAGTCCAATGTTTGAGTGGTACTCAAGTTGATATTCATGAGCTCGTGGGAGAACAAATATTCACCTTTGTTCGCCCAAATGCTACCAACACTCATAATGGACTCAATTACTATTCCCATATAAATGTATGTTTTAGAATATATAGAGGTTCGTCTTTCTTGACGCCAATTGTTGGTCACTCAATAATTAGTCATTATCAGATTAGCTCTTACATTGATAGAACTTATTCTAATTATTTCACATTTTTTCATAACTTTTCACCAGTATGATTATTCAATAATCCATCTTCCGATTTCCAGGATTTAATGGATAAAAGACAAACTTTCTTCAAACTTAAGACTAATGTGAATTTTAATTGAGCCTTCAATGAGACTTCTCAAACAAATTTCCCAATTCAATTCTTCACAGATGGATAATATTTGATTCTGAATCCCAGTTCGAAATTCATCTACACTTAATACCTCCTCAAAAAATCAACGTCGTTAGCTTGAATATATATATATATATATATATATATATATATATATATATATATATATATATTCAAATCCATTCCATAGAAGTGATGTCCTGGTTTCACCACGATTTACTTGCCTAGATTATCAAAAATGGGGAAAACTAATCAATGTTTGGCCCTCAAGTTTTCACCACTACATATCCCCCGTTTTCCTTTTCCAATTAAATGTTATTGGTCAAAGAAACACGATCGCAATCGAAATGACATTCAAAATTGTGATCACTTAAAAAACATTCAAAAATGTCAAAAACCCAAAAAGGAATCACAATCTATTGTTTGGGGGACAGTCATGGAGGATTCATTTGTTTCTATAGGAGAGCCAAGTGATGGAATATTGTGTCCCCCCACTGGCCTCCTTTCACACAATCGAGCAATTTTTCAGTCCTAGAGTTAAAATCCCATATTATTACTTGACTCGATGAAAAAGGTTTTCTAGTTCACAAAACTTCATTTTCTTGACATTGAACCTCTGACACCCTAAAACAAGTATATATACCCCCTTATACAATACTAAACATCGCTCCTTTTGACTCTCCTAATTCTAGAGATCAAACTATCCCTTTATTCCATAATTTTGATCACTTCCTAAAAAGATCCTTCTTCTAAAACAACTATTGTGATATGTTTAGAGGCTGGTGTGACAACCTATCATTTCTCTCTCTTTTAGTATATTATTCATCTCTCTACAAGTGACTCAGCCTACTCAATTACATGTCAACTCTATTGTTTGAATGTGGTGATACTTCATTTTGATCACATCAATAATCAATTTTGTTGTATGTGACATTATTTTTCTTTTTGACCAAAGTTTCATAAATTAATGAATCATCATCTTAAAATTGAAATCAAACCTCATCAGTAAAGTTTCATTAGGTAAAGGATTAAATTATGTTTCCAATGATGCAAGAACTGCCCCAATCAGACCATTGAAGCTCGAGTTACAATCATTTGGAGTTTGGCTAAATATATCATTTATCATATTTTGATGGTTTTTATGTCAGTTGTGAGCTGGCCCTCTTTGAGCCCACGATGCAACACAGCTCCATCACGGGTCTGCCCCCCCCCCACTCGATCCACATATCCCCTTACACTGAATTACAACTGATGGATCCTTGGACCATGGACTCAAGCCCGGATCTGACGGTTGGCATGTCATCTCCCTCCTAAGTACATGACTCGACAACATAGTTGTTGTGCGAGCGGATGATGCCAGCCATCTCCACGACAGTCATGCCCCTTTTCTTTCTCTTTTGTGAAATCAAACACATTTGTTCTTCTTATCCTTTCTTTCCCCTCTCTTTTAGCCCCTTTTTGCACCCTAATTGTGCCTCCCTCACTCTTCTTCATTCCCTCATTTGTGTGGTGCCACCATGAGAGCCCATTGAGGCTTCTTGACCTAGGTGGCCCTAACACATGATAATGGTAGATAAAGGTTCATGGCTCCATATTGGACCCATCTGGTGAGGTAGCAGATCTTGGTTCCTCTTTCTCCCACTCTTCCTCTGAAACTCTAGTGAGCCTAGATGCCATGGTGGGATGATGTACAAGCCATACGACCCATAGGAGGGAGATGGCTTGGTGGCCCTAGGTCATGGTAAGTCCACGATGGGGATGCCATCTGATGATCGAAGCATTGCAATTCTTTCCTCCTCTCTCATGTTGATCGGGTCAAGCCACAAAACAAGATGACTAGTGGTGTTTTTCCATGTGGATGGGGAGCATTATACATGCTCCAAAGCCCTCCTTGGCTACATGAACTCAGCTGCCGACAGGGAGATCTATGGCCATGGGCCTATACATGATGCCTCAGTAATGCCCTAGCTCTACTTTCCCAAGTTCTTAAAGCATACTTTTAAAATTGCATAAATCCCAAACCCCTAGGACAAATTAGGCAATCCAATATACTAAAGTGATCAGCTCGACATGATCTACACATTGGGTTTGGTACCAAATCACTATTCTAACATTTGTGATCCTGATGACATAAAAATGGTAGATTTAATCATGTTAAGTATAATTGATGCATGATTTTGTTAAATCTTGGACCTTTAATGATCATCCACCATCGTATACATGAAATTAGTAACTTTTGTGCAACTCTAAACTTCAAGACAGTCCTAATCACCCAATATTGCCCATACATGACTCCAGTTGGACTTACATGACATGTGTTGGATAATAATGATAGTTTTCGTCCTATTATGATAATCTTGCTTCTTAGTGACACCCAATTCTTATTCAAATTTGAAATCAAAGACTATTACCCTCTCTATAACATTAATATCATCCCCAGTCCCCTTTTTCTATGTTATCTATATGGCTTCCGATGCTTTGGATGTGACCCTTGATATTGATGCTTGGATATCCAAATGTTGTGGGAATCAAACACTTTTTTATTCTTGAAATTAGTAACCTTGTATGCTAATGATTATGATATTACTCTTGTTGTGTTTTGACATACATGTGATTCTGAAAACCTCCTTTTGTGCCTAATATGATTTATGTGGCATCATGTTTGTGCCCTAATGTTGACATAGGTCCCACACCTCATGTCCTCCACACTAAAATGAGGAATTACTCTATCCCTCATGATCTTTTTGATGTGGATGTCCCACTTAGGTGTTATGTTGGATTTAACAAAATAAAGTAAATGTATTGATGATTTCATGTATGATTGAAATGTTGATATCTAATGTTGGTTTTTTTATGCCTAGACACTAGGGGATATCCACCTATATTTGAATAAGCTTCTTATCTATCCTCTCTTTAATGTTTGGACCTCTTGACTTGATGAATCATGACCTTGTTACTCTATTATGAGTCTTTGACCCTAAAAATGTACATTAGTGACAAAAATATTGAAATAATCATATAAAATAGATGGAACCTTGATATTTTTGAAACTTGAACAACACCTTCATGATGAACACTAAATCAATTAAAGGTCATCAAAAATTTAACTAACTGACTTGATACATAACTTGGCCAAAACCCTAAAATGGAGCTAGTTAGGGTTTGATGAGGATCTATTTTGTAAATGTAATCTTGTTATTACTTAGGTGTGGCTTTTGGGTAGATGATCAAGGATAAGTTAGGTTAGGAATCTCAAAATTAGGTACGAACTTTAATAATTATGTTACTATGGATTTCTTTCTTGAGCTAAGATATGCATGTATGCTTGTTTACTTTCTCATGTATTGCCATCTACTTTTATAGTAGTGTACTCGATGTTCGTCTTGTTGATTTTATAACTTGAACACTTAATCTAGATCTTCATTATATAAAACTTGTGCATATGCTTATAGTCTCGAGGTAAGAACACAAGACTGGGTGCCTTACTTGTGTTGTCAAGATAGGGAGGATCAAGTTGATAAAAGAGTTAGCTCTTGGCACTGACCTTGAGGTCCCTCTTGTAGAATAGGGTTACCTAATGTTGTGAACCCTCACATAATCTTTTGATGGAAAGTTGGTCAAAGGCCTTATGATACATGATATTATTGGTATAATTGCAGTAAATGATAGAATACAAGGGTTGTCATTTCCTAAGCACCTAACTTGTTTATTCTTGTTCATTTCCTTTTGCATTTTTTTTCAAATTATGCAATGCCTATATATATATATTTATATATTTATATATATATATATGTACATACATATATATGTATATATAGATGTGTGTGTGTGTGTATATATATATACATATGTATATATACATATATATATATACATATATATATATATATATATATATATATATATATATATATATATATATATATATATATATATATATATATATATATATATATATATATATATATGGATTCATCTTTAATACCCGCACACCCTTCCTTTCACTTAAAAAAAATTCGCAATTGTAGAGGAGCATTTTCTCTAGCTCTCCAAAAAAATTCATCCAAAAATAATATCATTTGCCCCACCAAAATCAAAAAATACGTCCATATATTTATTGACTGTATATTTTCTATGCAGTTACATTTTTAGTCATATAGTTACTCTTTTATCAATATAGTTACTCTTTTGATCTTAGAGTTACTTTTGTGTACCATATAGTTACACTTTTGGATGTGCGGGTAGCAAAAAATCAGGCTACCCACACGGGTATTAAATGAATGCCAAAATGGGGGGATGGTATTAAAGAGGGGCCATATATATACACTCACATGAATGAAACAAATAGGTCAACACACAAAGTGTTGAGTAGAGGGCATACACACACACACACACACACACATATATATATATATATACTACTACTACTACTACAGAAATGGCTTAGAACGTCATATTTACAGGTGTCCGTTGTATACAACAAACTGACGCCTAAACCATAAAGCGTCGGTTATATATATAAACCGACATCTATATGTGATGAGCGACCAGACACAGGTATCACTTTCTATTTAGTGTCATTTGATTTCCTAAAATTGACTGCTAAATCCAAATTTTCCAGTGAAAAACATTACCTCCAAAATTTAATGAACAACGACAGTTTTTAAAACAGAAACCGACGACTAAAGGTTTTCCGCGAGACAAAAATTTGGCCCATTGTTATCGTCGGTTATCTTACAAAAACTGATGTCGATGTGTTTTTGCGCGCTTAACCACAAAAATTTTCACCTCCCTTTGGCTTCTTTTTTCAATGAAAACTGACGACTATGGTCATATTTCGAGAATATTTATTTTTGTCGGCATATATAGATAAACGTCAGTTTTTCTATTTAGAATTGATGACTATCAGTGAACATAAGTGTCGGTTTGTTGGTGGTAACTGATGCCTAAAGTTTTAAGCATTGGTTTAGGGTAATAAATGATGCCTATTGTTAACTTAATAGCACCCGCACGAGCCATGCTCTTCTCCTTTCTCTGTTTCATTTTCGATTTCACTAGGGTCTAGCGATTAGTGATTCCTCCGTTGTCTGCTGCTCTTCCACCTTCCCCGCTGCCGGTCTACCTTCCCCGTTGCCGCCACTCTTGCCTGCCACTCATGCTGTTGCTACTGTCGTTGCCTGCTCCTCTACTTCCTCTTGATGTTGGTGCATCCACCTCTTCTTCCTTCTATTGTCGCCGCCTACTTTTCTTCTGGCTACATCCACCTCTTCTTCCTCCTATTGTTGTCGCCGCCACAAGCTCCACCTCTGCTTCCTACTGCACCATTGTCGCCGCCGTCACTGCCCACCTGCTAATCTCTGACAGGTACCAACAACTAACCAAATAGTGTGTAGACTGTGTAGTGTTACTCTTTGTTGATTCACGAATATGAGCACCCACTTAGTTTTATTTTTCGTTGTGGTCAATAAGGTACCACCCACTTTTAAAACTAAAGGATACATGTTCGCTCGTCAGAATTGAGATCTTCTACCTAAACTTACACAAGTAGATCAGAGTACATAGCATATAGATGCCACTCTTAAACATCATATACTTAGCTACTCATTCGTTCATCTAATGATTTTGTATTCATCACATTATTTAAATTTAGGGCTTTGTATTTGTTCATCTACTTTTTAAAATTATTTGATCATCTACTGATTTATATTTGTTTATCAACTGAGTTGTACTTTTTTATCTATTGCTTTGTATTTGTTTATCTACTGATTATATTTATATATCTAATTCTTTGAGTTTACTTATTTAGATGTTGCTATTGTAAATCAACCTAGGATATGAACAAATCTTGTACTTGCTTATATTTGTGCTTCTAATCCTCATGCTTGACCTAATTCAATAAATTTTGATGCATGTTGAAATAAGATTTAAACGTTTCCATTTTAGCATCCTAATTTGATTTGATTATGTGCTTTCAACCTTGAAACATGTGTGTTAAAGATACATTGATGTCTCAAACTTAACTCACATGTATTTGTTTGCTTAGAAACCCATCCAAGATTTACTCATTAGGAGTAAAACTTGGATAGTCCCCGGTTTGGGACTGTTCTTGAACACCTAATCTCACTTAGGATGTAAGTGTATAATGTGTATTGGATTTTCAAGAAAATTTTGGTAGCATTTCCTCGTTTGTTCTATAAGTACATGTGCACTTGGAGAACACTAGGGACATACTGCCGAAATTTTCTTAAAAACCCAATACACATTATACACTTACTAGTGAGATTAGGTGTTCAAGAATGGGATAGGTGGTACACATTTATTATATATAAGAATGACAACACATGTATTTGTTGGCCTAAAAACCCATCTAAGATTTACTCAATAGGAGTAAATCTTGGATAGTCCCTAGTTTGGGACTGTTCTTGAACACCTAATCTCACTTAGGATGTATGTGTATAACGTGTATTGGGTTTTTAAAAAAAATTTGGTAGAATTTTCTCGTTTGTTCTCTAAGTACATATGTACTTGGAGAACAGCGGGGAAATGCTTCCAAAATTTTCTTGAAAACCCAATACACATTATACACTTACTAGTGAGATTAGGTGTTTAAGAACGGGATAGGTGGTACATATTTTAAAAATATAAGAATGACAGCACATGTATTTGTTGGCCTAGAAACCCATCCAAGATTTACTCAATAGGAGTAAATCTTGGATAGTCCCCGGTTTGGGACTTGAACACCTAATCTCACTTAGGATGTTTTGACCATTAATTATATACAAGACCTTAAACCATAAAGTTTTAACCATGCTTAAACTCGAATATGTTAACCCTAGACCCTAATCTTGTTATAATATATACTTGTTTTCTCTTTGATCATAGAATGGATAGATCATGGATGTCCATTCACAATCGCTACACCCCATAGTTTATTTCTGGTCTTGATCAGTTTATTAGATTTGTCGAGGAACATAGGAAACAGCCTGGAGATAGGTTCTACTGTCTATGTAGGCATTGCGGTAACAACTTGAAAGTCAGCACTGGTGATGAAATCAAAAGTCATGTCATGTGCAATGGGATTGTATAAGGCTATACAGAATGGCACTGGCATGGAGAGATTTCAAACCCGAAACCAGTGGATGTTGATAGCAGTGCTTGTGTGGAAGAAGTTATTTCCTCCGATGACGTAGATGTGAACGAACCAAGTTCCAGTAGACATCATTGATGCGATGTTGGATAGTTGTGGGGTAGAGCACACAGAAATCCATCCACCTCCCATGTTTAGAAACATTGTGCATGATGTTGAGATACCGTTATACACAGGTTGTACTAAGTTTACGAAGCTTAGTACTGTGTTAAGATTGTATAAGCTGAAAGCTAATAATAGATGGAGCGACAAAAGCTTTAGGTCATTGTTGTCTTTGTTGAAAGAAATGCTTCATGAAGGAAACGAGCTGCCAATGTCAACATACCAAGTAAAGAAATTGTTATGCCCAATGGGAATGGAGGCCAAGAAGATACACACATGCCCGAATGATTGTGTCTTATTTTAAAAGGACTATGTGGATTTGAAAGATTGTCCAAATTTTGGTGCGTCACGGTATAAATTGACGACTTCAGGGGAGTCCAAAAATGGTTCTCCTGCCAAGGTGATGTGGTATCTACCTATAATATCACAATTTCAATGCTTGTTTACCAATCCGATGGATGCGAAGAATTTGAGGTGGCATGCAGATGTTAAGAAAAATAATGATGGGATCCTATGAAATGTGTCTGATTCCCCACAGTGAAAGAAGATTGATCTATTGTATCCTAAATTTGGTGAAGAAGTCAGAAATCTAAGACTTGGGCTTTGTACAGATGGGATGAATCCGTATGGGACATTGAGTAGCCAACATAGCACTTGGCCAGTCATGCTTATTATATACAAGCTTCCTCCCTGGATGTGTATGAAAAATAAGTACGTTATGTTGTCGTTGTTGATATTAGGCCCTAAACAACCTGGAAATGATATTGATGTTTATCTTGAACCTCTGATTGATGACTTAAAGAAACTCTGGTGTGGAGGTTTGATGACCTATGATGCTTCATGAAGAGAGACATTTTGTTTGCACGCTATGCTATTTTGCGCTATTAATGACTTCCCAACATATGGGAATTTGTCTGGATATAGTATTAAAGGAGCTAAAGCGTGTCATATATGTGAAGAGAACACTAATTCAACAAGACTAAAACATGGCGGCAAGATTGTATATCTTGGCCATCGAAAGTTTGTTCCAAAATTCCATCTATATCATAGGAAGCGCAAAGCATTCAATGGATGGAATGAGGAACAGAGTGCACCTAAACCTATACCAGGGGAGGTTATTTATGACTGAGTAAAAGACTTTGTCAATGAATTTGGTAAGAGATCATAATGTACTATGGCCACACGAAGTGACAAATCTTTATTCAAGAAGAAGTCAATATTTTGGGATCTTCCTTATTGGAGTTCTTTGACAGTCAGGCATTGAATTGATGTCATGCACGTTGAGAAAAATATTTGTGATAGTGTCATTGGTACTCTGTTGAATATACTAGGTAAGACTAAAGATGGGATAAAATCCAGACTAGACCTATGTGAAATGGGAATAAGGTCAGAATTAATAGAATTACGTGAAATGGGAAATCAGAGAACATACTTACCTCCCGCTTGTTACACGTTGTCTAGAAAGGAGAAGAAAGCTTTTTGTGAATGCTTGGTAAATGTTAAGGCACCACAGGGTTACTCATCCAACATCTGTAGATTGGTATCAATGAAAGATCTGAAGTTGATAGGTCTTAAATCTCATGATTGTCACACTCTAATGTAACAAATATTTCCCATGGAAATTCGATCTATATTGTTGAAGCATATAAGGTTTGCAATCACCAGACTTTGTTTCTTTTTCAACAGTCTATGCAGCAAAGTTATTGACCCTGATACTCTCGATACTTTGCAAAGAGAAGTGGTTTTTACCCTATGTCAGCTTGAGATGTATTTCCCTCCTTCGTTCTTTGATATCATGGTACATCTTGTTGTCCACTTCACTAGGGAAGTGAAAATGTTGGGACCAGTTTTCTTGCATTGGATGTATCCCTTTGAACGATACATGAGCATTTTTTAAAGTGATGTTCAAAACCGTTATCGGCCTGAAGGGAGTATTATTGAGGGTTATGTGGCGAGAGAGGTTATGGATTTTTGCAATGACTTTCTGAGTGGTAATGACACTCCTGGTAATGACAAGAATATTGAGGAGCAATTTGGCAAAGGAATTTTGGTATCACGGGTGAAAGTAATCAACCGTGAGCAGTTGGAACAAGGTCACTTGTACATTTTACACAACATGGACGAAGTGAGTGTTTATATCAAGGAACATACCAATTTCATCAAGAGACAATATCCTTGAGCCAATTCAATGTGGCTTGCTAGATCGCATAACAAGACATTTATTAAGTGGTTTGAAGATAAAGTCTTACATCAACTATCTCAAACACCAGATGATATTACTGAAACTATCAAATGCCTCGCCTTTAAACCAAAATTGAATGTTATTTCTTATGAAGGGTATGACATGAATGGATTCACATATTATACAAAGAGCCAAGATGATAAGAGTGTCATCCAAAACAGTAGGGTCACCCTTCAAGCGTTGACTATTTTTGCAAGTGCAAAGGATAATAGTCCACGTGAAGCTAAAATGTCATATTACGGTGTCATTGAAGACATATGGGAGTTTGACTACATAGATTTCAGAATTCCACTCTTCAAATGTAATTGGGTTGATAACACTAAAGGAGTTATAGTGGATGAATTAGGTTTCACTTTAGTGAACTTTGAAAAGATTGGCGAGAAGGGTGAACCATTCATATTGGCATCACATGCGAAATAAATATTTTATATTGATGATCCTGCAAATAATAAATGGCCGGTTGTTCTTCATGGTAAAAGATAGTTCATTGAAGATCCTATAGATGAAGAACAGTACTATGATAAGTATGATGACTCCAGTCCATTATCAATTGGGTTGCCAACACCACAAATTACTAAAGCTAATGATGACTTGTATGTGCACGAAGATCACAATGAAGGATTGTTAATTGATAAACGATCACAATATTAGAGGCATGCATGTTTATATTTTTTATATGTTTCATTTTTCAATGTTTCATTTGTATATGTGAACTATACAATGTTTCATTATCTTCTAGTTATGTCAAATGCTAAATGTTTGTTTTTTTAATGAAATTTTCAGATGGCTGAGCATGGGCATGATGACCATGATGTCCATGATGAGCATGGTGAGGATACCAATGCGCCACCTCACAATGTAAGTTTTAAAAATATATCATATATTTCTATCTATATGTCCATTTATAGTTATATCATGTAAGTGTGTTTATTTTATCAAATTTTAGGTTGATGATGCAGCCATGTACCCTTTGAAGCACTTGAGGTACTTGATGAGAAGTACCAAAAAGTTGACAAGTGAAGGGGCATCACTATGATGAAGAAGTTAACAACACTAAGGGGCAATGGACCCAAACTGGTTGTGGATTTTGATAATGCAGGAAATGCAATTGGAGTGAACCGCAATTCATTTGTTTCATATCTTGGGTTTGTTACTCGTAGCCATTGTGGTTGTAAGATAGATTCTTGGCATAAAGTTCTCAAGGGGAAGAAAGACTTAATATGGAATGATTTATGCGTGAGTTATTATTATTTGCAATTATATTTTGTAGATTACTAATTTTTTGGATACTAGTTAATAGAAATTCTATTTTGCAGAGTATATTTGTGTTGGATGAAATGCTGCATCATAAATGTGTGATGCAACACTGTGGGAGGGTCCTAAGGAATTATAGTACAAATCTCACTTGAGAATACATAAAAGATGGTGAGAAGAGGAAGAAGTTAGCCACTAAACAGTGGAATTTCCTGGACCCAGAAGAATGGGACGTGTTTGTTGCTTAATGAAAAACTGATGAATTCAAGGTATTAGGTGTTATTCCCTATTTAATTAATATACGTTGTATTCACCTATTCAAGATTAACCTTTAGTGTTACTAACCAAATCAATGTAGATGGGTAAAGCCTGAAGATTGTCTAGCTAGCACATTTGAGTAGGAGATAAAGTAGTTCTTGCTATTTTGGAAATGGGAGAGGATTTTACTACCACACTGCCAAACTATTAGAATGGAGTACTAGCTTTTATGTTGGAGTGCATGTGATATGAGTGTTTGAACTATCAAAAAGAGGGTATGCTCACTCGAGTGGTAGGTATGGTGTTCACAACACACGTGTGGGAAACTCACTTTTCTTCAATGGGTTGGGCCTAGCTCGGGCTCATGATTCTTGGGTATTGGGTCGTCGGAATTATCTTCCATGTATTTTTACATAAAAGCATAACTACTTAATTAATTTATAGATTACTTCCCTGAAATATATTTTTTAATACTGAATAGGAATTGTTTCTTAGTGTACAAAAAAAAACATCTGTTTTTAATGTATTAGAAAATCATTGGCAAGATCATGGTATATATTTGGTGCTATAATAAGGCTTGATTGATTAGGGTTACACACACTCAAAATAATCTTTCTCCTATTATCACTATTTGTTGTTCGATGGATTGTGTTTTCCACCTCCTTCCCGGCCCTAAGTTATTTCATGTAGAGACCTCCTTCTCCTATATGAGTATCGTAACTAGACTCTCGTTCAACTCTTTCACAGAAGGTATGAACTTTTTTGTGGAGTTACATAACATTCAGTGAGTGAACCAATAAAGATGCTTGACGTCTTCCTTGCATATGCTTAATGTGAACATGCGACAAGTTGATTTGTGTATGTGTAACATGCTTTTTTGAACAACGTCTGATCTAACTCCATTTTTTATTATTATGCATCTCAATATGATCTTCTGCTTCTTACTAGGTATCTTAACATGGGATGTAAAACTAGTTAATCAAATCACAATTGCTTGCTATTGCATTTAATGACGAGTTAGTTCCAACAATATTATAGAAATTGACGCTCTTTCATCTTTAAACATGGTTGGTTGTTAACATGTTCTTCCTAAGGTTGAAACACTTGGTATTCCATAATTTGATAATGTCAACTTCAACTTTTGGTAGAGCCAGTTGAAAATCTATCTTAATATGTTAGGGATCATTGTGATTGTATAATATAATTCTCTCATACTGGATGCAAAAGGCCCTAAGAGTGTAGAAAAAATCATTGATTGGAAGGAGAGGGACCATTATTGTAGTAGTTGTAACCTCCTTGCATTTTCTAATGTCTTGTATTAAATATACTATACACCTCATGTCACGACAACAATAATACTATGGGGGATGTTAGATTAGAAATATATAACTAATAACTGACGACCTTCAAGTATTTTGTTTCAAAATTCCATACTTTTTGTATGCTAGAGATTCAACTTGTTTATGAAGAAACACATGAATTTTGACTATTGCATGATAACCTTCTAAAAGAAAGTATCAATTGCCATTATAAATTTATTGTAATGTCTATCATTGAGAAGTTTCCTAATTCTTGGGAGTCCTTTGGCCAGAATTTTATGTACAAGAAGGGTGACTTGACCCTAGATGAATATAAGATTGGTATCGTAGTAGAGGAGAATGACTTGAAAGAGAATGAAAATATGCCTATTAATTTCAGCTCTAGTGTCAACCTTGTGACTTTTAACAAACATCACTAAGATAAAAATATATATCACATAGAGCTAAGGCTAAAATTCAAAAGAAACCAAATAACAAATCATGTTGGGTGTATGAACATGTTGGCCATTAGAACAAGGGTTGTAAAGTGCAGAAGAGTAAAAAAATATGACCCATCTACAATTGAACAAGAAGTGATTAATATGATGACTACTGAATTGAACCTTAATGATGGCTATGAATGTAACAAACTGGAAGTACTTTATTTTTTCTAAACTGCTTTATTGGATTACAGACATGAGGTTTAATGTCCTTGTTTGTTCAGACATGTCCATATTTGTGTCTTGATAGCTCTCTAAGGGTAGATATGTGACTTTGGATGACTCCACTCTATACAAGTAAAAGGAAAAAGATGAGTGGACTTCCAATTCCTTTGGAAATGGTTCTTGACACAAAGTCAAACATGTTCCATCTATTTGGCATAATATCATTAGTGGTGCAATATAAGTTAGATAAGGTTTAAAACTAGATTTTAAGTGTAATAAATCAATTCCAACACATATTTGTAATAATTTGTTTGATCGTAAAACTTTTTTGTGACTTAGAGAATACTTTTAAGATTCAAGTAGAATGTATTTCAAGTTGTAGATTGTATGTGAATGCCAATTTGTTTTTATTTAATGTTAGTTTGTATGATGTATGTCATGTACATTTGGGTTAAGTAAACATTGACTCAACAAAATTAATGATGTATCTTAAATTAAACCTTAAATCTATATAATGTGTGTGTAGTTTAAATTACCAAGAAAGCATTTTCATTCTATCGATAGGCCTTATAATATACTTGATTTAGTGCATAGTGATATTTGGAAATTTAATAGAATTCCAACTAGGGATCACACACATTATATTAGTAGCATCTATAGACTTATGTGCATAATTTATATAAACTATTTGCCTCACAGTTGCATTCATTTTTAATACACCTTCTATCTCATGTTGCCTCTAATCACACTAGATTTCCTACTTTATAGTTGTGTTTACTTGTTTCATATTTGTGATCATAGGTACATCATGTTGACAAAGAAATGGGGTTAACTCGTCCACAATCTGACTTTATTTAGATTCCCCAAAGGATTAAACAAGTTTGAAGACAAAGTAAAGTTTTTGATATAAACATTCCATATGATTTATGCGACACACTATGTCAGTTGCGGGAAGAAGCAATCTCACCCTGAAATGTTGTAGCAAGGCATGTCAGCCATCTCACACATCATGTCCTCCCATTCAAGAATTCACCAAAGTCCCTAACTAGCACTGACACATTGTTTCTTAATTGTACATGATGTGTCCTTTTAATCCATGAGTGATTTCAACATGACAACTCATCATGTCTTAAATGCACATGTCAGGTTAACTAAATCCGCCTCGAATTCATCAACTTTCAGCAACACCGTGTGTCGGCCAACTAACACGTCGTGCATCCTTCACGTGGGAAAATTATCACTTCAGATATTGATAGCAACACCCCATGCTGGATCACCAACACACTACGTCGTTGACGATTTGAGCACAATTTTGAGAGAAACTATCCCTCATTTTTAAATACAAAAAGACACTTATGGGACAGTTATCACTTGTTAATTGAAGAGTTCTTCATTTAGAGAATAGAGCAAAGAAGAAGGGTGACGTTGGAGGAGACAAGGAAGTTACTCGAGAGAGAAAATCTTCTCTACCTCATTTCTCATCTCCAACTTCAGCAAAGGTGTGCGTTCTTCATTACAACCCCTCATAAGAGAAGTTTTCAAGAGTAGGAGCAGTAGCAAGGAGGAAACCTTACCTTCTAGCCAAAGTTCTTCTCTTGTTTCTTTTTTTCCACGAATTTATTAGTTCTTTCTCTTCTCTAATTATGTTTAGCTTTATGATTCTCCACATGTATCTATGTTTTACAACCATGGGCAAATAAAACTCTTTTATTGGGCATGTGAGAGTAACTCCTACGTCATAGCTTATATGAACTCGAATGTTATTCTTAATACTAGTTGTTTACTATTCTAAGATTTTATCGATGCTTAATTCATTTTCTTGCATGACTAAACATCTTGTTTGCTTATGTTATTATTCTTATATAATCTGGGAAGATATGTTTAGAGGTATGAAAATGTAATCTTGGCAACACTTCCGTGAACACAGGAGTGGCTGGGAATGTGCTGAGGAATCAAAGTTTGTGGATCAAATCAAAGTATATGCACGGGAGTGCTATATAGAGTTAGAACTATATCATATGACCACAAGGTGTATGAGACACATACGGCCTTTGTTTTCTCAAATAATATGTTATATTTTCATTGTTCTATTAAGTTGTGATATGGAAGTGAAATCTCATTCCCAAGTTTCATTGAATATGTTTATAATCATCATTCAAAAGACTTGTGTTTACTTACTTTGTTCTTTTCTTTTGAACTAGTTAAATTTAATCAATTCAACTTAAGAAAATGATCTAGATTGTTGAACCATAACATTCTTTAGCCTAGCTAACCTATCTCCTTATGGATACAATCTTGACTATAATAGATGTATACCTACATGGGATAAATGAGTCGAGACAATCAAATATTAAAACTCATTTGCCAATATGACCAAAAAGGTTTTTGGGTCGTTTCCAGGGAGCTATGGTACTTTTAGTTATAGTGGAAGTGTAAATTCGTATTCAAGACTAGATCACCATTTTTTACTATTCATCATGTGATACCTTTTGTTTGTATTTCAAACTTAATTCTTGGTTTTGTAGGTTGCATGTGGTGTTTTAAGCTGGGCCTTGAACCTTCTATCTTTTTGGATCCATAAATTGAACACACATTCAACATTCATGGGAGAGCAAGGAGGAGTGAAAACTCTTCAAACTTGGAGGATTCACAACCATCATCACCCCCATTCAACCTCTTTTTCTTCACCACCATCTTCACCAAATCACCAAGAGATCATCATGGATGACAACAAGCCACTCAGAGATTTCATTGTCCTTGTTATCATTAAGATATGTGGAGATATTGACCATCCAATTATAGAAGCTAATAACTTCTTAATCAGCCCCACTATTATGCAGATGATCCAACAGAACATGTTTGGAGGAACTCCAATGGAAGATATGAATATTCACATAGTTGAGATACAATATATGAACAATTTCAAGATATATGACATGCCTACTGATGGGATACATATATATTGTTTAAGTTCACCTTGAGGGATAGAGCCAAGGCATGGATTCCTTCCTTGCCCAACATGTCTATTAAAGCTGGGAAGCTGATTAATGCTTCTCTTGTTAAGTACTTTCTACCTAGAAAGACCGCGTAACTAAGGAGCCATCTCACAAATTTCAAACAACATGAAGGTGAAACGTTGTATGACACATGGGAGAGGTTTGAAGACCTTCTACATCTTTTCCCTTGCCATAGTTTAGCTAACTGGTTGTTATTGCAAACATTCTACAACGGCCTATTCTACAACACTCATATGACTATAGATGATGCTATGAATGGAGCCTTGATGAAAAAGTCATACAACGAGGCGTATGATATTATTAAAGACATGGAAATTATCCATTACCAATGGAATCTAGATAGGACCATGCAATCTTCTTCATCAAACTCTTCTATTGAAAAGTTGGGCGGAAAGCATTATGTTGATGTAGTTGATTTTGTTGCAGCCAAGCCTTACGGTCTTCTATAAAAATTTGAGAAGTTGAGCACTCATTACATTCAAGTAGTCCAACAAGTTGGTGATGCATGTGGAGTTGTAGGGAATAATTCTTCTTCTTGATTTGCCCATAAATGAATGTTGGAGAGATTACATAACAAGCAAATGCAGTAGGGAGATGCGGCAACAAGTAGTCCTACAACCCCTACTCCAACACTTATAACCCAAGATGGAGAGATCATCCTAATTTATCATACATGAACACTAGAAATGCTAACAATCCACATCAACAAAAAGGTCAAAATCAGCAACAACAAATGGACAAATATCATCCCATGAACAACAACCCACCAGATTCATCAACAACAGCCTGAGCTATAGGCATCAACAACAGTCCCAACCAAAGTCAATTCTAGTGAGAATTCTTGAGACCTTTGTCTCGACTGGAATTTAGTAGGATGAAGAATTTCACAATCATGGGAAACTTCTCAAAGATGCTATTTCTCATATCTCTTCCAAAGTTTACAACATTGTTACCCACACAAAGATGCTAGAAAATTAAATTGTACAACAAGCTCTATCCATCCAAAGGGCTTCTTTTGGATCACTACCGAGCCAATTGAAGATGAAACCAAGGAATTGCAAATCTATTACTCTAAGGAGTGGAGATATAATTGAAAGACCCCCACTACCAAATGCGGGGATAGTTGATGAGGTTACCAGCAAAGAAGATAAAACTGATGAGAAGTAAAAAAAGAAGAATGACTACAAACCCACTACTTCTTACCCTCATAGGTTTGCACACAAGGATGATATCAAGTTTAACAGATCCATGGACATCCTCAACAAGCTTTATGTCAACCTTCCTTTAGCTGAAGTTATTGCTGAGATGCCATCCTATGCAAAAATTTATCAAAGCCATATTGACTAAGAATAGGAGGCTAGATCAAGTTGAGATTTTTATGGCATCATCGAGGATTAGTTCTATCATTAAAAATAGGATATCGGAGAAACTTGATGACCTTGCAGCCTTCAGCCTTCCATGCAAAATAGGTGACACTACTTTTGACAAAGTTCTAGTTGACATTGGATCTAGTATCAACCTTATTCCCTTTTCACTCTTGCAACAACTTGATCTTGGAGATTTGAAGCTGACTAAGATGTCCATTTAATTATCAGATCATTCCATGAAGTATAGAAAAGGTATTGTAGAAGATGTACCTATGCAAGTTGGCAAATCTTACATTCCTTGTAACTTTGTTGTGTTGGACATGAATGAAGTTCCATCCAACCCTATCCTCTTTTGAAAACCATTTAGATAAACAACTTGTTATATAGTTTAAGGTGAAAGAAGTAAACTCACTCTTCAAGTAGGAGAGGAGACAATGGAGTTCTCCACCTTTGATGACATGAAAGCCTCAAACAAAAGACAAGAAATATGCATAGTTGATTGTGTTGATAAACTCTAGATTTTTCTAAAATTATTGTTAATTGTTGTGAAGAGGATGAGCTACACATCTCCATCACAACTGAAGTTATAGATTATACTCCTATTTCTAACTCTCATACAACAAATGAAGATATTCCATCTCACTAGACAAATTCCAACAAGTCTATAATGGATAAAACGGTAGAACTCATACCCCTCCACGGGGGCTAACATATGCTTTTCTTGACCCTGGTTTTACTTCTCCCATGATTATAAATGTTGATTTAAATAAACAATAACTCAAATTTCTTAATGAGCTTTATTTGCACAAAGAAGTTATTAGTTATTCCATTGATGATTTGAAGGGCATCAATCCTTCCATTTGCATGCACCAAATTAATTTAGAGCATGATGCCAAACCATGTGTAGAGCCTCCTAGGCATTTAAATCAAAATATGCATGAGGTTAAACAAGGAATTTTTCAGTTAAGAGATGCACAAATCATATACCCTATAAGTGATAGCCCTTGGGTGAGGGGTATTAATCTAGAAACCAAGAAAAAGTGTGCAACTATCATTAAAGGGGTTAATGATGAGCTAATCCAACAAGGTGGCACATGTGTATATATTACATGAGACTAAATAAGGCAACTCGTAAAGATCATATTCCTTTTCTTTCATTGATTTGATGCTCCAAATATTAGCCAATCACTCTTATTTTTTCTATGTCGATGGATATTCTGTATTTTTTCAAATACAAATATACCAGATAGAAGGAGAGAAGATTGAGAAGAGAGTTTCATGCTCCCCGATTGACATTCTCTAAGAAGAATCAAGTCTCACTCTAAACATTCTATAGAGGACCTAGTGGGAGTTGACCCCACATTTAGGATAGTTTTAAGCTTTTTACTCAAAGAACTTTGTTTTTCCAAATAAATTTGTCATTAATGAATATAATAACTTAGACCCTCTTAGATTATATCTAAATTATTGTAGGTGATGAATAAAAATCAAACTTCAACAAGTTGGCTTAAACATGGTGTTCCTTCCAAATGATGCACCATGTCAATCTCAATAGAAATAATTTCGGCCAACCAGTTCAGAACACACGATGTATGGCATAGCCAACATGACGTGCCATGTTTGAGGAAAGATTGTCAAATATTCACCAAGAAGCAAACATGTTATGTGACCTTTAGACATGTCATGATTGAAATAGAATTCACTTATGCAAACTTCAGCTAGAATCAAGCACAACATGCATTAAATCACACAAGACATGTCACAAGTTGGATGACCATATAGGGGATTTTTATGAAGGTGAACTCAGTATGTATTTTTCAAGACACTACGTGTTAATTCCAAGAAAAGAAAAATAAAAAGAAAATACAATTTAGACATGATATGTGTCTATATAGACACATTGTGTTGGACACACTGAAATAGGGTTCTTAACCTCAATCTCAAAGTCATTCCCACACCTTTCCCTAATTCAAGTGTGTTCTTAAAAGCCTTCAACAGTTGTGTTTGTTTGCACCACTTCCATGTTTAGATTAGTCATGTCCATTCCTCCAAGTTGATGGAGCTCCAGCTCTGCAAGCTCAGGTAGTCACTCCCTTTCTATCTTGCTACCTATTTCCACCAAACATTCTCCTTCACACAACAACAAATTAGCCACCAAACCATAACACTACAAGATCGTCACAAGATCATCATTGAGTGCTCATCTTCCCACATCTACTTCTCCAAGATCTCTGCCACACAACAATGATGACGAATCTATAACAGCTTCTCCACCCTCTTTGTCCCTCAGCACACCGTCCCAGTAAGAGCACAACCTGATTCAATAACACTACCATCAAGGTTTTTAGGAGTCACAAACACATTGTGATCCCAGTCTTCTTTTTCACCTGAGATTTTCCTAAAATCACAACAGACATGCCATGTTTGTTATCCTGACACACTATATCCATTACTCCAGCAATAACTCTTCAGTGCTCATGGTCCCCATAAAGCAAGAAAGCACCACGAAGGCATAAGCTACTCTTCTGCACTAACATACATCTCGTCCACTCAAGTCAACATCACTACCAATGAAGATGTTACCTACAAAAATATGATCTCAAGTAGGGTCCTTCCTATGCATATTACTTGCTATAAGAGAATCGAAACATTGGTCTTCAAGGATGGGGAGTTGGGATTTGCTGAGGATGTAGGACTCAAACACACCACCAGCCATGTAATCCCTACTTAATCCAGATTGACATATGAGTTTCTTACTACTCTACATGTGGTGGAAGAACCAAAGAAGCCACATGAACCATTTGGAATAATCAATTTTGAATTATTAGCCATGATCTCACTTTTAAACAATATTGTGATGCATATCAATGTCCATATGGAGGGAGTATAGTAATTCCTCATTAATTTAACAATGATGATTTCTAGAGGAATATCACTAAAGATGACCTTCATGATGCTAATGTTGCAAGGGAATTACACATCCAAAACCCAATCTTCTGCTACATGCACAAGATTCTTAGAACTTGTGTTTTTTCAGGGAATGAAACACAAATGTACGTGGAAAAGAAGACTTATTTTTCTTATGGGAAATGATATACAATTATAAAATCATTGCAGGATATTTATCCTCTATCATTTTTTTGAGGTCCAAAAGAATATATGAGGTGATATGATGATTGGAGAAACAATAAACCATATTGGGTATTTAAGTTGTACTCATGGCTAATTGCATTAGGGATTGTTAGATTATAAATATATAACTAATAACCAAGGACCGTCAAGTATTCTGCTCCAGAATTTTGTACTTTTCATAAGGTAGAGGTAAACTTGTTTCTAAACAAAAATATGAATTTTGACGTTAATCAACATGTATAGCATTTCCCATAAGAATTATGGTAATAACAAGTTGTCAGGGTGAATAGGATGATAGTATATAATTTAATTCGATGCTTCTTTCATTTCTTTGTATGTCCCCTAAAATTATGGTAGTATCATGAATGCAAGTTAGTAAGATATATGTCTCTAAATGGTGTGGAGCCCTAAGACATAATGATAGTAATACATGTATAGAGACTCCAACTAAGTGATTATTATTTTGTGCAGACAACATGGGAGTTGGTCAGTTCCTTAATATCAATCATGATTTTTTGTGTGAACGTATGGCCTTTAAAGCATTGAAACAATTTGCTACCTTAGTGTTTGTTGTCTATTTACCAAAAGACAATCGTGTACTTGATGTTCAAATTCAAGAATGAAATTCACCTTTTTCATGTGGGGGCAATGTTGGATAACTTAGAGACGGTTCAAGCAGAAAGACACCATGTTAAAAGCACAGTATGAAGGGTTGATTAATGTAACACTTGACACATTTGCATTTGTACTTTTCATGATTTTATAATTGTATAGCATTTCCCAAGTACAATAAAAAATAGTGTAGCTACATCCAAAGCAGACTCAAGTCTATAAGGAAGTTAGTGTCTAGTGGTGTTGTGGTTATAGACTATGTTTGTAGCAAAGACAATATAGTTGATCTTTTGACTAAAGGTCTTTCCTTGTCCTTGGTTGAGAAATTCTTGTCATGGATGGGACTAAAACTGTTATTAGTCATAGGTATTAGTAATACAAACCAAATAAGTGGAGGTCCAAAAAAGGGGTGCAATATGGAAATAACAAGTTGTCAGGGTGAATAGGATGATAGTATATAATTTAATTCGATGCTTCTTTCATTTCTTTGTATGTCCCCTAGAATTATGGTAGTATCATGAATGCAAGTTAGTAAGATATATGTCTCTAAATGGTTTGGAGACCTAAGACATAATGCTAGTAATACATGTATAGAGACTCCAACTAAGTGATTAATATTTTGTGCAGACAACATGGGAGTTGGTCAATTCCTTAATATCAATCATGATTTTTTGTGTGGATGTATGGCCTTTAAAGCATTGAAACAATTTGATACCTTAGTGTTTATTGTCTAGTTACCAAAAGACAATTGTGTACTTGATGTTCAAATTCAAGAATGAAATTCACCTTTTTCATGTGGGGGCAATGTTGGATAACTTAGAGACGGTTCAAGTAGAAAGACACCATGTTAAAAGCACATAATGAAGGGTTGATTAACGTAACACTTAACACATTTGCCTTTGTTGAAGATTATTATCTTTATGAGTTATTTACTAATTAAGAATAGCTTGAGTAAAGTCTAAATTTAGTGTAGATAGTAAATTTGAATAGGATATATAGTAATTGTTTTCTTTTGAAAAAATAAAAGAGGAGTTTAGTCGCATATTTTGAACTCTAATATGAAGCAGTATTTTAATGTATTAGTCTATGTGCACTAGTGTCTAAAAATTATAAAGAAGGCTATGCTCACCCTAATGGTAGGTATTTTGACCATTACACATGCAAGCACGCACGTGCCCGACCATAGGGGGCATGTGCAAGTACAAGGACGTGGGCACATGGCTCAAGGTTTGTGGGTCATGTATTGTGAAAATTGTCTTTCGACTTTAGTATCTTTTATCATAAAAAAGATAACTATTTGATTAATTAATTAAATTAGTTGCATTCTTAGTTTTACTAAATCAAATATAAAAGTGTCACTTGGATCACAAAGGTGAACGTGTGTTTGTGACGTATTAGGACTCAAACACACCAGCAGCCATGTAATCCCTACTTACCTCAGATTGACATATGAGTTTCTTACTATTCTACATGTGGTGGAAGAACAAAAGAAGACACATGAATCATTTAGAATAATCAATTTTGAATTATTAGCCATGATCTCACTTTTAAACAATTTTGTGATGCATATCAATGTCCATATGGAGGGAGTATAGTAATTCCTCAACAATTTAACAATGATGATTTCTAGAGGGATATCACTAAAGATGACCTTCATGATGCTAATGTTGCAAGGGCATTACACATCCAAAACCCAATCTTCTTATACATGCACAAGATTCTTAGTACTTGTGTTTTTTCTAGGAATGAAACACAAATGTACGTGGAAAAGAAGACTTATTTTTCTTATGGGCAATGCTATACAATTATAAAATCATTGTAGGATATTTATCCTCTATCATTTTTTCGAGGTCCAAAATAATATATCAGGTGATATGATGATTGGAGAAACAATAAACCATATTGGGTCTTTAAGTTGGACTCATGGCTAATTACATTAGGGATTGTTAGATTATACATATATAACTAATAACTAAGGACCGTCAAGTATTTTGTTCCAGAATTTTGTACTTTTCATTAGGTAGAGGTAAACTTGTTTCTAAACTAAAATATGAATTTTGACAATTGTGTGATAACCTTCTAAAAATGTATATATTTTCTTGATAGATTTATTGTAATATCTATCATCGAAAAGTTTCCTAAGTATTGGGAGGCCTTTGGCTTGAATTTCAAGTACAAGAAGGGTGACTTGACCTAGATGAACATATGATTGGTATCATAGCAGAGGAGAATGACTTGAAAGTGAATGTAAAGATGCTTGTTAATTTCAACTCTAGTGTCCACCTTGTGACTCCTAAGAAACATCACCAATACTAAAATAATATGACATAAACTTGAGGTCTAAATTTGGAAGAAACTAAAGAAAAAACCCTATTGAGTTTATGGCCATTAGAATAAGGGTTGTCATGTGAAGAAGGCTAAGAAATATGCCACATATTCACTGAGGAGGAAGTGAGTAGTACGATGACTACTTAGTTGAACCTCAATGATGGGTATGCATGTAACAAACTAGAAGTACTTTCTTTTCTTGAACCGCTTTATTGGATTATATACATGAGCGCTAATGTGCATGTTTGTTCTAACACATCATAGTTTGTGTCTTGATAGGCCTCTGTGGGTAGATATGTGACTTTGGATGACCCCACTCTGTACAAGTAAAAGGCAAAGGATGATTGGACTTGCAATACCATTGGGAATAGTTCTTGACATAGAGTCAAACACATTCCTTATATTTGGCATAATAACATTATTGGTGCAACCTAAGATAGAGAAGGTTTAAGACTAGATTCTAAGTATAATAAACCAATTGCTACATGCATTCGTAATAGTTTGTTTTATGGTAAAACTTTTTTATGTTACCTAGAGGATATTTTAAAGATTCAAGTATAACATATTTCATATCCTAATTTGAATTTGAATGCGAATTTGTTTTTATTGAATTTTGTTTCATATGATGTATGCCATGTACATTTTGGTCAAGTAAACATTGACTCAATAAAAAAATGATGAATCTGAAATTAAACCTTAAATCTATATAGATTGTGTGTAGGTTAAATTACCGGGAAAACATTTTCACTCTAACGATAAGACTTCTAATATACTTGATTTAGTGCATAGTGATATCTAGAAATTTAATAGGATGGTAACTAGGGATCACATGTGTTACATTTATAGCATCTATTGATGCTTTATATGCATAATTTATATATAAAAGAATTCTCACTCTTGCATGAATTTTTAATCCACTTTTTAATCTCAAGTTGCTGGCAATCATACTAGTCAATTAACCCCACAAAAAATTTGCTATCGTCCTTGTGATTTCTTCTAAGAAATTCTCCGATAGTTGGAAAACCCCATCATATACATAGGAAGGGCTAGGATTATGGATTTGATGAGCACCTCTTTCCCTTCTTGACTCGGAAACATTTCCTTTCATCCACTCAGCTTGTTCCAAACCTTTCTTTGAATGCTTTGAAAGTACCTATTTTTGATCTACTAATTATTGTAACATCCCTGACCTAGGTTATGGCTTAACCCTAGAAGTTTTGCTTAAGTTACTCACAAACTTATTCTAATCTTTTGAAAGGTAATTAAGGCCCTTTGTGAAGTTTATTTTCAAATTTGACACTTTATAGCGGTCTTTACTTGTTCCATGTTTGTGGTTACAAGCACATCATGTTGATAAAGAAATGGAATTAATTCATCCACAATCCGATTTTATTTGGATTCCCCAAAAGGATTGCACAAATTTGAAGACAAATATGAAGTTTCTGACAAAACACGTCGTGTGATTTGCACAACACATTGTGTCATTTGCATGCAAAAGCATCGTTGCCATGAAAAGCAACAATCGATGTGTCAGCAATCGGACACATCATATCCTCCCATTCAAGAATTCATTGAAGTCCTTTTCTTGCACCAACATGGTGTGTCTTAAATGCACACAATGTGTCCTTTCAATCCAAGAGCCATTGTAACACAACAACTCAGTATTTCTTAAATGCACACATCATGTTAAATGAACCCAAATTTTCCTAAATTTCCTCACCTTGTAGAAACACCGTGTGTGGCCAAACGACATGTCATGCATCCTTCGTACATGACATTTATCACTTCATTTATTGAGAGAGACACATCGTGTCGGCTCACCAACATGTCGTGTCGCCAGTGATTTCTACACAGTCTTGAGAGAAATTGTATCTCATTTTAAATACAAAAGGACACTTATGGAATGGTTATCACTTGTCAGTTGAAGAGTTTCTTGAATAGATAATAGATCAAATAAGGAAGAGGGTGACTTTGGAGAAGACATGGTGGTTACTCAAGATAGACACTCTTCGCTACCTTATTTCTTTTATCAGACTGTAGCAAAGGTGTTTATTCTCCTTTCCAACCCCTCTAAAGAGAAGGTTGCTGGAGTAGGAGCAGTACCAAGGAGGAAATGTTGTCTTCTAGACAGAGCTATACTCTTATTTCTTTCCTTCCACAAGTCTCTTAGTTCTTTCTCTTCTCTAAATTATGTTTAGCTTCATGATTCTCCACTTGAATTTGTTCTTGATAACCATGTCCATGTAGAACTCTTTTCTTGGGCATGGGAGAGTAACTCCCATGTCATAGATTATGTGAATTCAAATTCCATTCTCAATACTAGTTGTCTACTGTTCTAAGATTTTGTTGGTTCTTAATTCATTTACTTTGCTTGACTGACCATCTTGTTTTCTTATTTTATGCTTCTTATATAGTTTTCAAAGATATATTGAGAAGTATGGAGATGTAAATTTGGCAACATTTCACTGAACATGAGAGTGGTTGGGAATGTGTTGACGAGTCAAGGTTTATAGTTTGAAACAAAGCATAAGCATGAGAGTGCTATGGAGAGTTAGAACCCTTTCATGTGATTGGGAGGTGTACGAGATGCAAATTTCCTTTGTTTTCTCAACTATGATGTTATATTCTCATTGTTCTATTAAATTGTGATATGGAATTGAAATCTCATTTCCATGACTCATTGGATCTGGTTGTAATCATTATTCAATACACTTGTGTTTACTAATTTTGTTCTTTTATTTTGAACTAGTTTAATCTAGTAAATCAAACTTGAATAAACGAGCTAGACTGTTGAACCTTAACATGCTTGTGCTTAGCTATCTTATCTGCTTGTGGACAGAACATTGACTAAAATATATGTCATATACTTGCGAGGGAGAAAAGAGTTGAGACAATCAAATATTAAACATGTTTGTTAATACGAACAACAGTGATGTGAGTAAATATTATACCTTCATTTAATAAAAAGTAAAGATGAAGCATTATAAAAAACCTAAATGTTTAAGAAAGAATAATAAAAACTAGAAAGATACTTAAAATATTAAGGTTGAAAGGGGAGGAGAGTACATGTCAAAATATTTCATGGAATTGTGTCAATTCCATGGTATAATACATGATGAAACTATTTCTTATTCACCTCAATGCAATGGGATTGTTGACACTGATAGGCATGGTAAATTACTTTCTTCAAACTTCAATACATCACGACATTATATGAATCTTTCAATACCACTTCCTATATTCCAAATAGAGTTCCTCATAAATGATGGGAAATAGACTGCTTGAGTTCACTATAAATATAAGGAAATATGTATTTGTGGAGAAATGCCACATTTTCTATTATGAACTCAACATCCACGTAGGAAACTCTCTCTCTCTCTAGTCTCCCCGCTCCCCCTTCTCTCTAGGTTTCCTGGCGTCCGCCGCTGGGGGGGAGGGGCGCTTCCCCGACGTCTTCCTCCCCCTGGCCTCCCTACTTGCTGCTACCTATGGTGGAAGTGGTGAGCGATTCAATTGTGATAGAGATGGCTCACGGTCTATGCATGAAGACTAGGAGGGGTTGGCGAGGGGTTTTCAACTTCCCCCCTTTTACTCTTCCTGTTTGGGTGAGGAAAAGGTGGAAGAGATAGAGCTAGGCGGCGTGCATTGGAGGTTCAAAGCAGGATCTGGATCTGGCGGCGGAGCGGAAGAGTCGACTTGATCGACACCCATCTAGCTGATTGGAGATTAGAGGGAGTGGAATCGTCTTCTTCTAGCATTCAGTGATCCGGCGGTTCCTTTAGGTCGCAGCTTAGTTGATCTCTCACCCTTCTTCCTCCCTTCCCTGATGAGAGTCTGATGGAAGAGTGCTTGTGGGTCTCCTGGCCTCGCTTGGACCCTGCTAGTTTTCCTGGCGGTGCGTGAAGCTGGCCTTGGGGCCCCAGATGGCTGTTCGGGGACAGCTTGCGGCGGTTTAGCTGGAGTCTGTGACGGTTTAGCTAGAGACGCTGGTCGGGTCCCCACGCGCCTTCCGGTCCCGTGCTCTGGCTCAGGGAGGAGGTGATTGGGCCCTTGCTCTCATCTGCTTTTTGGTCAAGCTCTTTAGCTCCTGTTCATGTAAGGGGGTACTCAGTGCCCAAAGTTTTGGATTATAGTAACACGCTTTTTGACTGACCAAAAAAAAAAGAGAGTATCTTTGAGTGTGGGAGTTTCTTACAAGGGTACTTGTACCTGAAAATAAAAGGAAAAAATTGGGAATGAAGACAATAAATGTCATATTCTTGGGTTATGTAGAGAAAAGTTATGTTTATCACTTTTTTATTATCAAATCTACAATAGGCATTGATGTCAAGTAATTTTGAAACTCTATGATGCAACATTCTTTGAGGATGTTTTTTCCATTCTATTTGATGTGACCAAGCAAGTTCCTCAAGATGATCCATACACTATAGGTTCCATTCCTAGTCCCCAAAAAGGAAGCCAAATTTGGGGGGTGACTCAGAACATACTTTTTTCTAAATCTTATGATTCTAAGGAATCAGTTGAACCTAGGAAAAATTAATGACCTAGGACTACTAGTGATTTTGTTTGTGAGTTCCTACAAAAAAATACTAAGAATATTCTTGTCTTTTTCAAATGAGATATGGATTCTCCATATGTAAAGTATTGGAAGACAATCATTAACTATAAAATCTAATAATTTCTCTCAAATAGAACTGGGGAATTGATGGATTTACCTACTAGTTGTTTTGTAGTTTGTTGTAAATGGATCTTAAAGAAGAAACTTAATGTATATGGGACTATAAACAAGTATAATGATAGATTGGTTGATTAAGGGGTACAATTAAAGGGAGGGAATCAATTATTTTGGTACCCATTATCTTATTTCCCACATGACCATAATTTGTGTACTTATTTCATGGCTTTTAATTTATAATCTCTTTGTCCTCCGAAACAAAGATTGAATTCTTAGGCAGTGATCTTCAAGAGGATATATATATGGTGCAATTTGAGGGTTTTGTGGGCTGTGGGAGTGAGTCAAAAATGTGAAAACTTATTATATCTTTCTATAGTTGAAACAAGCTCCTAAGAAATGGTATGAAAATATGATAATGTGATATCACATTTTGGCTTCATTTTGAATTGTTTTGATAAGTGTGCTTTTCTAAATTAATCAGTGATAGGTTCATCATCTTATGCTTATATGTGGATGATATCTTGCTTTTTGTGCTGATATGAAAGTATTAAATGAGAAGAAGTAAGTTTTGTTTAGCAAGTTTGAGATGAAATATATGGGTGTCATTGATATGATCTTATTGATTAAAATATATAGTTCTACTGATGGTATTATTATTTATTAGTCTCACTATATTAGGAAGATATTATATATATTTGAGTACACATCACGTAAACTTATTAAGACTCCATATAATTCATCCAAGTCTTTGTACAAAAATGATAGTGGTATTCCTATGCCTCAATTAAAATACTCTCATATTATTTAAATTTTGATGTGACTTAATGACTATGCATGATCAGACATTGTGTTTGTTGTGAACAAGTTAAGTAGATGCATAGATTGTCATGACCATACCCATTGGGAAGCTCTTGATAGATTTTTGAGGTACATCAAAGGAATCAGTTATCTTGGAAAGTATCCCCTTGTAGTTAAGGGGTATAGTGATGAAAGTTTGATTTCCAAGAAATCCAAGAGTAATGGTGTCTCAAGATATGTCTTCCTATTGTAAGGAGGTGTTGTGGCATGGAGGTATAGGAAACATACCATATTGTGATGTTCCACATTTTAGCTTCAGTTATGTGCCGTACATTAAATTGGGTTGAATGATGAAGGTCTACATGGACTTATATCATGTTTACACATGGTAAAGAAAAATTGATTCCTACAATCTCAATTCATTGTGATAGATCTATAGCTACAAACAAGAGGTAAAGTTCCAAGTACAATAAAAAATAGTGTAGCTACATCCAAAGCAGACTCAGGTCTATAAGGAAGTTAGTGTCTAGTGGTGTTGTGGTTATAGACTATGTTTGTACCAAAGACAATAGAGTTGATCTTTTGACTAAAGGTCTTTTCTTGTCCTTGGTTGAGAAATTCATGTCATGGACGGGAATAAAACTATTATTAGTCATAGGTATTAGTAATACAAACCAAATAAGTGGAGGTCCAAAAAATGGGTGCAATATGGTAATAACAAGTTGTCAGGGTGAATAGGATGATAGTATATAATTTAATTCGATGCTTCTTTCATTTCTTTGTATGTCCCCTAGAATTATGGTAGTATCATGAATGCAAGTTAGTAAGATATATGTCTCTAAATGTTGTGGAGCCCTAAGACATAATGCTAGTAATACATGTATAGAGACTCCAACTAAGTGATTAATATTTTGTGCAGACAACATGGGAGTTGGTCAGTTCCTTAATATCAATCATGATTTTTTGTGTGGACGTATGGCCTTTAAAGCATTGAAACAATTTTCTACCTTAGTATTTATTGTCTAGTTACCAAAAGACAATCGTGTGCTTGATGTTCAAATTCAAGAATCAAATTCACATTTTTCATGTGGGGGCAATGTTGGATAACTTAGAGACAGTTCAAGCAGAAAGACACCATGTTAAAAGCACAGTATGAAGGGTTTATTAACGTAACACTTGACATGTTTGCCTTTGTTTGATATTATTATCTTTATGAGTTATTTACTAATTAAGAATAGCTTGAGTAAAGTCTAAATTTAGTGTAGATAGTACATTTGAATAGGATATATAGTAATTTTTGTCTTTTGAAAAAATAAAAGAGGAGTTTCGTCGCATATTTTGAACTCTAATATGAAGCAGTATTTTAATTTAGTAGTCTATGTGCACTAGTGTCCAAAAATTCTAAAGAAGACTATGCTCACCCTAATGGTAGGTATTTTGACCATAAAACATGCAAGCACGCACGTGCCCGACCATAGTGGGCATGTGCAAGTACAAGGACGTGGGCACATGGCTCAAGCTTTCCATTAGAAATTTAATTCATTCCAGTTGCATACCGATAACAAACAACAACCTCCCGAAATGGGGCAACTAACAACTGTCAATATGGTAGAACCGATCAGATTTGAAAACGACATTAATTTTAGTATGCTTTCTTACTTCAACACATGAATCATAATCTTCAAATCTTGTATCAGTAAAGAATGTAGAAAAATTGTTTACAATCACATGAATACTGAGTAGAAAAGTTGTTTACAACCACATGAATACTGATTAGACAAGTTGTATGTACACTTCTGCTTGTCTGAAATCATTCTATCCATAGGCAATCATACCATATTTTCCTCCATTTCTGTAGAAAGCATATCACTAGTTCTCCAATAGGCAATCGATGCCATGTAACCAAATGCTAGGTGAAAGCATAGCTTTTATGCGCTCTTCCAAGGACTAATAACGTAGTGGTCATCCTATTTGTAGGCCAACCATGTGCATTGAGCCACTATTTGGACTTCGCAGAACCATAAGTATATCAAGATACACTTATAAAGTTATGGCTTACGTTTCTAGATCAATATCCAAGGTGGGTAAAAAATCGACCGTGATTAGCAACAAGGGTAGTAGTTAGAGGGAGGATGATACTTGTTGAGCAAATTGACCTGTATTCAAGTATACCATGTGAGAATAGGACAAACAACCTATCAATCTAGTGAATATGCGAGAAAAAATTATTATAACATAAAATATTATTATGACATCTAACAGACATGAAAAATCAGGCCGTGATGAGGGGAACTACAATAGTATCCTGCAGACACGCTTCCAAAAACTAGAAGGTTTTAGGATGGGCTTGGAAGTCCCAAGACTCAACTAGTAATACAAAATCATGCCTACAAAAGAATGACTTATGTGTCAAAAGTGGGGCCTAAGCACTTTTAGGCCTAAATTAAGATATTTAAACTATAAATTAGCATAATCCCACTTATAGCTAAACTAGCATGAATTAGGTTGGATTTTCTCAAATAAGATCACCATGAGTCATTTAATGGTTAAAATAGGTCTGATTTAGGCCAAATCAGATCAAATTTTGGAAAATTAAGTTTGATTCTGGTGAAACAAGTCTGATTTGGGGGGAATTCATTTGAGTTTTGAAAATTAGGTCTGATTTAGCTAAATTGGGTCTGATTTATATCGATATAGGGTAAATAAGGGCAATATCAACCCAAACTTTTCCAACTTTATTGCCAAACTTTTGAGGTCTTCTTTCTTATTTATTACTGTCTAGTTTGTCTCTCTTTGTACCTTTTGCTCCTTATTCTTTGGTTCTTATTCTATTGAATAAAAAATGCACTATGGAAAACCATGTAATACAAAATGTATAAGCAAAATAGTTGGTGGATCAATGCACTTATAAATATGAACATGAGGTACATGTACACACACATAATCACAAATGTTATAGTAATAAGCTTTACAAAAGCCCAATAATTTAGATTCAAATGTTTGACATATGGTAATCAATTATCTATGTCTATCATTATTGTCTTTTGAGGAGTCAAGTTTTTTTAGACAAATGCACTTATGTGGTTCTAGTAAATTTTATATATTTAGACCCACATTCTAAAAATATGTAATTACATTGTTCCTAAATGAAACCCTTGAGTTTGACATATATAGGTATATATATAGACATATATATATATAATTTGTGATTGCTTAAAGTTATACTTATCATCACCTAAAATTCAATGTGATAATGAAAGCACAAATCAATCCTGGATTGTGTCATAAAAAATGTAACCACTCATAAATATTGTTAATAGGACATTGTAATGACCCAGACTTCAAGTTGTCATTATATACATACATTTGGGGAAAACCTCATTGTCATTTCTATGTTTTTGATGTCCATTAGCATGATATGTAGTTATCACCTCCTAATAAAACACAAGGATGAACATAGCCTTACTTGTGAGATTAAAGTGGGGGTAACATACACATGTAAGAACTTTGAACTATATGTACTCGATATATCCTTACATATATTTTGTTTTCTCATGTGAAATTACTTTTTCATTCTTATTTGAAGCTTATGGGAAATGATAGGAAATGGAAAAGTGATATTTTCTTTTTTATAATTTAGGTTTTATAGCCTTTTAAAATATGGATAAAAGCTGGATTGAGAAACCAATTTGCTCTCAAGATTATATTGATGGTATTTGTCAATTTCTTGAGTATGCTAAGACTAGGATGGAAGGAGGAAAGATTATTTGTCCATATAGGAAATGCAAAGTGTGTATAAAGAAACAGTTTTCTATTGATGAGGTGGAACATCATATTCTACACCATGGTTTTTATAATGATTACAAGGATTGGATATTTCATGGTCCTAGAAGTCTTGCTGAAAATCTCACTGCAAATGGACATATGGACAACAGTGAACCACCTACAATTCATGAAGCCAATATAGTAGGCCAAGATGACATGGAAATACTATTAAGAGAGGCACTGGGAGTAAATTTTTCACATATCAATGATACATCTAATAGTAAAGTAAATGAAGGTAGAACAAATGATGATCTTCATCTTGATGACTCTAATGATCAACATATTCACAATGTAGATACTCCTGAAGATGATGTGAAATATAGAAAGATGGTGGAACTTTCTAATATAGAGCTTTATCCTGGTTGCAAAAAAAAATTCAACACTCTCATTTGTTTTACGACTCTTCAATCTTAAATATATGTTTCGTAGGCCAAATAATTCTTTTACTCAGTTCTTGGAGCTTCTGCTAGATGACTTTCCAAAAACGACCTCATTCCCGTCTTCTTACTCTGAAGCTAAGAAAATGATTAAGGACTTAGGTCTTGGATATGAAAACATTCACGCATGTCCAATTGGGTTGTATTGGGGTGAAAATTCAAATAAAGTTCGGTGCAATGTGTGTCAAACTCCTAGGTGGGAAAGACAAAAAGGTGATTCGGTTGATGGTGGTAAGGATGATAATGCAAGCTTGAAAGGGAATCCAAAAAAAGTTATGAAGTATTTCCCTTTGATACCAAGATTGAAAAGGATGTACATGTCCTCTAAGATTGCAGAAGATATGATATGGCATGAGAAATTTCATGTGAAAGATGGAAAACTAAGACATCCAATAGATGCATTGATGTGGAAACAGTTTGATATGAAGTATCCACAATTTTCTTTTTACGCTCGTAGTGTCAGGAGAACCCTGGCTAGTGATGGGTTCAGTCCTTATGGGGTTCAAAACACAAATTATAGTATATGGCCAGTAATACTCAATATCAATAACATGCCACCCTTGTTTTATGAGTTGAAATTGTTGTGGGAAGGCGCTGGTGCATTTGATGCTTATGTAGGAGAACCCTTTAAGATGCTAGGAGCATTAATGTCTACCATAAGTGACTTTCCTGCTTATGCAATGTTATCAGGTTGGAGCACAAAATGTTATCATGCATGTCCTCATTGTGCATAATCCACTCATTCATACCATTGTGGTTCAAAAACTTGTTATGATGGCCATCGTAGGTGGTTACCAGATAACCACCCATTTCATTTTGAGAGAACTTTATTTGATGTCACTAAGGAGTATGCACATTCCCCTACTCCCACATATGGAAGTGATGTTCTACGTGCACAACATCATGTTCAATTTATATATGGAAAGGCTCCAAAACAAGTTAGTAAAAAGAGAGGAAGAAAACATAGAGATGCAGGGACAAGTTGTAATGTTGGGGATGCCAGTAGTGATGACAACATGGGATTTTGGAAGAAAAAAAGTATAGTCTTTGATCTCCCATATTAGGAGTATAATCCTCTTCGTCATAACCTTGATGTCATGCACTTCGAGAAGAATGTGTGTGAAAACATTCTTGTGCACTTTTGAATATTGAGGGAAAGTGTAAAGATGACGAGAATGCAAGAAAATTCCTTGAGGAAAATAATATAAGAATGTCTCTTTGGCTCCAACCTCAGGAAGATGGTAGTTTTTTTATGCCTCCAGCTCCATACTCTATGTCTACCAAAGAAAAAGAATGCTTTCTATCTGTCTTAGGTAATCTAAGAGTGCCTGATGGATATGCTTCCAATCTTTCCAGATGTGTAAACTTAAAGCTGCAAAAGTTAATCAATCTTAAGAGTCATGACCATCATATTCTTATGCAAGATATCCTTCATATAGCTCTACAAGCATCTGGAGCTACATGAGTTATTGATGTCTTGACTGATATTTCATATTTGTTCAAATCATAATGCTCGAAAAGTATTGATCCAAACAAGTTGGATGAGCTGCAAACACATATTGTTGAAACACTTTGTCATCTGGAGATGGAATTTCTTCCTCCCTTTTTTACCATTATGGTTCACCTCTTAGTTCATTTGGTTGACCAAGTCAAGTATGGTGGACCTGTTCCCTATGCATGGATGTATCCCATTGAAAGGTTATCATTTGTCTATGATCCTTCATTTATTTATTAAATTAAAAGGGAATCTATGTATTTCTAACCCTGATGAGTTTCTTATAGGTATCTAGGATGACTAAAAGGCTATGTGAGAAACAGAGCTCAATCAGAGGGTTCCATTGTAGAGGGCTATATTTTAGAAGAGACAATTACATTTTGTTCTAGGCATATGGAAGGCATTGAGACAGTCTTCAATAGACCAAAAAGAAATGATGAGACTATTCCAAATAAAAGTATGTACTTATTCAACTCTAGTGGACATCATGTTGAGGCTACAAAATTTGTTCACCTTGATGAAAAAAGTATGTCTCAAGCACATCGTTATGTTCTACTCCATTTTGAAGACACTATGAAGGATCTTAAAGAGTAAGTTATTTATAGCTTATTGACATACTTCATACCTAATAAATAAAAACTGACCTAACCTACAATGGTTTTGAAGAGAAGTTTTATACCAAAAGCGAGAAGAGTTCCTCAAAAAAGGGGTAAGAGTTGATCCAGCATTAGAATATAAGTGGATGATATAAGACTTTGCAAGATGGTTTCATTCACAAGTAATATTGATATAGTCATATATTTTCAAGGATTAATTTCTATTCTAAATAACATGCCTAATATCTCTTCAACTATAATAAGTACCAAAAATTGATGTGAGCAAAGAAGATGGAGAGTTGAAATGGCCTTAGCTCGTGGAATGAATACCTATGCTAAGAGTTTTAATGGATTTATGGTAAATGGATACAAGTTCCATACAACTGATCGTGAAAGATATAAGAAGGCACAAAATTTTGGAGTCATGGTTGAAGCTGATGGAAATCCTTATTATGGAAAGCTAAAAGAGATTTGTGAGTTTGATTACTATGGAACTTATAAACTTGTGTTATTTTGATGTGATTGGGTAGATATAACATCACCGAGAGGGTTCAAGCTTGATGGAAAAAGTCACCCTTGTGTGAATTTCTCTAAGTTGATGCACACTGGCCGATCATTGAAAGATGATCCATTCATTTTTTCTTCTCAATCTAAGCAAGTGCTTTATGTTGAGGATGTGATAGAAAAGTCATGGCTACATGTTGTTGAATATAAATAAAGAGATTCATTTGATGTTGGGGTGTCCCCCTTAGTTGGTTAATGGTAACATGGTCACAGTGATGTTCTATGGCCTAGGGACATATGATGTACCATCATTTTTTAGATACATTATCACATTTATTATAATGATTTACTAAATTAAAGTGATATTGTTTCTATTGTTTTTTGACTTGTGCATACTATTATTTACATAGGTAGTACATATTATATTTTTTTATAATGAAGTTTTCTGGTAGCAATATGTGTTGGCTTGTTTCTAATCATCCTTATCACGTCTATGATTTGATGTCTAGCTGATTCAAATATTTAAAGAAGATGAAAAAGGTTATTTTGAGAGTTTCTTCTATTTTAGTTTTGTAACTTGTTAAATAGATGCATCTTTTTTTGAAATAAAAATTTCTATTGTATCCTATAATATTCTATTTTACCTCTCTAAATATATCTTCTCACGAATAGGGTGAAAGATGTGGTGAAGAAAGAGAACTATAGCAACTCTCACTTCAGGTGATCCAAGTATAAATGAAAATCAAAATGAATTTTCACTAAAATAGAATTATTATCCATTTGTGGATGGAATTATTAAATATGAAAATAATATTATTAATTAATATTCAAAGACCCATTAAGAGAAACAATAAGTCAACCATTTCAACATGTTGGTCGCACTTGTTTGGAAGAAAGTGAAGAGTCTCAACCAGTTTCATCTCACAATAAAGGTGTGGTATGGAAGGACAATGTAACTTTTGATGAAGATGACCTCATTGAAACAATAGGTGAATTTATTTTCATGGTTGCCATTTATAGTAATACATTCACTTATACATGAATCCATATACCATTCTATACTTTTGTAGATTATGAAGGGAAAATATCAAAGAAACGGAAAATCCTGGTGTCTCAAGTATGGGTTTTTGAGATAGGTCTGAAAGTTATCGTCAACTTCAATAAATTCAAACAACCAATAGGAAAAGGAGGGCATGTATTAGTGAAATTCCTTGGATAGGTGCAAAGCAGGGGGGTGTATGCCCTATTGGGGAAACTAACTGGCATGATGTGCATGAATGCTATGAGGTGGACATTGTGAAATTAACTCGGGTAAGTAAATAGAATTCATCTTCATGCAACTTATTTCTCCAATCAAGTATCTTTAAATAGTAGCAATTCTTGCATATAAATTCTATCTCATTTCTTATTATTCTTTTGTGCAAAAAGGGCAAGTTTCATATTCATGTTGACATAGAGATCGATGAGATGATTCTATCAGATGTGAATGGGAAATGGAGAACTTTTAGGCATAACTTGAAAAAACTTTACTTTGATCCAAACAAGACAGAGAAACAAATTGCAATCAATGTTCAAGAAAATGTGATCAAAGAACAGTGGGCGCACCTAGTTAGCTATTGGTTTTCTCCAACAGGGAAGGTAAACTATACCCACTAACTAATAGAGATTATTCACTACTTAGTTTTTTATTAATTTGAGTTATGGTGGTTTTTATGTGTAGAAACTCTCCTAAAAAGATCCTTCTTCTAAAACAACTATTGTGATATGTTTAGAGGCTGGTGTTATAACCTGAATTTTCTCTCTCTTCTAGTATATTATTCATCTCTCTTCAAGTGACTCAGCCTACTCAATTACATGTCAACTCTATTGTTTGAATGTGGTGATACTTCATTTTGATCACATCAATAATTGATTTTGTTGTATGTTACATTATTTTTCTTTTTGACCAAAGTTTCATACATTAATGAATCATCATCTTAAAATTGAAATCAAACCTCCTCAGTAAAGTTTCATTAGGTAAAGGATTAAATTATGTTTCCAATGACGCAATAACTGCCCCAATCAGACCATTGAAGCCCAAGTTACAATCATTTGGAGTTTGGCTAAATATATCTTTTAGCTTATTTTGATGGTTTTTAAGTTGGTTGTGAGCCGGCCCTCTTTGAGCTCATGATGCAACACAGCTCCATCACGGGTCTGCCCCCCCCCCCACTCGATCCACTTATCCCCTTATATCGAATTACAACCAATGGATCCTTGGACCATGGACTCAAGCCTGGATCTGACGGCTGGTAGGTCATCTCCCTCCTAAGTACATGATTCAACAACATAGTTGTTGTGAGAGCAGATGATGCCATCCATCTCCACGACAGTCATGCCTCTTTTCTTTCTCTTTTGTGAAATCAAACACCTTTGTTCTTCTTGTCCTTTCTTTCCCCTCTCCTTTAGCCCCTTTCTGCACCCTAATTGTGCCGCCCTCACTCTTCTTCATTACTTCATTTGTGTGGTGCCACCATGAGAGCCCATTGAGGCTTCTTGACCTAGGCGACCCTAACACATGATAATGGTAGACAAAGGTTCATGGCTCCATTTTGGACCCATATGGTGAGGTAGCAGGTCTTGGTTCCTCTTTCTTCCACTCTTCCTCTCAAACTCTAGTGAGCCTAGATGCCATGGTGGGATGATGTACAAGCCATACAACCCATAGGAGGGAGATGGCTTGGTGGCCCTAGGTCGTGGTAATTCCACGATGGGGATGCCATCAGATGATCGAAGCATTGTAGTCTTTTCCTCCTCTCTCATGTTGATCGGGTCAAGCCACATAACAAG
>OY856412.1:335015456-335032956 GCA_963693085.1 Alisma plantago-aquatica | reverse complement strand
TGCTTGAGTAACTGATATTAATGCTTGAGTAACTGAGATTAATGCTTGAGCAACTGAAATTTATGATTGAGTAACTATTACATTATGCTTGAGTAACCGAGAGTAATGCTTGAGTAACCGAGAGTAATGCTTGAGTAACTGAAACTTATGCTCGAGTAACTATCACATATTGCTTGAGTGACCGATAGTAGTGCTTGAGTAACTGAGATTAATGCTTGAGTAACTGAAATTTATGCTTGAGTAACTATTACATAATGCTTGAGTAACCAAGAGTAATGTTTGAGTAACCGATAATAAGCGATAAAACAATATTGTTAAGCTAACTACTACATTATTGGAATAACTTTATTTGTATGCAGGAGAAGAAAGCAAAGGGGATGAGGAGAGTACAACTGCAAGTCAGAAACAGAAAGAGACAGAAAAGGCTAAAGAGAAAGGTAAGATTGTATGGATTTGTAATAGTTTTAATTTTCAGTTACTTACAGTTTATTAAATAGCTTTTACAAAATAAACAATGAGCTCTAACGATAAATTTTGATATGTTTGCAGTGGGAGTAAATAGACTGTACCACAGGTGCTCCTTAAAGAGCTACAACAATACCAGCAAGAGCATGGTTTATACAAAGGAACAACTTATGATGCTGAGCTCAACAGCCTTTGCAAACCTCGTAAATATGCCAAATCTTGTGGTTGACATAGGCTTGTTAGAGGATTTAATTGATAGATATGTCGATGAAGACATATTTCTGCTGGCCGACGGAGAGGAAAGAAGGATGACAGTAGATGACGTGGGGATAATTCTAGGTATCCCCAGCAAAGGTATAGAAATAACACAAAGAAAAGATTCTGCCATAGTAAAGTCGATATGGCAAGAGTTTGCAAAGGAGACTTGTAAAAATAGAAATGAAGGTGAGACATCAAAGAAATTGAGAGAAAAAGATGTCTTGCATAAGGACAACTTGACAAAACTTTGGCAAGAATATGCCAAGACCAACAATCCAGCGGACAATACAAATATGTGTCGTGCGTGGATGTTGCACCTGCTGGCAACATTCCTAATCCCAGACACTAGCTATTGCGCACCAATCTACATTATCCACTACCTAGATAATGTAACTGCCACTGGGCAGATGAATTGGGCAAAGCTGGTGCATGGGAGTATCTTCAAGAATATGAAGATGCTAAAGGAGAATGTCCAGCTAAGAAGGAAAGGAGAGAAAGGGGCTAAGAACACCCTGTACACAACAGGCTGTGTCATGTGCCTATGCGTAAGTGAATAAAATCATATTCAACTACATTGATACAATATTGACTATGGGGGTGCAGTTACATATGCATTATATTTTCTATATATTACATGCAGGTTTGGGCATATGAGATGACAAAGATGGCAAAGCCAACATTCCTTGACTCCAAGCCAAGGATAAAGAAGTGGGCTGCGCCGGTCGAGAAATTGATGGAATTAGTGAAAGTGGAGCCTAAGGATGTAAGATTATCTAATCTTTGTTACAAAATCTAATATACAACACTGCGAGTAACTCAAAATAGCCTGCGAGTAACTCAAAAAACACTGCGAGTAACTCAAAAAACACTACGAGTAACTCAAAAAACACTGTGAGTAACTGAACAACCCTCTGCGAGTAACTCAAAATAGCCTGCGGTAACACATTATTTTTTTTATATGTTGGACAACCCTCTGCAGTAACACATTATTATTTTTTATATGTTGGACAACCCTCTGCGAGTAACTGAACAACCCTCTGCGAGTAATTCAAAATAGCCTGCAGTAACTGAACAACCCTCTGCGAGTAACACATTATTTTTTTTATATGTTGGACAGGTATGTCAAATGATAGTGGTAGACCAGGGAGATGATTGGCATGCTGCAAAATCATCGAATGACATGCCAGAAAAAAGTACGCCAACAACCACTGAGGCACCAGCAAAACCAATCATCGAAGAGGGAGACACTATTGACACCTCCACCCTGGAGACAAGAATCAAAATGTTGGAGGAGGAGCTCAAAATACATAAGGAGATCTGCACAAGAATAAGTGTTGATAAATTCACAGAACTGCAATTGGAGAATAAAAGGCTAGAAGAAAGAATAGCCAAGTTAGAAGAAGAGAACAAAAATCTAAAAAGAAAGTGGGAAGATGAGGGTAACAAATCACAGTCACCTGGAAGTGGATTCCAGGAATTTGTAGAGGGTTTTGTCTCGGTGAATGTAGATGAACCGAAAGATGCACCGACAAAGGATGTCGCCCCACCGACAAAACGAAGAAGGCTAACCCTCAGAAGAAAATACGTAGAATCCGAAGATCATAGTGAGGACGGGAAAAATGTTGATGAAGAGGAGAACAAAGAAACAAAAGACAACAGTTCTGCAGAAGATGCAGACCAAAAGAAACAAGAAGAAAAGGAGAAAAAAGAAACAAAGGACAACAGTTATGAAGAACCAAAGTCTGCAGAAGAGGCAGACCAAAAGAAACAAAAAGAAGGGAGCCAACAGCCAGAGAAGATAGCAGAAGAAGAAGGGCAGAAGAAGCCCAGAAGAAGATTGAAGAAGAAGACGATGGAAGAGCCAAAGATAGGAAGCAAAGAGAAAAATGTGAAGAAAAGAAGGGAGGAAAAGGTAATTTTCATCTCCTTTCAAGTATATCATAACTGCAAGTAATGCTTGAGTAACTAAACCTAAAGCTTGAGTAACTGAACCTAATGCTTGAGTAACTGCAAGTAAAGCTTGAACAATTGCACGTAAGGCTTGAGTAACTGAATATAATGCTTGAGTAACTGCACATAATGAATGAGTAACTGAATATAATGCTTGAGTAACTGAACATAATGAATGAGTAACCGAGAGTAATGCTTAAGTAACTGACAGAAATGCTTAAATAACTTGGGAAAAATGAAGATTGATTCTAACATGGATTTCTCTATTGTTGTTGACAGCACAAGATGTCAAACTTCATAGGTTTTGAACATTTCAAGACAAAAGAAGCCAAAGAAATTGTCCATCACTTCATGGACAACATAGAAAAAATGTAAGAGAATTGGTTGTTGTCAAATGTAAAATGATAACACATTAATGTTTCTATATCCAACTCGTATGTATAACATCTATAAAAATAATTTGCAGGTTAAAACGAGAATGGAAATTCAATGAAGACACTTGGTGCACGGGGAAGGACCTCGCCGCCCTCATGTACAAGGATCAAATGACACATTCACCTGTAAGAAACAAGAATGTAGTTTAACTCTTTGAAATAGATAATTTGGATTGCTAAACTGATAAAGCTTTTGGTTTTATTTAGGTTCTCGACTGCTTTGTACAGATGCTCAAGGAGAGCACAAGCAAGCGGAGGAAGAAGGGATTGACGTGGCACTGCATGAGCACTTATGCTCCGGTAAGACAAATAAACTTTGTATACAAATTTACATGAAATTACAATATATAAACACAAACTGAAACTTATAGATGTGGTTTTTAAACTCTACATTTGCAGCAAAAGCTATCATTTAATATTGAGGACATCACCTTGGAACAGATAGACATGCTATCTCCACTATTCAACGTTCCAATGAAAGATTGGGACGCAATGGACTCGATGTTCACAATACTAAACAACGACAACCACTGGCACTTGTACGAAGCAAGTTTCAGGGATGGAGCACACCGGTCCTATAATTCAATGAGTTGGAGTAGCAACTCAAGAAAGGAATTCAATAGATGGGTAAGTGATCTATAAAAATTAAGTCCATTATAAGTGGATTGAAAGGATTACTGATCTTTACTTGATGATGAATAAATGTCTTGTTTTTTTAATGCAGGTGGGTATAGTGCACGACTTCTTTAGGGGTGCACCTGAAAAGGGAAGCCAATTGTCGCAGTGGAAAAGGGATTACCCGATCTGCCCACAGCAGGAAGAAGACTCACTTGACTGTGGGATCTTTGTCATGAAGTACCTAGAGTGCCTAGTAAATTGTAAACCTATGGACTTCACCTGCAAAGACATACCATCAATAAGGGTTGATATTTTTCAACGAATGATGGCAAGGGGGCAGCTGCAGCCTCCAAGAGATGATGAAAAAGCTGAAATCGAAGAGATCAAAGAAGGTATATCTGCTGATAACAATGGAGGAGAAGCTGAAGCTGATAAACAACCAGAAACAAAAAAGAATGAAGAAACAACAAGTGTATAGCTGCTTTTGTATAAGCTGTTGTTCAGTTACTCACTGTTGTATAAGCTGTATATATCTGAATGTACAACTGTTAAAAGTATGAATTTACAACTAATCTTAATGTACATTTGATCTTGCTGTACATGTCATCTTGAACATATATTGATTTTGCCCTTATATTTTGGCTAAATGTTCTTGAATGCTTTAGATAACTTTATGCTTAGAATGCTTATGTACATCTTGAAACTACTACGAGTAACTGAGCTGAAAGTAACAGAATGCTTGAGTAATGCTTGAACACCCGACAGTAATGATTGAGTAATGCTTGAACACCCGACAGTAATGATTGAGTAACTTAACAAACTATTCGAGTAACTGAAAAAGGACTTCTTGAACACTACGAGTAACTGGAAAAGGGCTGCGAGTAACTGAAAAAGGACTCCGAGTAACTGAAAAGGGACTGCGAGTAACTCAAATAGCCTGCGAGTAACTGTCACAACCGCTCCGAGTAACTGGAAAAACACTGCGAGTAACTCAAAATAGCCTGCGAGTAATTGAACAACCCTCTGCAGTAACTGAACAACCCTCTGCGAGTAACTAAACAACCCTCTGCGAGTAACTGAACAAACACTGCAAGTAACTGAACAACCTTCTCCGAGTAACTGGAAAAACGCTGCGAGTAACTGAACAACCCTGCGAGTAACTGAAGAAAGCTCGCGAGTAACTGGAAAAACGATGCGAGTAACTGAACAAAGCTCACGAGTAACTGGAAAAATGCTCGAGTAACTGAACAACCCTGCGAGTAACTGAAGAAAGCTCGTGAGTAACTGGAAAAACGATGCGAGTAACTGAACAAAGCTCGCGAGTAACTGGAAAAACGCTGCGAGTAACTGAACAACCCTGCGAGTAACTGGAAAAACCCTGCGAGTAACTTAAGAAAGCTCGCGAGTAACTGGAAAAACGCTGCGAGTAACTGAAGAAAGCTCGCAAGTAACTGAAAAAAACTCACGAGTAACTGGAAAACGTTGCGAGTAACTGAACAACCCTGCGAGTAACTGAACCAACACTGCGAGTAACTGAACCAACACTGCGAGTAACTGAACCAACGCTGCGAGTAACTGTATCAATACTGTGAGTAACTCAAATAGCCTGCGAGTAACTGAACCAACACTGCGAGTAACTGAACCAACACTGCGAGTAACTGAACCAACGCTGCGAGTAACTGTATCAATACTGTGAGTAACTCAAATAGCCTGCGAGTAACTGAATAAACGCTGCGAGTAACTGAACCAACACTGCGAGTAACTGAACAACAAAAAGGATAAAACATGTGAGTAACTGAATCCTATGCGACAGCTATAGAATAACTAGACAACCATACGAGTAACTGAATCCTATGCGAGTAACTAGGCAACCATGTGAGTTACATAAGCTCACGGAGAGCACAAGCAAGATTACAACATTAAAGATTACACCATTCAAAACACTACATCTAAACATTCAAGATTACAACATTCAAAGCATAAAAAGTTATATATTATACAACCAGATCGAATATAAAGAAGGTCCAACAACTGAACTTAAAATACAGAAAAATACAGCCAGATCGGCTATAAAGAAGGTCCATTAACTGAACATAAAAATCAAATAGCTACTTGTGAAAGGAACGCTGGACAGACGAAGAAGCAGTGTCTTCTGCAAACTGAATGGGATTTACAGCTGATCCCGGTGCTGCTTGGTGTATGTCCCTAACGAAGAGCTGATCTGCAGAGTCCTCCGATCCAGAGTATACTTCGTCGCCAGGCATTCTGAAGAGAGGGATAAGCTCAGTTGGTGTTTCTAAGAACTGATCTGTGATCCATGCTGTGATGGTCTGGTGATCAGTTGGCTTGAGGCAGATGATCCAACCTTTGCGAAGACTGAGCTGTGCGATCATCCTTTTCCAGCCCTTAGCAATTGAAATTGACCCGTTTTTATTCTGCATAAGGGTTATCTGGAAAGACTGGTTTCCGATTAGGAAGGTGGTTTTGCCTGGTTTGATCTGAAAATGGAGATGGTTCCATTCTATAGGAAGTAGAATGGATTCCACTGTCTTGTCATCAAGGGTGTAGTTGATTGGCTGGATGAATGGCTCCATGGTAGGCTATGAAGAAATGTTAAAGGGGATCTGAGGAGATGGTCAAAGGGGGTGCTACTGAAAAATTGTACCTTATGAAGAAATGTAAAAGGGGATCTGAAGAAATGTAAAACTGTACCTTATGTAAACCGTAACAGTCACAGATGAAGAAGTGGACCTCGAGGGTGTCGTCGAGGATGGAGATGATGTAGATCTGAAAGCCACCCGCTGTGTTTGAAACTGTAGCAGTAGTGGATGAAGAAGAGATGGAAGGAGAGGGTGCCGTTGAGGATGGAGATGTTGCAGATCTGAAAGCCCCCCGCTGTGTTTGAAACTGTAGAAGTTGCTGATGAAGAAGAGATGGAAGGAGATGGTACCGTGGAGGATGGAGATGTTGCAGATCTGAAAGCCCCCCCCCCCCCGCTGTGTTTGAAACTGTAGCAGATGCTGATGAAGAAGAGATGGAAGGAGAGAGTGCCGTGGAGGATGGAGATGTTGCAGATCTAAAAGCCCCCCACTGTATTGTTGGTGCTACAATTATTGACAGCAGTGAGAGTAATGGTCTGTGTTGTTGGTGCTGCAATTATTGACAACAGTGCTCTTTACTGTTGGGTTGCAAAGATGCCAGCATACTCTGGGTTATTCTGACGACACATCACTGTAATTATTTATAGCTCTGTGCTCTCTCTTCTAGAGTTACTTTTTGTACAACAGACTCCTGTACTCATTTTTTTCCTACTATTACTTAACAACCCCTGCGAGTAACTGGAGAACCCCTGCGAGTAACTGAGGAACCCCTACGAGTAACTGAAGAACCCTGCGAGTAACTGAAGACCCCTGCGAGTACCTGAAGAAAGCATGTGAGTAACTGAAGAAAGCTTTTCGAATGTTGCTGAACCAACGCATCGAGTAACTGAAAAACCACTGCGAGTAACTGAAAAAAGCACGGGAGTAACTGAAAAACCCTGCGAGTAACTGAAAAAACACTGCGAGTAACTGGAAAACCCTGCGAGTAACTGGAAAACCACTGCGAGTAACTGGAAAAGGCACGGGAGTAATTGAAAAACCCTGCGAGTAACTGAAAAAAGCACGGGAGTAACTGAAAAACCACTGCGAGTAACTGAAAAAAGCACGGGAGTAACTGAAAAACCACTGCGAGTAACTGAAAAAACACTGCGAGTAACTGGAAAACCCTGCGAGTAACTGGAAAACCACTACGAGTAACTGGAAAAACACTGCGAGTAACTGAAAAACCCTGCGAGTAACTGGAAAACCACTGCGAGTAACTGGAAAAGGCTGCGAGTAACTGGAAAAGGACTACGAGTAACTGCACGAACACTGCGAGTAACTGTGACACACTACGAGTAACTATGAAAACAACGCGAGTAACTGAACGAGCACTACGAGTAACTGAAATAGCAGATAGAGTAACTGTGAGCAGTTAGAGTAACTGTGAAAAAAATAGCCTGTGAGTAAATGGAAAAACACTGCGAGTAACTGGGACAACCCTGCGAGTAACTCTAACAGCAATAAGAGTAACTGACAACCCACTGCGAGTAACTGGGACAACCCTGCGAGTAACTCTAACAGCAATAAGAGTAACTGACAACCCACTGCGAGTAACTATGACAACAATAAGAGTAACTGTGACAACAGTAATATTATCCATTGTACACAAAGACAAACACATAATATTCAAAAAGAATAACAATTGATCAGAAAACATTCTTTATAACATATTCAAAGTATACATACAATTGCTGGAGCACAAGGTAACACAAAGATAGATTACAAACACAAGTGAAGTACTTAGAAAGTTACAAACTCACTTTCATAAAACTACACAAAAAGAACAACCCCATTACATATTTGAACATGCCTCACAAACACACTACAAACTCCAATAAAAAAGATAGAACCACATATACATCAATAGCAACAGCAAGATCACAAGAACACGAGCAGTATACATAGTAGCAGCAAATCCCAATCATATAATGCACTACTTCTTAGGACAATTCCTGCTGTCATGGTTAACACCAAACTCTAAACAATTCTTGCACTGCCTCTCTCTTTTAGACTGTGCAATCTCAACTCCAGATTTAAACCTCAAATCTGTGGATTTGGGTCTCCCCTTAGTTTTACAAACATTGGGGATATTAACCTTGACAGCTGAAGAAGAAGCTGTATTTGAAGCAGTTACACCAGCACCTGCATCTGCACAACTATCAGAGACATCCAAATCTAACAGCTCCTTTTGCAATGCAAGCAATTTTTCATGGCAAATATCTACAGTGTTGTTCCTACACACTATGTTCACAATAGAATTGCAGGTAGAGACAAGCTTAAGAGTCCTCCCAGTGGATAGATGACTAACTGCAGCTTTGCCAAATATCAAAGGATGTTCTCTGTAGCCTTTGGTCCACCTCTTATATATGTATGGCTCGGGAAGAGTGCAAAAGTCACGACTCTTCAAATAGGACAGGATGTGCCTACAAGGTATACCTTTGAATTCCAACATGTAACAGTTGCAATAAACAATCTCACTCAATGGATTCTTCTTCAAAATGCGAGCAGATCCAAGGCCACCAACGCGATACACTTCAAACACACCTTCTGAAGATTCCTTTACATTATATATCATGCTTTGATGAACCTCACTCTGAAAGATCTTAAAAATTGACTTTGTGTATATACCTCTCATCTGCTCCTCCAGAGGCCAAAGTGATGACAAAGGGAGATTACTATACTCGTCTTCAAAGTCTTTGAAATTTTCAATCTCCCGTACATGAGAGTAAGCAGTCTCCAATGAGCATACAAGTTCAAATAAAGTCTTCTTACTGTTCACATGGCTTCTAATGAACGCATTCAAGCTCTCGCTCCTTTGCGTTGTCCTCATGCCTACGAAGAAGGAAGACTGCATATAGCACGGGACCCAATCTGAACGCATAGCATACATGTCAGACAACCAATTAATAGACAACAGACCATAAACCTCAACAACAGAATGCCACTTCTCTTCAAAGGTGCCAACATCATCCACATTCCACACGCAATCATTCAAGGAGCTTATGATCTGCTCCTTAGGAACACCACCAAGCTTAGAGGGAAGCTTTTGTAGGATGTGCCAGCTGCATAACCGATGCTTGCAGTTCGGAAAAATAGTAAGGATAGCAGCATTCATAGCCGGGTCTTGATCGGTTATGATGGACACTGGCTCTTTGCCAAAACAAAGTAGATACTGCTTGAAAACCCATACAAATGACTCGTACTTCTCATCAATCATAAGAGCTGAAGCAAACAAGACCGTCTTACGATGGTGATCAACACCACCAAACATTCCAAAAACCATTGAATACTTGTTGGTGCGGTAGGTGGTGTCAAAAACTATCGCATCACCAAACAACCCACAATCTTCAACGGAAACAGGATCAGCCCAAAACAGATGAGTCAAGCAACAATCAGGATCGTTTTGGTATGTATAGAAGAATTTCTGATCGAGTACCTTAAACTTGGCAAACCGGTCCAAGACCATGTCAACGTCGTATTTAGCTGCCTCTTTCCTCTTGCTACTGATGTGTCCATGAGCTTGTCTGCTAGTAAATGTCAGATTTTCATAACCACCAGAATCCGATGCCATCAATGCAATTTGTCTCGATACAGGTATGTTAGCTTGGCTCATGGAAGAAAGCATATCTTTTTGAGTTTCATTAAGAGATGAGTTACACTTCAAGTAACAGAGATGTGCATCATCAACAAGATCGTGGTTGTGTTCCTCAACAAAGGCAGTCACAACCCACGTAGATGAGGACTTGTCTAGTGTGAATCGGATCATGGCTCCACAACCACACCTCTTCACAGATCGCTTGTGCTTCTTAGACAGATTTTCCTATAACTTACCCACTTCATCACAAACGGGGCTCAACAGCCCTCTTGACGTCTTAGAACGGCCCATTGTACCCTGTTTGTCACAAACCAGATCTTTGGCAACAAGAATCTTAGTTCCCCGTTCATACCTGTTGTCATCTTTCCTGATATTAAAACCATTCATGCCAGCATAGCTAGAATAGAATGAAATAGCTTCATCTAAACTTCCAAAATGGAGACCAATTTTAGGAACTGTAGCTGGCGGCAGAGTGGAAGCACCAACAGATGGATAAGAATTAGCATTATCATTATCAGGGCCAACATTTGAATTGGCAGCATCAGTATCAAGGCTGGTATCCATTGCAACGTCTATCAGTAACTCAGCAGTACAGAGGAGTAAATCTGAAACAGTAGAGAGTAACTCTATCAGGCCGAAGAGTAACTCATCATAACAAATGAGTAACTGAAGGAAGATTTGTATCATAACAACGTCTATCAGTAACAAAACAGTCACTCTGTCAGTCAGAAGAGTAACCCAGCATACCAAATGAGTAACTGCTTCAAAAATGGAAAATGCAAACACAAAATTGGGTTTACTTTAAACACAAAGGTCAGAGAAATGTATACACATTGTGAATACAAAAGTCAGAGAGAAGAAAACACATTGGGCATACAATAGTCAGAGCGATGAATACACATTCTTTTGGATTTTCTACTATAAGTCAATCCGTATAGATAGATTAGTATTCTAAAGTACAAATCAGAATAAAACAGATATCAAGGTTGTAAAGACACTTGAATAGAAAAATCAGTATACACATCACAAATCAGCATTCTCTTGGAAAATCAATATACACATTACAAATCAAATTTCGAAGTTGGACAGACACACTTGAATAGCAACGATTTCAACTGATGATTATCAATATGTTCACCTGATATTCGGACGACAGCCAAATAGGACTCAGATGAGTTCAGAAACACATTCGTCATCCTCCTCTATGAAAACTGAGAACGGGAAAACCCGCCCCTTCTTGCATTTAACGGATAAATGAACAATGTCGCTATTCTTCTAGGTCGGGCGCCGCTTTCAGATCGGGGCACTTGTCGCACTGTCAATTGGAGCTCCTGGATCAAAAAGGGGCGGATAAGAGGGAGAATCTGGATCAATGAATAAAGACCCAAATACTCTGCGACAGATGGATGGTATGAGCCCGTCTAACGGCGGATGCTTACCAGCGGCGGAGGAGATCAGAGAAGAATCGCCGGAGATTTGCAGGATCTTCCGTCTTTGGTCGCACACAGGGGAAGGAGGCGGACAATAGAATAGTGCCGCTACGGCAGATGGACGATATGGGCCCGTCTAACAGCGGATTCACTGGAGATGGAAAAGCCGCCGGAAGAGAGGGATGGAATCGGCGGAAGAGGGGGTTGGAATCGTCGGAAGAGGGGGTTGGAATCGCCGGATATTTAGTCTTTGGTCGCGCGCAGGGGACGGAGGCGGAATAGAATAGTGCCGGGTAGCGAGTGTATGTTACCCGCGCGGGTAACAAATATTTAGCCATATATATATATATATTTGTGTGTGTGTGTGTGTGTGTGTGTGTGTGTTTGTGTGTGTGTATATATATATGTATATATATATATGTATATATATATAGTTACCACTTTTTGTTGGCAGAATTTTTTGATTCTGTTATCATGCTTCAAAAACATACTCGAACTGCCCTTATGGGTGTTGTATACTTTTTCAGCTGTATCATTTTGTCTATGATTATTACTTATTTTAATCAAGGTTCTTCGAATAAATGGTTTTCACATAATCAAGTTCATAGCATAAGAAACTAGCTTCTAGCAAGAAGATAATAATACTCCGAGTACCATAAAGAGCAAGATAGTCTGTATACCTGTGTTGCCCACCTCGCTTCCTTTTATCTTCAACGTCAGTCGATCTTCTCTTAACAATTTCTAAGAGAAGTAATCCTTAGACCTGGACGTTTCAGATCTCGAACTCCTTATCATCCTATAGCCCTCATGTCCCTTCGTCCTTATGCACTTCTTTGTTTGATCGGACTTTTTGGACGACGGCCTCCGGGATAGAATAAGGGAGAGATGACTCTCGACTGGTGAAGATAAAATGAACTGGGGGTGTAACGGGTTACACACAAGTCTTCCTTCTCTTATGATAGTACAAGAATTATTATCTCCAGGCTAAAGCCTGTTTCTTACGCTATGGGAATTAGAATGCAAGAATCATATCAAGAACTGGGATAGAGTCTGGAATGGAATTGGAAATAGAGACGATGCTCTCTTATTGAACGAAAGACTTATAGTATATACATATCCTATCGAGACTCTCTCCAATTATGAGTGTCCCTCCCTACTAGTCTTCGAGAGCTTATATAGACGCTCCCTTTGTTACATTGATGCTTACATTCTTTTCTCTTTACATGTTTGTCGCACACTTGTCCAGTGGTGAGTGTTATGCTTTTTGATGTCTTTCTCCTTCGCACATCTGTCCGGTGGAAAGTTCTTTGTCGTTTTTCTTATTTCGATCCTTCTTTCTTGCAAATGCCTTCTTACGTCATTGCTGACGTATCTGAAGTTTTATCGTCATTGATTACGTCTTCTTCAGCGGCTAGTGCTGCTGTGGCTGTCTCTTTCCATCTTGTCTTGGCACACAGGACATATCCTTCCTTCGTGCTTTCTATGCTGGAAAAATACTTGTTGGCATCTGCAGCTTGACTTTATTTATCCGGTTTCTATCCTTTTTAGAAACCTTTCTAGATTGATTTTTGTTGATATGTTAGTTCTTCTTGTATTAGAAAGAATAATTATATTGTCTGAGGCTTTGTGTAGCCAGCTTCGGTTTTCATTGATTAATTTTTCTAATACTTGGCAAAGGACTTTTAGTCCCAGAGCTCTTCTTGTTTCAACAAATTCTTTATTGACTTTGTTTCCTTCAAATTCTTTTTGGAAACTTGCTTCTATTTCTTTGACGTATTCTGGGGAAGATACTCCAATTTGGATCAATGTACTGGATTAAACTTCTTCAATTTTCCCAATCTTCAGATGTTGAGAAAATCTTTATATAAATTTCACTAGTAGGTTTTACTAGTGGACTATTGCTTTTAAATTCTCTGACTACTTTGATAATTTCTTGGGGCAGCCCTTGAATTTCTCTGAGGTCATGGCTCAAATATATTAAATTTGCTGCTCCGATTCTGAAGCAATCTTTAATAATTCTTAGATCAGCTCCTTTATCAAAATTGATTCTGGGATAAATTCCCGTATGATCTGGAACACAAGTCTCTGTTATTTTGAGATTGTAAACAATCTCTAATAGAGATCTGTATTCATTTTCATTTTTTGTTAAGAACTCCGTGAGGTTCAATTGCAGGTCATAATCCTGCTCACTCTGAGATACCCTGAATTTAAATATTCTTTCGGACATCAATTTGATATTATCCGCTGTATTGCGGGGTTCTTTCTCCGAAGAGATTGCATTTTCCGCGGTTAAGCGGGAGCTGTTCTCTGAAGAAATTGCAGTTTGAAAACTACTTCTTGCCATTTGGCTATCATCTTTCTCTAAAGAGATAATATTTTCAGCTGTAAAGCTGGTCTTAGCAGTTTTAAAGCTGCTTTCTCTTGCCGTTAGGATTGTATTTTCAGTAGTTTTTTGACTACTGATTAAATTAGAAATTTGGAGGGATATATCAATTGGCCTTTTACCTGTCGCTTTATCCATCTGTATTGTTTCTGATCCTTTTTGCTGTATTTCTCTCCTGAAGCAATTCAGGTCTGCAATGATTCCTGCAATATCTTGTTTACTTTCCTCAATATTGTCAATAATCTTATCTTGTTTTTGTATCATTTCAATTAATTCTACGTAATTGTCTTGTAACAGATTACAATTATGTTATAATCGAGCTTCTAATTCTGCAAGTTTCTTTTCAACTTGCTCCATTGTATTCTCTTGATAAAAAATCTGCAAGAAAGTTAGTTTCACCTTTATTAACTTCTATGTCAAAAATATATTCTGCAAAAAATGTCTGTCATCTGCTTAGTCTTTTATATTTTGGTGTAGATGGTAGATTATTTTTAATAAATGCTTTGACCTAGGTATTGTCTACCCGTGCTAGGAATTTTTTTGGTAGTAAGAAATAAGAGAATTTTTTAATCCCTTTTTTAGTGCTAGTAATTCTTTCTCATTTGAGTGATATCTCTTTTCTGTATCGGTAAACGTTCCAGATGTACATCTGCATACTTTTTCTTTTTGTTCATCTTTTTTCTTTAAGACTGCTCCCCAAAATTCTTTAAAAGCGTATGTTTCTATTATTAAGTCATCTCCTTCTAATGGGAGGTCTAATCTTGGTAGATTTTTGCATTTCTTTTTTATAAACATAACATGATTTATAAGTTCTTCTGTCATAAGGAAGATAGCATTTTTCTTTAATAGTTTTTGTAAGGGATTTCTTAATTTTGCCAAATTTTCGATAAATTGTTCTGCATAATTTAGACATCCTAAAAATCTTTGTAGTTGTTTTTTGTCTTCTATTTTTTCTGGAAGCTTAACAATTTTCTCTACAATATGTTCCTGCAATTCTATTCCGCTTGAGTCTAATTTTAATCCTAAGAATTCTATTTTAGATTTACAAATTTCTATTTTCTTCTTAAATAATACTATTCCTACTTTTTGACAAAGAATGGAAAATATTTGCAGATGTTTGTAATGTTCCTCTTCATTTTTACTAGCTATAAGAATACCATTAACAACATTCAGTACTCCACAAGGACATTATGAATGGACAGTAATGCCTTTTGGATTAAAAAAATACTCCACAAATATACCAAAGAAGAATGGATAAGGTATTCGAACCTTATAATTACCACTTTTTGCTGGCAAAATTTTTTGATTCTGTTATCATGCTTCAAAAACATACTCAAACTCCCTTATGGGTGTTGTATGCTTTTTCAGCTTTATCATTCTGTCTATGATTATTACTTATTTTAATCAAGGTTCTTCAAATAAATGGTTTTCACATAATCAAGTTCATAGCTTAAGAAACTAGCTTCTAGCAAGAAGATAATAATACTCCGAGTATCATAAAGAGCAAGATAGTCTGTATACCTGTGTTGCCCACCTCGCTTCCTTCTATCTTCAACGTCAGTCGATCTTCTCTTAACAATTTCTAAGAGAAGTAATCCTTAGACCTGGACGTTTCGGATCTCGAACTCCTTATCATCCTATAGCCTTCATGTCCCTTCGTCCTTATGCACTTCTTTTCTTGATCAGACTTTTTGGATGACGGCCTCCGGGATAGAATAAGGGAGAGATGACTCTCGACCGGTGAAAATAAAATGAACTGGGGGTGTAACGAGTTACACACAAATCTTCCTTCTCTTATGATAGTACAAGAATTATTATCTCCAGGCTAAAACCTATTTCTTACACTATGGGAATTAGAATGCAAGAATCATATCAAGAACTGGGATATAATCTGGAATGGAATTGGAAATAGAGACGATGCTCTCTTATTGAACGAAAGACTTAGAGTATATACATATCCTATCAGGACTCTTTCCAATTACGAGTGTCCCTCCCTATTAGTCTTCGAGAGCTTATATAGACGCTCCCTTTGTTACATTGATGCTTACATTCTTTTCTCTTTACATGTTTGTCGCACACTTGTCCGGTGGCGAGTGTTTTGCTTTTTGATGTCTTTCTCCTTCGCACATCTGTCCGGTGGAGAGTTCTTTGTCTTTTTTCTTATTTCGATCCTTCTTTCTTGCAAATGCCTTCTTACGTCATTGCTGACGTATCTGATGTTTTATCGTCATTGCTTACGTCTTCTTCAGCGGCTAGTGCTGCTGTGGCTGTCTCTTTCCATCTTGTCTTGCCACGCGGGACATATCCTTCCTTCGTACTTTCTGAGCTGGCAAAATACTTGTTGGCATCTACAGCTTGACTTTATTTGTCCGGTTTCTATCCTTTTTAGAAACCTTTCTAGATTGATTTTTGTTGATATGTTAGTTCTTCTTGTATTAGAAAGAATAATTATATTGTCCGAGGCTTTGTGTAGCCATCTTCGGTTTTCATTGATTAATTTTTCTAATACTTGGCAAAGGACTTTTAGTCCCAGAGCTCTTCTTGTTTCAAAAAATTCTTTATTGACTTTGTTTCCTTCAAATTCTTTTCAGAAACTTGCTTCTATTTCTTTGACGTATTCTGGGGAAGATACTCCAATTTGGATGCAATGTACTGGATTAAACTTCTTCAATTTTTCCCAATCTTCAGATGCTGAGAAAATCTTTATATAAATTTCACTAGTAGGTTTTACTAGTGGACTATTGCTTTTAAATTCTCTGACTGCTTTGATAATTTCTTGGGGCAGCCCTTGAATTTCTCCGAGGTCATGGCTCAAATATATTAAATTTTCTGCTTCGATTCTGAAGCAATCTTTAATAATTCTTGGATCAGCTCCTTTGTCAAAATTGATTATGGGATAAATTCCCGTATGATCTGGAACACAAGTCTCTGTTGTTTTGAGATTGTAAACAATCTCTAATAGAGATCTGTATTCATTTTCATTTTTTGTTAAGAACTCCGTGAGGTTCAATTACAGGTCATAATCCTTCTCACTCTGAGATACCCTGAATTTAAATATTCTTTCGGGCATCAATTTGATATTATCTGCTGTATTGCGGGGTTCTTTCTCCGAAGAGATTGCATTTTCTGCGGTTAAGCGGGAGCTGTTCTCTGAAGAAATTGCAGTTTGAAAACTGCTTCTTGCCATTTGGCTATCATCTTTCTCTGAAGAGATAATATTTTCAGTTGTAAAACTGGTCTTAGCAGTTTTAAAGCTTCTTTCTCTTGCCGTTAGGCTTGTATTTTTAGTAGTTTTTTGACTACTGATTGAATCAAAAATTTGGAGGGATATATCAATTGGCCTTTTACCTATCGCTTTATCCATCTGTATTGTTTCTGATCCTTTTTGCTATATTTCTCTCCTGAAGCAATTCAGGTCTGCAATGATTCCTACGATATCTTGTTTACTTTCCTCAATATTGTCAATAATCTTATCTTGTTTTTGTATCATTTCAATTAATTCTATGTAATTGTCTTGTACCAGATTACAATTACATTGTAATCGAGCTTCTAATTCTGCAAGTTTCTTTTCAACTTGCTCCATTGTATTCTCTTGATAAAGAATCTACAAGAAATTTAGTTTAACCTTTAATAACTTCTATGTCAAAAATATATTCTGCAAAAAATGTCTGCCATCTGCTTAGTCTTTTATATTCTGGTGTAGATGGTAGATTATTTTTAATAAA
>OY856412.1:334975456-335010456 GCA_963693085.1 Alisma plantago-aquatica | reverse complement strand
GGGTGGAAAGAAGGATGACAGTTGAGGATGTAGGGGTAATTCTAGGTATCCCAAGTAGAGGTATGGACATCATACCTAGGAAAAATTCTGAGATTGTGAGATCAATATGGCAACAATTTTCCAGGGCAACAGGTAAACAAGGAAATGAAGGGGAGACCTCTAAGAGGTTGAGGGAAAAGGATGTCCTGCACAAGGACAACTTAGCAAAGCTTTGGCAAGAATTTGATAGGACCGACGATCCAGCGAACTACCAGAACATGTGCCGTGCGTGGATGTTGCACCTGCTGGCAACATTCCTACTCCCAGACACCAGCTATTGCACACCAATCTACATAATGCACTACCTAGACGATGTTACTGAAACGACACAAATGAAATGGTAAAAGCTGGTGTATGGGAGTATCTTCAGGAATATGAAGATGCTGAAGCAGAATGTGATAACACCAATTTTTGTGATGTTTTTGGCCTTTATTCTGTTATCAAAACTGCCCTTTTCTGCTGTTTTCCTCACTTTTATATGCATTTTCACAATAATTGGCCAAGCAATGCTCTCAATACAATACTTCCACCTTTTGCAGAGTTTCCTCCCTGTTTGGCCCAATTAGTACCAATAAGGCCGTTCCGGCCCTCAAATAAGTCCAAGACCGTCTCGGCCCCATGACGCCCGATACACACGCTAACTGGCAAGGCTGCGCGATACGACGACGCGCGATGCAAGGATGTCGCGCGAGAAGGTACTGATGGACGACACGCCTCTTTACTCGACGCGGAGCCAAGCGCGCCGCAACTACTCCATGTGCCGCGCGATATCGGCCACCCACCGGCAGGCGCTCCTTGCCAAGACGCCCGACAACCGACCTCCTTGTACCGGGCGATACCCGCGTCAGCCGACCACCAAATGAACGGAGGAAGGGAGGGCACGTGGCGCTTCGAGCACCATATCTGCTCCCGACTAGCTGCCTATAAATAGAAGCTACAAGGAGCCGAAAAGACAGCTTAGACAATTCGGACAAGCTTGGTCACTTCAGGTTTCAGATAGTCGAGTGATCTTCGGAGGAGGCTGCGAGAGCAGGCGTATCGTGCTCTAGTGTTCGTACCGGGCGACACTAGGTGAGCTCTTCCTCACCCCGAGAGGGAGGGGATTGGTTCACCTAGGACTGTACCGGACGACACTGGGAGCCGATATCGGCCGATGTAGATACGCGACACGAGTGCCCGACGCCAGTGCCCGACAGTAGGATACACAGCTCCATGCCCGACACGATAACGAACCCGATACGCTCCGCCCGTCAGGCGTGTCACCCGAGAGGGTGTGCCACCCGACTTGAGCGTATCGGCCAGGTCCTTGAGTGATACAGTCGCCCGTCACGGTATGCCGCTTGAGAGAGCGTGCCGCCCGACACGGCTGTATTGGGGTAGGCCCCTTTGTCCGATATCGGGCGGGATGGTTACTGTAGCTTGTCGTCCTGCTACATCAAGGAGGTGACACATATCTTTAATTCTGTTATTTAATTCTTTACTCATGCATTGTAATTAAGACCTTTAATGCTATAGAAATAGAAATGCTTACTTACTTGCTGCTCTATGCTTGGTGCAATATGTTGGATGATTGCTACGTTTGGTATCTGAACTCTAGCTTGCATGTTTTGGATCGCGTTTCGCTTAGCTATCGAATCGTGTTTTCCCGTCGCAACAACTTCGAGAGTTGTGTTGTGGCTCTAGTGTTTGGTCCGATTCTGGAGTATGAGAGTGCCCGGAACGGAGTTGCTTTAGTAACCTTTCCACTCTAATTTGAGTCCGGTGACCCCTAGAGTGGAACCGATGCCTTGTTAGAGGTGCCCGCTTCGAGAGGAGGGGTACAGGGTTGGTCCTACCGCCGCTTGCTTTACCACAATTTTATCCTTCGTACCTCGACTTAGCCCCGAGTGTATCCTTCTGTTTCTGTTGCATGAAAACCACTAAAAATTGTTAAATGTCTAAAACCTTAAATCTTTCTAGTAACTCCACTTGGAGATAGTTTTCTTGTTTTATTCGTGACATCTTTATGCTTCCCTCCTAGGGAATTTATCATCTCTTTATACCTGCCGGAGTGTAGCGTGTCGATTCTGGGTTCTCAACACTACCAATTTTTGTGATGTTTTTGGCCTTTATTCTGTTATCAAAAACTGGCCTTTTCTGCTGTTTTCCTCACTTTTATATGCATTTTTGCAATAATTGGCCAAGCAATGCTCTGAATCCAATACTTCCACCTTTTGCAGAGTTTCCTCCCTGTTTGGCCCAATTAGTACCAATAAGGCCGTTCCGGCCCGCAAATAAGTCCAAGACTGTCTCGGCCCCATGACGCCCGATACACACGCTAACCGGCAAGGATGTGCGATACGACGACGCGCGATGCAAGGATGCCGCGCGAGAAGGTACTCATGGACGACACGCCTCTTTACCCGACGGGGAGCCAAGCGTGCCGCAACTACGCAATGTGCCGTGCGATATCGGCCACCCACCGGCAGGCGCTCCTCGCCAAGACGCCCAACAACTGACCTCCTTGTACCGGGTGATACCCGCGTCAGCCGACCACCTAATGAACGGCGGAAGGGAGGGCACGTGGCGCTTTGAGCACCATATCTGCTTCTGACCGGCTGCCTATAAATAGCAGCTACAGGGAGCCAAAAAGACAGCTTAGACAATTCGGACAAGCTTGGTCACTTCATGTTTCAGATAGTCAAGTGATCTTCGGAGGAGGCTGCGAGAGCAGGCGTATCGTGCTCCAGTGTTCGTACCGGGCGACACTAGGTGAGCTCTTCCTCACCCCGAGAGGGAGGGGATTGGTTCACCTAGGACTGTACTGGGCGACACTGGGAGCCGATATCGGCCGATGTAGATACGCGACACGAGTGCCCGGCAGTAGGATACGGAGCTCCATGCCCGACACGATAACGAACCCGATACGCTCCGCCCGTCAGGCGTGTCGCTCGAGAGGGTGTGCCACCCGACTTGAGCGTATCGGCCAGGTCCTTGAGCGATATAGTCACCCATAGCGGTATGCCGCTTGAGAGAGCGTGCCGCCCGACACGGCTGTATCGGGGTAGGCCCCTTTGTCCGATATCGGGCGGGATGGTTACTGTAGCTTGTCGTCCTTCTACATCAAGGAGGCGAGACATATCTTTCATTCTGTTATTTAATTCTTTACTCATGCATTATAATTAAGACCTTTAATGCTATAGAAATAGAAATGCTTACTTAATTGCTGCTCTATGCTCGGTGCAATATGTTGGATGATTACTATGTTTGGTATTTGAACTCTAGCTTGCATGTTTTGGATTGTGTTTCACTTAGCTATCGAATCGTGTTTTCCCGTCGCAACAACTTCGAGAGTTGTGTTGTGGCTCTAGTGTTTGGTCCGATTCTGGAGTATGAGAGTGCCCGGAACGGAGTTGCTTTAGTAACCTTTCCACTCTAATTTGAGTCTGGTGACCCCTAGAGTGGAACCGATGCCTTGTTAGAGGTGCCCGCTTCGAGAGGAGGGGTACAGGGTTGGTCCTACCACCGCTTGCTTTACCGCAGTTTTATCCTTCATACCTCGACTTAGCCCCGAGTGTATCCTTCTGTTTCTGTTGCATGAAAACCACTAAAAATTGTTAAATGTCGAAAACCTTAAATCTTTCTAGTAACTCCACTTGGAGATAGTTTTCTTGTTTTGTTCGTGACATCTTTATGCTTCCCTCCTAGGGAATTTATCATCTCTTTATACCTGCCGGAGTGTAGCGTGTCGATTCTGGGTTCTCAACACTACCCCCCTAGTCCCTGTGTTCGACCCCGTATATCTACTTCGACCCTGTAAACAAAGTTGCGGGGGCCTAGAAGGATTCAGGTTTATAAATGTAAACGCTCGACTACCTCAAATCCACCTCCAATTTTAGGACGCGCGATTTAGGCCGGTCAACGTTTTGGCACCATTGCCGGGGACAAGGCAAAGACGGTACTGTTGACGAATCTGAATCCACTAACTACACTCCTGTGCCTCAAGCTTAGAAATAAGCTTGACAACAAACTTTTTCTTTTATGATTTCCTTTTTTCATTACTATTATTCTTAGCCTAAGCTAAATAATTGAATTTTCTAATTTGATTTTTCGTGCCATTCTTTTAGGAACCCTGAAGAACAGATCATCGTTTCGCCGAGCTCCGACATCATTCAACCAATCAACAGAGCACAATCATCGACATTATACCTCCCCGTGCCAACCCGCAACACGTTGAAGGGGAGCAACAGGGAAGGCCTAGGGATGAATCACATCCGCCAAGCGACAACGATCGCTATGACGGAAATGATCAGCAGGAAGATCAGGAATCAGAGCACTCCAAGGAAGGCCACCCCCATGTCAGGCGTCGTCACCGTCATCGACACAGGCGACACCAACGCCAAGAACAACAGGGAGGCAGTAACAACGATGACTCAGACGAAGAAGGGAAGACTCTGAGGGAGCTAGCCTCCACTAAGGCCAATAATTCCAGATGCCCTGTCATCGTTCCGCGATTCAATGCCGCAAACTTTGAACTCAAGCCGTCTATCATCTCCATGATCCAGAACAAAAGCTTCAGAGGGAGTTCCAAGAATGACAACCCCTATCACCATTTGGATGCTTTTAAGAACATCTGTGATACTATCAAGATGAGGGGAGTTCCCCAGGAGGTAATCTATTGCAAGGGCTTCATCGTTTCTCTGGAAGATAAAGCTCTATCATGGTACCTAGGGTTGCCCCACCAGGCTCTGAACGGATGGGGAGCATTGGCGGATGCATTCGTAAATAAGTTCTACCCAACTGAGAAGACAGTGAGAAACAGACAAAGGATAACGTCGTTCATGCAAAAGCCTAATGAGAATCTCCATGATGCTTGGGAGCGATACCAAGAATATCAGAGGGACTGCCCTCACCACAACTACAAGAAAGGGTTCTTGATCACTACCTTCTATAACAGCCTGACTCCAGAGGAAAGGGTTTCATTGAACGCAATAGAAGGGAGAGACTTCCTAGGGAAAAAGCCGAGCAGGTCTGAAAAGATCATCAAGAACATGGCCGAGCTGTAAGACGACACTGACTATGACAGATCTGGCCGAGGCCAAGCTAAGAAGGGTAGTGAAGGATCTTCTTTTGAATCCAAGGCGCTGGAGACAATCACTTCTCAGATCCAGAGGATAGCTATGGATGTAAAGCAGCTAAAAGAATCTGGCGGAAAGGGTAAGAAGCAAGTTGAAAAGGTAATGAAATGTGTAACGTGTGGAGAAGGCGGACACGGGGAAGACAATTGCATCTACACCCAACTAGACGCATCAAGCGATTCCGAATCTGAGGATGAGGAAACTGAGAAGGTGGCCTTTGTGAATTTCAAAAGGCCGAACCACCCTGGTTTCAGCTATGGCAACAAGGATGCAGCTGAAAATGCGCATCAGTTGCAAGGCGCCTCCAAGCAACCTCAAGCTTTTGAACAAAGGGGAGGACCAAGCCAAAACCCCAAAAACACCCATTTCCCATCGAACAAAGGGAACTTCCAAGCACAGGGGAAGTATCAAGGGCCTAACTGAGAACAAAGCAAGGGCACGGGGCAGGCAGACGTGGTTGGCCAGTTATTTGATTTTGTCAGGAAGCAAGATACTATCAACAATCAACTGGCACAGAGTGCGTTATAAAATTCCGGTGTCTTGAACTTGTTGCAGGTACAACTGGCGGACATGCAGACGCACCAACGCTAGATCGACCAACAACTAGCTCAATTGGCTGAAATTGTGAAGAACCCATCAGGAAGGATTCCGTCCAATACTGAACCGGCGAAAAGAACGGGACAATGACCATAGGAGCACGGATGAGATGCAGGATGAAAGAGCTTTGAGCGTCCAGCTGAAGACGAGAAACGCAGCGCTTCTCGGGAGGCAACCCGAGTTGTCTTTTTAATTCCTAGAATAGGACATTTTACTTTCCTGCAAGAAAAACATTACAAACATTTTGGGATGTAATAAGGCCCGAGTCAGTGCATGCGCCACATGCGCTGACTCCGTTTTATGGGTCACTGAAGTATTCTTTAGGATGGGATGGGTAATGCTAGCTGAGGCCGGGACCTTAGTTTCAGGCTAGTGATGTTTTACTCCTCAACCGCTTTTGTTACCCCTTTTCGTTTTCAAGTTTCCTTTTCTTTCTTCTAGCTTTTGCTCCGAAGGTCATAACAGAAAGCAACCCCACCGGCAGGATATGCACAACATCGTGCAAAAAGGTGTTTCGGGCATCACTAAAGCCATGACAAAAGACGCTCCTAGATGACATGAGCCTGTGACGATCGTGCCAAAGGACTGATCATCCTTAGGCCGACGGATGGACTGCCTGTCTCGGGAAGGAAATGCCCTATCGGCCGATGCATGCCCAGGACTACTTGCTGTGTTTTCATCGTATCGAAAAACCGAGGTTGAGTTTGCTATATATATACAAACATGTTTTATCGTGTCGGGCTACCTGTATTACTGTGCTCGTGCAACCGTATCGTGCAAAAAAGACTTTGTGCTTTTTACTCCCGTGTCGCACGACACCCTTGCCTTCGTAACGCGTGGAAATCCCGAGCTATGTGAGGTACAACCCGACAGACCTATCGCCTGGTAGATCTATCGCGCAGCAGTCTTTGCCGCCCGACATGTTCTCTGTTTACATGTATGGACTATCAACCTTGTTAGCTTAACGATTTCGTATCGCCCGACATGCATATCGCGCAACGTATCTTTTAGTGACTATTGCCTGATATGCCCGGTCAGGCGAGAGTCATGTCGTCCATTTTTATATCATCCCAGATGTTTTGTGTCGGGTGGCACACTGTTTCCTTTGTGTATATATGAGCCGTATCGGGCATCTTTTATCACCCGACATGGCCGAGCATTTGTCGCCCTATTGCTTAGTCTGTATCGGGCGATACCCGTCCCTAGTATCGGCCACATGACTTCACTGCAGAACCTTGTGTGTCACCCGATACTGGAGGGGGGGGGGGAGGGGGGCCATGCAACCTTTGTACAAAAACACCGGGCCACACATTTATTCTTAATTGTATACTTCTTTCAAAAGCCAACGTATTTAGTCAAAGTATTTCTTTTGTTGTCTCACAGAGATGGCCCGCACCAATATAACTGCTGTCCCAGTTGACTCTCAGGTAAGAGGATCTACCCCGAGACTGCGACTGAACCCTCCAACGCCGGGCGGAAGCGCCCAAACCCAAGACCGGTCAAGGCCTCTACAACAGAAAAGAGGGCCAGGGTTGGAGAAGTGGCAACTCCAACCCCAATTTTAACTCCAATGCCCCCAGCGGCAGCAGCAATCCCAAAAGCCTTGGCGGTGAGTTTCGAGCCAAGGAACGACGAGCATACTCACCGGTACGCTGAGCTGGTGCCCAAAATCTACTGCCCCAGCAGGTTCTGCCATGAAGCCTCATTTGCTGATCTGGGAATCGAGAAGAGGCTGAAGGCCATCCTCGACGCGACGGGTCTGAAGAAATTCTGCTTCAGTAGGTCTTCCTCGTACACTAGGCTGACAATGGAGTTCATGTCTTCCCTCCACCGGGTAAGGAATTCACCGGCGGATAGAAAGGAATTCGGAGGGCCAGACAGACTCCAGGCCCGACTCTACAACTCAGAGTGCTCAATATCCGAAAAGTTCCTGAACCAGATCGTCTCTTCAAGCGAGGAGGAGAGGATCCTGATGGACAACGGTGAGAGAATCATCGAAGGAGACATGTTTGATCCCGTGAAGCTCTGGAACCAGTTAACCGGTGAATCTTCGTTCAAGCCGGGAAAGAAGGTAGCTGCTATGCACTCATGCTTCTGGAGGATAGTGCACAAACTGGTGGCATGCCTCTTGTTCAGCAAGTACGAATCCAACAACATATACACGGAGGAGCTCCATGTCATGTCGCACATAATGGAAGGCCGAGTAATCAACCTCGGACGATTTTTGATGAACATACTACATCCGATGAAGGAAGCTACAAAGGACTACTGCATGGGCGGAATAGTCAACCTTATCGTAGAGGGGCTCGGGTACCCGAAAGAGCCGCGCAGCCTTTCGAGGACGCATGGCGATGAGGTAATCGACACCAAGTACCTGATCAGGGCCAGTATCATCAGGAAGGAGGGGAGAGTCTTTTTCTATAAGTTCACAAGGACGAATATACTCTTCCCGCTCCCTCGCTGTGCCGACTACGACGTAGACAAACTAGTCTTCACCGCCACAGATATAGAAGCTGTGGCGGCCAACATAGCCCAAGCCGCCACCATAAGAGCCCAAGAAAGGACATCCACATCAACTACTGCCCCTGCGAGGACGGTGGCAGCTGAGAAAGAGCCAGTGATCGTAGAGGTCACCGAGACATCAACTTCGGGAGCTGCTACGGGGGAGGCAACCGCAGCCCCAGACATCCCCAAAGGGCCTATAGAGGCAGAAGGAGTACCTGAGCCGGACACTAGTAATGAGGTGTTCACTGATATCCTGAGAAGGGAGCTCGAAGGTGCACGACTGACACCGGCCCCGACAACGGTGGCCCCTGTCAAAGATGCTGGAAGGATCGCCGAGGACGCAGAGGTGGAGCAACATTCGCCCACACCAAGGCCGTCTTCACCAAGATATGAAGGCGAGGCAGAGGCGGCCGCAAGGGGGCCAACACCTCACCCAGCAACATCTGCCACGCGAACAATTGAGATACACTCTACCTCGTCTGGTGGGCCATCACGCGGGTAGGATGTCGTGAGGATGGGAGGGAGGCACGCAGGAACCCCTCCGTCGCTCAGGAAGATGATAGGTGACGAGCTCGACCTCTTGCGGGAGGTAACAGACAACAACTCTTCTACCTGTTTTTCCCTAACTCACAAACTTGCATCTTTCCAAGATAGGCTGTATAGCCAAGAGCGAGAGCTGCTGACTCTGGCCGGCCTCCCCGGCGGGCTAGAGACTCTGAATGCTATAATGCAGCAAGTTCTCCAATGCCTCGACAAGATCGAGGAAAGGCTGGATAGAGGGAACGACCATCCGCGCCAAAGGCAGCCGAGACGATCGCCTTCACCTCCTAGCCGTGGCTCTCCTTCATATTCTTCAGCATCTGCCTCGACATCAGCGTCACCCTCCTCCTCCAGCGGGCGATCCTCAACGCCCGAGGAGGGGACACAACCGAAGTCCACTGACGGAGCTCCAGCAGGACGGGCAAGCTCTGTAGGTCCCGAGGAAGAAAATCCCGCAATTCCCCTGGATGATATTGAAGATGATAATGAAGATGTCAGTATCGGGACAGACTCTTCAGACGAGTCGGAGGGAGAAAAGGGGGACGTGTATGCAACCAATGAAAGACACTTCCCCTGAGGTAGACGATTGATGGCAGACAGGTTCTGTGAGCCATCAGAAATACCGTCCTTCGAAATGGCCGACTTCGACAGAAGGGTCAACGACTACCTGTCAATCAGAGAACAGAAACTGCTAGACAGGGTCCTAAGATCGCAGGCAGATGAAGAAGACATTGTTTGGAGCGACGACTACTTCTCCGTACGACGGGGAACACTCCGCAACATGTTCTGCTCGACGGCCGTCGTCGGAAAAAAGTTATTCAGGGTCCTCGAGAATGCTATAATAGAAAATATCGATAGTAGGAAAGGTCGGAAGAAAATATACTGCGCCACCCCGACCTTGGCAAGAAGGCTGATGTGCAGAGAACTAGACTCCTCTGCGGTGTCCAACATGCTGCAACACATTGACGAGCACGACCCTAACCTCGTGTTGGCACCATACAAGCACCGCGACATATGGTTCCTCTGCGTAGCGGACCTAAGGAACCACGAAGTCCGGCTCCTGAATTGCAGCCACAACGAGGCGCCGCACTCAGGGATCACCTTCAGCCACCCGGAAGACAAAAACTTGAGGCTTCTACCGGTGCGTCTTCAAATAATTATCAAGCGAGGAGCCAAATGCCATGGCGACGTTTGGAACTTCTTTTCTATTCGTGACTTCCCCGTCCAGGCTGAAGAGGGAAGCGGAAACAGCGCCTTGGTCGTCTTAAGTGCCATTGAGGTGCTCAGTACATTTGGCAACTTGAGGGCCCTTAGGGGCCATTGTTTTTATCAACGCAGGGGCACCTACGCCATGTTGCTGATCAAGGACAAGTGCTATATCCGGGACGCTGGGGTACCGGAGCGGCTGCTAGACAGTGACCTAGATGAAGACTCTTCTCAGTCCAGCAGCCCCTCAGAAAAAGAAGAAGAAGTGGCGACCGTCAAACATGGGGCAGGAAAGAAGCTGATGGTCCTTAAGAGAGTGCACGGGATGGAAGAAACTGCTTCGCCTAAAGCCACAGAAGGAATGATCAAAAACTTCGACCGTTTCTCGTACGCCACGCTCACACAGGAGCAGGTAGATGTAATCCTTCTAAAGTTAGCAGATGCTACCCCGAGGAATGTCATTTACAAGGCGGGCAATGTCGTAGTCCCTATTGATGAGTTAAGGGACGTGGTTAAAGAAGGATGATATTTGGCGATATCGGTATTAACCGCTTGCGTCCAAATTTTACAACCAAAGTTCGATCACACATATATAGCTCATCCTATGCTGTTTAACGACGTTTGCCTAGACGACGAATCAGTAGCACAGAAGCTTTTCCTGGAAGAGTTGGAAAGCAGAGTCCCTAGCCAAATCTTTCAGCCAATTCTTCATTATAACCATTAGACACTCCTGACGGTGTACACCCAGAAACGAGCAGGAATCTTTTACAACAACTCGGATGGCAACAACAACCATCCAATGCTGTGTACATCAGAACCGCTGTCATCCGTCGAACGCTTAACTCGGAAATACTATGACGGGGTGACAAAGATGATACAACCATTCCTGGACACACAAGCAAACAAATGGCATGAGCTTCAGTTCTGCCACCGCTGCCCACAGCAGATCCCATTATCCAACGACTGCGGTATCCACGTCCTGGAATGGATAGCGAATAAAGAGACGCCTGACCGGCTCCATTACATCCATTACCACAGCAAAAGAGGAGAATATGTGTGGGAGCTTTTATCTGACAAAGGCGCGCTCGTCGGCTAACCCTCACTGGATTAGCATTACCTTACCTAATCTATTTCACAACTCTGGGACAGAGTGTGGAGTAAGTTTGGGGGGGTACCATGGTACCAGTGAGGGAGGTACAAAATTTCTAACTTAATCCTTTGATTCTTTTGTTTATCATGTATACATATACTTGTTCATATAAAACTTTGTAATATTAGTAAAAACCCTGATGCAACTGCTTGCCAAGTTTATTTTCTTTTTGCTAAAGGCGACGCAAGTCCTGTTATATCTTTTTGATAATGCTGCTTCAAATGAACAAAAATATATGTTTTGCCATGTCAAAAATTTTCAAAAATATAATAATCTCGCAAACAACTAAGAGACGAGTATGGAGAAGGAAAAAGCTGCCCAAACAACAATAATCTCTTTGTTTCCCTTACCCGACAAAAAAAAATCCTAAAAAGAGAGAGAAACCATATGAGAGTGAATAAAAGCATGAGAGTTGTGCCCAATAAAAGAAAAAAAATATACACACACTTGTTTTCCAAAAGTACCCATCTTTAGGCATGGTAGATCCGGGGCAGTGGTACGTAGGATGTGAAATCACTGATCTAAGGCCAACTGGCTTGGACTGCAGGGACCACTTGCCCGTTAACGGACCCTTACCTGGATGGACCGATGGGAAACAAGAAGAAAACCCAAAAAGCCTTAGCCTACCCTATACACAACTTTTCTGCCCCAAAAATAAAGCTGTTTGGTGTGTAAGCTAACTTCGGAATCATACAACAAAGTCTCACCGAATCTGTAGAGAAAAATCTTACTTAAACAATAAGGCAGGAAAAACTTAGTCTTTTGTTCGTATTGAAACAACATTATCATTAAGGCATTACGATCTTTGTTTCACTTTTTGTACAAGAAAAGTTTTCCCAAGCAAGAAGAAGCGTCACAAAATAAAGTTTAAATATTGATTGAGGACAATCAAAATGCTAAGTTTGGGGGAGTTGATAACACCAATTTTTGTGATGTTTTTGGCCTTTATTCTGTTATCAAAACTGCCCTTTTCTGCTGTTTTCCTCACTTTTATATGCATTTTCGCAATAATTGGCCAAACAATGCTCTCAATCCAATACTTCCACCTTTTGTAGAGTTTCCTCCCTGTTTGGCCCAATTAGTACCAATAAGGCCGTTCCGGCCCGGAAATAAGTCCAAGACTGTCTCGACCCCCTGACGCCCGATACACACGCTAACCGGCAAGGCTGCACGATACGACGACGTGCGACGCAAGGATGCCACGCGAGAAGGTACTGATGGACGACATGCCTCTTTACCCGACGGGGAGCCAAGCGCGCCGCAACTACTCCATGTGCCACGCGATATCGGCCACCCACCGGCAAGCGATCCTCGCCAAGACGCCCGACAACCGACCTCCTTGTACCGGGCGATACCCGCGTTAGCCGACCACCAAATGAACGGAAGAAGGGAGGGCACGTGGCACTTCGAGCACCATATCTGCTCCCGACCAGCTGCCTATAAATAGCAGCTACAGGGAGCCGAAAAGACAGCTTAGACAATTCGGACAAGCTTGGTCACTTCAGGTTTCGGATAGTCGAGTGATCTTCGGAGGAGGCTGCGAGAGTAGGCGTATCGTGCTCCAGTGTTCGTACCGGGCGACACTAGGTGAGCTCTTCCTCACCCCGAGAGGGAGGGGATTGGTTCACGTAGGACTGTACCGGGCGACACTGGGAGCCGATATCGGCCGATGTAGATACGCGACACGAGTGCCCGACGCCAGTGCCCGATGACGTGTATTTTACTACGCGCTTAAACGCAAGTATACGCGTCGAGTAATATAGGCCTTGTGAGGCCCGAGTCGAACTCAGGGATACGTGAATTATTGGAGACTTCTACTAACTAATCGCAATCAGCTAGACCGATTTACAAAGTAGGGTTTTGTTGTTCAAATTGAAAGAAAATAAAAATCAAACAAAGAAAACAATCGATTAAAGGTTAATTTAATCAATTAAAAGGGATATCTTTAGGATGGCGGTTTCACCGCGGGTCAACATTGTATTAGATTTCATATAATTCCTCACACTTCTCTCTCTATCCGGGTAGTGGCCTGAAATGAGAATTACCCACTGTCGTGGTGTAATCCACTACTTAGATTTAGGTTGATTCCATCGTCATAGTAATCATTCCCCTAAACTAAGCGCATTAAGATCGGTCCCTCAGTTCCCACCATTAATTTTACAACTCCTTTGTCAAGGGTTTTATTAATTAATGTAGAATTCGTCTCTTTTCAACCGTTAATCCTTCTGTCGAAGTGATTAAGGGCATTAATTTATTATTATGGTGATCAAGCATAACAATAGCAATAGAGAAAACGAATTTATACCACGGATATGAGAGAAAAATATGAATTATCAATCTAAAATCATCATACAATGTATCCCCGGGCTACTCCCGGTCCTAAAGATTGAGGGTTTTAGCCTCTCATGTTCATCTTACACGAATACATGGTAGAAATTGGGGAATTCATAAGAAAAACGTGAAATAGATGGGAAAAACCCCTGAACGGAGAAGAACCGGTGGATCCTTGGCATAGAACACAAACTTTCCCCGCCTGTCGGTGGTGGAAATTGTCTTCGGCAGCGTCCGAATCAACCGGGATGAGCTTCTCGGCCTCCGTTCTCCTTTCTCTCCTCCTCGGCACTCGTGCAATCCAAAAATGAGATCATGATCCCGTCTGGGCGGCCGTCATTAGGTATAAGTCCCTAATTAGGTCGTCAAATAACAACAGCCGTCCGATCGAAATCAAAACAAATCCAACGCATATCTGCCGGCGTCGATACCATCGACGCGGGTCGATGGTATCGACCCAGCGGATTAGCGGCAGCTTTCCTTTCTTTTATTCTGGGCGCCTGTGGTGATCTCGATACCATCGACTTGGGTGTCGATGGTATCGACTCCTTTAGCGTCGGTTGTTGTCGTTTAGCGACGCTGTAGCTCTCCTTGTGTCGATGGCATCGACTTGCGTCGATGGTATCGACTTTATCCTCGCCAGCAGCCTGGAAACATCTCGATGCCATCGACTTGGGTGTCGATGGTATCGACCCTGTATTGCTCTTCTCGGCTGACAACCTGTGGCTTGGTCGATGGTATCGACATCCGTCGATGGTATCGACGGATGTAGATACTTGTTTTTCCTGAAATTGCACAACAAGACCAAATAAATCCACACGATTTATGATAAGATGATCAGTAATGCTTAAAATAATGAAATAAAGGGGATTTGATATAAAATGATGGCAAAGACCAAATAAAGTGAATTATGCAATAATATCCATGAAAATGAGTAATTAAGGCACGAAACTCATATAAAATAGGTCTATAAATGCGACTCAAAATCATCGCATCAAACTCCCCTAAGCTTAAACATTGCTCGTCCTCGAGCAACTAATCCTTAGAATAGAATTGCGAATGTCAACTAACAATCAAAACACCAACCCACCTCACAAATGACTCCCACTGGACGTTCTCAAACCGGCCTACCCTAATCACAGAACAGTAATTACCCTATAGGCGACAATAACCATCAATAAAAGAAATTATCCTTCAAACTGATGAACACTATCACATAAGGCAGTTAACATAATAAAATTTGCCGATTCAGCATTAGTGCATCTTGTGATCACCTACACTACGTTGCTCGCCCTAACTACCATCTACATGGAAGCAGTTCTCCTGATAAACATGAGTGAGGAGAAAATCACGGTGGCCTACCAATCCGAGCAACGGGTGGATGGAATGGGTGGTTCATGAAAGAATTTGGAAGTATTACACAGTTTCAAAATGCATACAACAAAATGCCCTAAATGATGCAAATGCACATTGAAAATGCCCTAATGCTTAAAATTGGGTGGAATGATGCATGCACTAACCTTCCACCTCAAAAAGAGATAGAAATCTAATTAAGCCACATCATGTACTCAGTTTCCTTGTTATGTAAGTGATATCATGTTCCTTTCTCCCTCTTATTCCATTTCCTTCTAAATTCTCTTTTTTTTTCATATTATTTTTTTTTCAAATTTCAGATTTTTTTTCTTTTCCTCTTAGCCCACATATCCATAATTGCTTAGAGATACATGTGTTAGGCTATTTTCTTCATGATTGGAAATCTTTGTACTATTTCGAGGGTATGGGACAATTTAGATCACTTTTCAAGACAAACTGAGGTACATGGTGTGCTTATGCATGAAAATCATAAAAGTTATGAGTGCAACTACATGACATGCACCTAAAGGTAATATGCATGTATCACTATATATTTTTTTCATTATTCTATGCAAAAACATGAAAATAACAATGCAAAACCTATCTACATGCCATGCACGCAAAAGAAATTGAAACTGCACTTTACTTCCAATTCTTGGGTGGATTATAGGAAATGGGGTGGAATGATCACAAGATTAAGTGACTGAACCTTAAAAGAAAATTATGTGTCCCTCCTTATTGACATGTGTAGTAGTTTAAAGGGTTCTTTCTCTTACATCTGATTAAGGTCTCATTACCATTTGATTAGGTTAGGCTCAAACAACCGTTACTATCCACTTTTCATGAGTCAAAGGGGGTGTGGGTATGACATATTGCTTCAAAGTTGACATAATCCATCATTTTCATTGAACAAGTTCCCCAAGGACAACCAAGTAAAGCTATCCAAATGACACAGAAAAATTTTAAAATTCCCTTAATTTCCCATGAAAACAGCAAGATGACAATTTTTAAGACATCCACGATTACACTAGATAGATGTGGATCCTAAATAATCACTAAAATTGCAAGAACAAATAACAAAAAAGAAACTAAAACCAACTAAAGAAAAGATAAAAGATGGCCACCAGTTCCTTGTATGTGGGCCATTCGCCAAAGAACGGCTGCCCATCCGCATGACAGTCCATCTCATATATGCGACCAGTGTGCCGCGCTTGCCCGGCCAACACATAGGCCAAGTCGGCCTCGAATCCCAGGTCCCTGATCATTCCCCGGTCCACATACCGGGTGGCCTCGAACTTCCGCTTCATTATTTCCTCGTATACCTTCCTTACATCCATGTTGGCATGAATGAGGCGTGGATGAGAGATGGAAGCAGTTGGAGGAGGAACAAACTCCTCGATCTCCCTGGGGTGCGCGCTTGATGAAGATGCTCCGCCCGTATGCACCATGATTGCGAGAAGAAAGAGATTGGGAGAAAAGAGCTCGGTGAAGATGGAGAGAAATTCTCCGCTCGGTGAAGATCTTTGCTCGATGACGCTTCTCCGCAGGTGTAGAGGGCTCGGGGGAGTGCTCGGCGCAATGGGAGATACTTGCTCTGAGGGTGTGATGTCGTATGACGTTGCAAGTCCCCTTAAATAGACTTGATCGGCGCCCCTGTTGACCCGTCGATACCATCGACGCGGGTCGATGGTATCGACATGTCTCGCGGGTAGCCGCATCTGTCACTGGTATCGACGGCTGACGTTTGCTGGATCGAGAAACCCGGATCGCTGACGGGTCGATACCATCGACAGAAGTCGATGGTATCGACGCAGCACCCGGATCGCTGACGTGGCTGTTGCGATCGTCGTCGATGTCTTCATGCGGATCGGTGAGATGTCCGTCGATGCCATCAACGGGTGTCGATGGTATCGACTTGCTTTTATTGCGACACCTCCGTTTATTGCATTCAACCTGTGATGATGTCGATACCATCGACGAGGCCGTCGATGGTATCGAGTTGACTGAGCAAAATTCGTCTGAATATCTCCAGAGATCTCGATGGTATCGACTGGGGTGTCGATACCATCGACACTTTTATTGCAACCTGCCTGTGACCATGTCGATGCCATCGACGGTGCCGTCGATGGTATCGACGCAGTGCGATTTCTGCTGGTGTCAACCTGAACCCATGTCGATACCATCGACTGAAGTGTCGATGGTATTGACCCTGCCTGTTCCTGCACATTTAACAAACGGATCAAGGTATCATTTTTAAACTAAAAAGTAAACAAAATAAAAGCAAACTACACCTAACATTAAACTATCCTAAGGTACCAATGGTTGGGTTGCCTCCCAACAAGCGCCCTTCTTTTACGTCTTAGGCTAGACGGTGTGACAATCATAATCTTTTCACCTTGGGAACTGCACTTAGAGGATCATTCGGTACTTTGAATTCAACACGATCTCCTCCAATACCCAAGGACAAAGTCCCTCTGCCTAAGGCAGTCACAACATCCGCCGTTGCTTGAAACGGTCTTCCTAAGAGAATTTCACAGCTTTGGAGTGGTGGCATGTCCATGACGACAAAGTCCACCGGGAATACGAATTTGTCAACCTTAACTAGCACATCTTCACATACTCCATAGGGTCTCACTGTCGACCCATCTGCCAATTCAATTGTCGCAGCCAACTTCTTGATCTCTTTTAACCCTAGCTTCTGAAAAGTAGCCAAAGGCATGAGATTGATACTAGCGCCAGAATCACATTGCGCTCTAGAAACATGTTGACCACCTATTGAACACAGAATGTAAAAACCTCCTGGGTCCTTTCTCTTCCTTGGTGAACTCCCATGAATCATCGAGCTCACCGTCTCATTCAACCAATAAATTTCATCATCATTTATCCGCCTCTTCTTGTTGATGATCTCTTTAATGAACCTCCCGCAGGCGGGCACTTTCTCAATCATCTCCACCAGCGGAATGTTGATATGCAGCTTGCGGAATATTTCCAAGAATTTCCTATAGTGTCGGTGCTCCTTCTTCGGCTTTGGATTGTCCCGATTTGACACATCTGCCGCATTGACACGCTTGTGAGGAGGCACATATGAGTCTTTCGGGGGTACCTCCCCTAAGCTTGCTTCACTCACTATCTCGGACGTGTGCTTTTGCAAGTCATCCTCATTAGTAGCAGCTTGTTGTGGTTCCTCTTCCACCTTCTTTGTCTCCGCATGTGCACAAACTTGCAATTCTTCTTTTTGCCCAGGTGGAGATACAGTATTCACAACTCTATCAGATTTTCTGAAGAAAGGATTTCCACCCGGCAGTCCATAGTACGTGCGTGGAAATGGTATTGCCGGTGTTGCATTCACATTGAACGTCATTCTCCTTTCCTCTGCAACTTCTTGCACCTGAGATTCTTTTTCATTACTAACCACAGAAATGTATTTGACCTGATGGTGCGCTTGAACCACATTCGCGTTCTCGGCTGGTTTCTGTTGATTGGCGTGCTTGATAGCCGCCACCTCACTTGAAATCTGTGCCACGGTGGTCTCCAATGCCCGCATTTGCGCTCCATGGCTTTGCAGCGTCTGCCCAAATTTGGTTAGAATATCACCTTGAGATTGTAGTTGTTTTCCAAACATGGCCATCATCTCTTGGTTTTTCTGGACCATTTGACTTAGCAATTCAGTGTTCTTGTCCTCGGCTTTCTGCTGTGGCTTAGCATCTGGATCCTGCAGAAAATTATTTGGATCCTTCCATGAAAACTTTTTATCTTTTCTCCATGAATAGTCATTGTTTCTATAGCCCTGTTGTTGCATGAACTTTACTTGGGCTTCCTCATCCTTAGATGTCTCCTCCTTAGTTAACACCTTCTTGGCTAGAAGATCTAACTTATCATTCAGCTCCCTCACTATTCTGGATTCGCCGGCAGCCTTGACATGTTCTACTGCATCTCTGTCGCCCCATGACTGTTTCCTAGCCATGTTCTTTAATATCTCCCAGCATCTTGTATCAGTGTTGTTCAAGAAAAATCCTGAACCGGCCGAGTCCAAATTGCTTCTATCATGCTCGGAGAGAGCAAAGTAGAAGATCTTCACTTGGGTTTCCTTGTCCAATCCATGATGTGGACATCTCCTCAACATGACTTGAAATCGCTCCCAAGTCTCAGAATAGGTTTCACCCGCTTGTTGGGTGAAATTGTGGATCTTCCGGATCATATCATTGGTCTTCTCAGGAGGAAAGAACCTCTCGAAGAAAACCTCCACCATGTGATCCCATGATTCTACAAACTCGTCGTCGAGGTTGTGGAGCCACTCTCTTGCTACTCCCGCCAAGGAACTGGGGAATAACTTGAGGTAAAGCACATCCTGTGGAAATCGATCAATCTTCACCATATCGCAATTTTCAACAAACTGGCTAATGTGTGCCACTGGATCTTCATTTTTCAGTCCGTGAAATGCGTTTGATTTAACTAGGTTAATCAATGCTGGATCGATCTTGTAAGTTGGAATGTCCAGCCCCTTTTTCTTTATAGGCCCTTTTGATGCTGAGGAAGAAGACGCCTTGATCTTCTCCCATATTGTCTGTGCTTCAGCCATTTCTTCTTCTTGTTCTTGCTCAGATTCAGAATTTATATCACTTAGGTGTTCCTCTTCGTAGTTGTCCTCGTCCTCTGGTCCCGCAGATGGAACCTCAGGTGTGCGATTCACGTAGTCTCGACTACGTGTGTGCACCATGCAAAGCACCTGAAATATGGAAATAGGGGTTCAGTACAATGCTTTGAACGAGTCAACACAATTATAGAGAAATAAAGGAATTTTTGAAATTGTTTTAAAATTAATAAAAAAAATAAAAAAAATTGTGGCCTAGAATGGCCGCTCTTAGCACTCAAAGTGCCAATAATTCGCCGTATCCCCGGCAACGGCGCCAAAAACTTGACGTGTATTTTACTACGCGCTTAAACGCAAGTATACGCGTCGAGTAATATAGGCCTTGTGAGGCCCGAGTCGAACTCAGGGATACGTGAATTATTGGAGACTTCTACTAACTAATCGCAATCAGCTAGACCGATTTACAAAGTAGGGTTTTGTTGTTCAAATTGAAAGAAAATAAAAATCAAACAAAGAAAACAATCGGTTAAAGGTTAATTTAATCAATTAAAAGGGATATCTTTAGGATGGCGGTTTCACCGCGGGTCAACATTGTATTAGATTTCATATAATTCCTCACACTTCTCTCTCTATCCGGGTAGTGGCCTGAAATGAGAATTACCCACTGTCGTGGTGTAATCCACTACTTAGATTTAGGTTGATTCCATCGTCATAGTAATCATTCCCCTAAACTAAGCGCATTAAGATCGGTCCCTCAGTTCCCACCATTAATTTTACAACTCCTTTGTCAAGGGTTTTATTAATTAATGTAGAATTCGTCTCTTTTCAACCGTTAATCCTTCTGTCGAAGTGATTAAGGGCATTAATTTATTATTATGGTGATCAAGCATAACAATAGCAATAGATAAAACGAATTTATACCACGGATATGAGAGAAAAATATGAATTATCAATCTAAAATCATCATACAATGTATCCCCGGGCTACTCCCGGTCCTAAAGATTGAGGGTTTTAGCCTCTCATGTTCATCTTACACGAATACATGGTAGAAATTGGGGAATTCATAAGAAAAACGTGAAATAGATGGGAAAAACCCCTGAACGGAGAAGAACCGGTGGATCCTTGGCATAGAACACAAACTTTCCCCGCCTGTCGGTGGTGGAAATTGTCTTCGGCAGCGTCCGAATCAACCGGGATGAGCTTCTCGGCCTCCGTTCTCCTTTCTCTCCTCCTCGGCACTCGTGCAATCCAAAAATGAGATCATGATCCCGTCTGGGTGGCCGTCATTAGGTATAAGTCCCTAATTAGGTCGTCAAATAACAACAGCCGTCCGATCGAAATCAAAACAAATCCAACGCATATCTGCCGGCGTCGATACCATCGACGCGGGTCGATGGTATCGACCCAGCGGATTAGCGGCAACTTTCCTTTCTTTTATTCTGGGCGCCTGTGGTGATCTCAATACCATCGACTTGGGTGTCGATGGTATCGACTCCTTTAGCGTCGGTTGTTGTCGTTTAGCGACGCTGTAGCTCTCCTTGTGTCGATGGCATCGACTTGCGTCGATGGTATCGACTTTATCCTCGCCAGCAGCCTGGAAACATCTCGATGCCATCGACTTGGGTGTCGATGGTATCGACCCTGTATTGCTCTTCTCGGCTGACAACCTGTGGCTTGGTCGATGGTATCGACATCCGTCGATGGTATCGACGGATGTAGATACTTGTTTTTCCTGAAATTGCACAACAAGACCAAATAAATCCACACGATTTATGATAAGATGATCAATAATGCTTAAAATAATGAAATAAAGGGGATTTGATATAAAATGATGGCAAAGACCAAATAAAGTGAATTATGCAATAATATCCATGAAAAGGAGTAATTAAGGCACAAAACGCATATAAAATAGGTCTATAAATGCGACTCAAAATCATCGCATCACCCGACAGTAGGATACGCAGCTCCATGCCCGACACGATAACGAACCCGATACGCTCCGCCCGTCAGGCGTGTCGCCCGAGAGGGTGTGCCACCCGACTTGAGCGTATCGGCCAGGTCCTTGAGCGATACAGTCGCCCGTCGCGGTATGCCGCTTGAGAGAGCGTGCCGCCCGACACGGCTGTATCGGGGTAGGCCCCTTTGTCTGATATCGATAGGGATGGTTACTATAGCTTGTCGTCCTTCTACATCAAGGAGGCGACACATATCTTTAATTCTGTTATTTAATTCTTTACTCATGCATTGTAATTAAGACCTTTAATGCTATAGAAATAGAAATGCTTACTTACTTGCTGCTCTATGCTTGGTGCAATATGTTAGATGATTGCTATGTTTGGTATCTGAACTCTAGCTTGCATGTTTTGGATCGCGTTTCGCTTAGCTATCGAATCGTGTTTTCCCGTCGCAACAACTTCGAGAGTTGTGTTGTGGCTCTAGTGTTTGGTCCGATTCTGGAGTACGAGAGTGCCCGGAATGGAGTTGCTTTAGTAACCTTTCCACTCTAATTTGAGTCCGGTGACCCCTAGAGTGGAACCGATGCCTTGTTAGAGGTGCCCGCTTCGAGAGGAGGGGTACAGGGTTGGTCCTACCGCCGCTTGCTTTACCGCAGTTTTATCCTTCGTACCTCGACTTAGCCCCGAGTGTATCCTTCTATTTCTGTTGCATGAAAACCACTAAAAATTGTTAAATGTCTAAAACCTTAAATCTTTCTAGTAACTCCACTTGGAGATAGTTTTCTTGTTTTGTTCGTGACATCTTTATGCTTCCGTCCTAGGGAATTTATCATCTCTTTATACCTGCCGGAGTGTAGCGTGTCGATTCTGGGTTCTCAACACTACCCCCCTTGTCCCTGTGTTCAACCCCGTATATCTACTTCGACCCCGTAAACAAAGTTGCGGGGGCCTAGAAGGATTCAGGTTTATAAATGTAAAAGCTCGACTACCTCAAATCCGCCTCCAATTTTAGGACGCACGATTTAGGCCGGTCAGAATGTCCAGTTGAGGAGGAAAGGGGACAACGGGAAAACCACCCTCTACATAATAGGGTGTGTGATGTGCCTATGTGTAAGTGAACGAAATTATCTTCATCTACAAAATTGTTGCAATGATGACTATGGGGGGCAGTTACATATGCATTGAATTTTCTCTCTATTTACATGTAGGTTTGGGCATATGAGATGACGAAGATGGCAAAGCCAATGTTCCTCGACGCAAAGCCAAGGATAAAGAAGTGGGCTGTGCCGGTCAAGAATTTGATGGATTTAGGGGTTGTGGACCCTAAGGATGTAAGAATATTTCTTATTTGTTATGAAAGCTAATATACAACATAATCCTACAAGTTTGCATTGTTAAATATTATTTTTGATTTTTATATGGACAAGTTTGTGAAAGTATGAAGATAGACCAGGGGGATTACTGGCAAGCTTCAAGAACAATGAAAGACATGCCCTGCTACCTTGCGGAGAAAAGGGCGAAAAGTAAGCAAACACCAGACAAGGTGCCAGCAAAGCCGGTCATCCGAAAAGGAGTGCCTGCTGAGGACTCCAACCTAGAGAGAAGAATTCACATACTCGAGGAGGAGCTAAAGATGTAGAAGGAGATCTACACGAAAATAGCTGTTGAGGCATTCACTAAAATGCAGAGAGAGAAGAAACAACTAGAAAACAGAATAGCCGAGCTGGAAGAGGAGAACCAAAATCTGAGGAGAAAATTCGGAGATGAAGGTGACAAAGCACAGTCACCTGCCAGTGGATTCAAACGATCTGCTGAGAGGTTCACATCGGGGAATGTTCAAGAACCCAAAGACAGTTCAGACGTGCTACCCGAGAAGGATGCCGATACTACGAGCAAAGTAGAGAAGGAAGGTGTGGATAAGGATGACACGCCGAGGAAGCGAGACAGGCTGAGCCTCAGAAGAAAATATGTGGAAGAGAATGACTCAGAAGATGAGAATGATGGGAGGAAAAATGGTGATGAGGAGGAGAAGAAAGAAAAATCAGCTGAAGGTTTGGGCCACAGAAAGTCTGCACGAGATGCAGAAGAAAACAACAAAGAAGAAACATGTGAACAATAGGAGAATATAATCAAAGAAGAAGGGCAGAAGGAGGAGCCCAGAAAAAAGTTGTCAAAGATAGAACAACAAATCATAGGCAGCATCGAGAAGAACATGAAGAAGAGGAGGGAGGAAAAGGTAAGGTTGCATCTCCTTTAAATTATATCAATACTTGAGTAACTGTGTAAATATAGTAGAGTAATTGTGCGATATTATAGAGTAACTGTAGTAATATAAAGAGTAACTCTATGATAGTCTAGAGTAACTCTGTGAATTAGAAGAGTAATTGTAGGAACATAAAGAGTAACTGTACGATGGTCTATAGTAACCGTACGACATATCAACTTAGTGTAACTAGTGGAAAATGAAGATTGATTCTAACATGAAGTGCTCTTTTTTTGTTGACAGCACAAGCTGTCAAACTTCATTGGTTTTGAGCTTTTCAAAACAAAACAAACCAGGGAAATTGTCCACCACTTCATGGACAATATATAAGAAATGTAAGAAAATTTGTTATTTTGTCAAGTGTACACATATAAAACATCGCTTATTCAATATCCAAAACTAATATGTATAACATCTATAAAAATGATTGGTAGGTCAAAACAAGAATGGAGATTCAGTGATGACACTTGGTACATGGGGAAGGACCTCACCACCCTACTGTACAAAGATCAAATGATGAAATCACCAGTAAGAAACAAATAAATAGTAGTGTAACTCTTTGAAAGCTTGTGGTTTTTTTTCTAAACAAAGAAAGCTTGTGTTTTTTTTAGGTTATGGACTGCTTTGTATAGATGCTCAATGCTACCACAAGCAAAAGGAGGAAGAAGGGTCTATCATGGAACTGCTTGAGCACATATGCTCCGGTAAGGAGAACAAAATTGGTATACAAAATTACATCAAAAATACAAAAATATATACACAAAACTAAAACTTATAGATGTGAATTTGCATTTGCAGCAGAAGCTGGCATTTGATGTTGAAAACATAACCATGGAGCAGATTGACATGCTATCTCCACTATTCAATGTCCCGATGAAAGATTGGGACACAATGGATTTGGTGTTCACCATATTGAACAACGACAACCACTGGCACTTGTACGAGGCAAGTTTCAGGGATGGAGCACACTTGTCTTATAACTCAATGAGTGGAAATTGCAAGTCAAAAAAGGAATTCCTTAGATGGGTAAGCGATCTATAAAATGTAAATCTATTTGTAGTGGATTGACTGGGTTAATGTTTGTTGATTGATGATTAATAAGAGTTGTGTATTTTTAATGCAGGTGGGTATTGTGCACGAATTCTTTAGGGGGGCAGAAAAAGGAGACCAACTATCACAGTGGGGACGGGAGTACCCACTGTGTCCACAATAGGAAGAAGACTCACTTGACTGTGGGATCTTCATCATGAAGTACCTAGAATGCCTGGTAAATGGAAAACACATGGACTTCACCTGCAAGGACATGCTGGCCATAAGGGCTGATATTTTTCAGAGAATGATGGCGAGGGGGGAGTTGCAACCTGTACGAGCGCATAAAAAAGATAACAATGAAGACATCAAAAAAGGCCCATATGAGGAGAACAAGGGAGGAAGAGATGAATGTCACAAGCAGCAAGAAGAAGAGAAGACAGAAGCACCAGATGAATAGAAGAGCATGGAGGAAGAGGATGTTTCAAGCCTAGATAAATGGCTGAATTTTAGCTAAAATAGTGAATTATTAATTGAAATGTAAAACTTGAATAGTTTTCTTCTGGAATTTTGATGTGCAACCTCTATGAGATACATTTACTTGTGTGCTACGAAAAGCCTGAAAATTACATTTTTGATCTAAATCATATTGCAAATACGAGTATTTTTGGGTTTAATATATAACGTTTTGTGCTTTGAATGCTGTGTTCTTGAATGCAAAACTGTTGTGGTTTTATATGGAGATATATACTTTGAGTTAGACTAGAAAATAAGAAAACAACACAAGAGAAAGAGTGATGATAATATCATAACTCTTAGAATAATTATAAGAACACTAAGAGTAACTGTGATAGTATAGAAAAGTAACCATATGATTTAAATGAGTAACCCGCATACTTTGTAAGAGTAACTCTAAAAAAAGATAGGTAATCCATGAGGTAACTGTGACAACACTAAGGAGTAACTGAGAGAACACTAAGAGTAACTCTGATAGCACTGAGAGTAACTCTGATATCACTGAGAGTAACTGAGAGAACACTGAGAGTATCTGTGACGATATAAAAAGTAACTCCAACGTCCTGAAAGAAACTCTTGTGGATGAAGGTTTGTTAAAAACACGAAACCAGTGTATGTGAACCACACAGTAGCAAAAACTGACATTTTGTGAGTAACCTTCAGTTACTCACAAGGTTTTTTAGTTACTCACAGGGTTTTTTCAGTTACTCGCAGGGTTTTTTCAGTTACTCGTAGGGTTTTTTTAGTTACTCACAGTGTTTGTTCAGTAACCTTAAAAAATACAACAGGAAAATCTTGTAAAGTAACTGTACCAGTATGAGAGCAAGTGTTCGATTCCAGAAAAAGGTAATTGTATCAGCACTAAGAGTAACAGTAGGAGCACAACGAGTAACTGTGACAACAGTAAGAGTAACTGTGACAATATAAAAAGTAACTCTAGCGTTCAAAAAGTAACTTTTGTACTTTGCAAAGTAACTCTTGTGGAAATACTCCCCAGTCCCTCAACCACCAACCCATCCCTCCCCACGAGGCCTGCTATCCTCTTTTAGTGAATCACGATCCATTTAATACATTAGAAGAACATATATGTACAATGCACTGATTCTATTAAAGAAGGAACTAGAAAAGAGAAGAAAAGAGAAGGCTGTACAATGTAAAAGCACAGAGCACTACTGTATCATATAAACTGTATCATCTAAACTGTAAAAGCATAGAGCACAGAGCACTATAGTATCATCAGAACAACAGAATGTCTGCAAACTATACTGCCCATCTTTGCAACACCAAAAGCACATATCACTGTTGCCATCTTCTTTTAAGTTCCAGTGCTCTCATCTCGCCCTTTCACTCACTTTCAAACAACCTACCTTCTTCATAGCCTACCTTCTTCACAACCTACCTTCTTCATAGCCTACCTTCTTCTACCATTACTAGTTTTCCCACAACCCTCAACATAACCTACCATGGAGCCGTTCATCCAGCCCATGAACTACACCCTTGACGACAAAACAATGGAATCTATTCAACTTCCTATAGAATGGAAATATCTCCATTTTCACATTAAACCAAGCAACACCACCTTCCATATCGGAAACCATACATTTCAGACCACCCTTATTAAGAATGAAAATGGATCACTTTCAACTGGTAGGGGATGGAAAAGGATGATCACACAACTCAAGATTCACAAAGATTGGATCATCTTCCTCAAGCCAACCAATCACCAGACTATCACATCATGGATCACATATTATTTCTTAGAAACACCAACTGACCTTCTTCCGCTCTTTAGAATGTCTGGTGAAGTAGTATTCTCTGGAACGGATGACTCTACAGATCAGTTGTTTGTTAGGGACAAATACCAAGCACCACCGGGATCAACTGTAAATCCTTTACAGGTTGACTCATCTACAACAACTGACACCTCAACATCTGTAGAAGACACTGCTTCTTCTTCTTCTTCTGTCCAGCCTTCCTATCATAAATAGGTATGCACCGCCACCCTTTTCTCCTTGCCTTTTGGTCAATAATCTTCCCCATCACCACCTATACCGCCCCCCAACCATCCTGGTCTCAAAACCGTGGTTGACTCATGGGTAAATCCTTTACAGGTTGACTCATCTACAACAGGTATGAACTGCTCATATACAAATTTGTGTGGCCAGAAGTTTTAATGATTCTGAAGTTGCTATTTTGGTTTGCTGTCTCTGCTTTGCAATGGAGTAAATAGTGTGTATGATAGACCTCATCATGGATGTATTTGACCCCCTGAGCTCTTTGGTTTTTATGTTCAGTTGGTGGACCGTCCTTATATCTGATTTGGCTGTAGTTTTCTGTATTGTTTGTTCCAAAGAGTATGTATAATATATAACGTTTTATGCTTTGAATGATGTGTTCCAGAGACTATGTATAATATATATCGTTTGTTCCAGAGACTATGTATAATTATAAGAACACTAAGAGTAACTGTGATAGTATAGAAAAGTAACCATATGATTCAAATGAGTAACCCGCATACTTTGTAAGAGTACCTCTAAAAAAAGAGAGGTAATCCATGAGGTAACTGTGACAACACTAAGGAGTAACTGAGAGAACACTAAGAGTAACTCTAATAGCACTGAGAGTAACTCTGATAGCACTCAGAGTAACTGAGAGAACAATGAGAGTATCTGTGACAACACTAAGGAGTAACTTAGAGAACACTAAGAGTAACTCTGATAGCAATGAGAGTAACTCTGATAGCACTGAGAGTAACTGAGAGAACACTGAGAGTATCTGTGATGATATAAAAAGTAACTCTAGTGTCCAAAAAGTAACTCTTGTGGCTGAAGGTTTGTCAAAAACACGAAACTAGTGTATGTGAACCACATAGTAGCAAAAACTGACATTTCATGAGTACACTAAACAAAACATGAAAAAAATTGTACTAATCCAAAAATGTATGTATTTCAAAAGAAAAGAGTATCCATTGCACACGAAGATAAAACAAAAAATATTCTACAAAAGAGTAACATCTGATCAGAACAGATTCTTTGTAGCATATTCAAAGTATACATACAGCTGGTGGAGCTCCACGTAACACATAGATACATTAAAAAACAAAAAAGTAAAAATACATGGAGGGTTACAAAATCACTTTCACAAAAACTACAGATAAAAAGAACAACCCATTATAGATTTGAATATCCCTCACTCACACACTAATCAACTACAAACTCCACTAAAAAACAACATCAACAGACCACACGATCAACAATAGAGATAATCATTGAACAGCAAACAACAACAACACAGAGTCCAAAAACAAAATCTCTACGGAATGGACTACTTCTTCATAGGACATTTCCTGCTGTCATGGTTGACCCCAAACTCTAAGCAATTCTTACACTGCCTCTCTCTTTTAGACTGGACAATCTCAACTCCAGATTTAAACCTCACATTGGTCGATCTAGGTCTCCCCTTAGTTTTTCAACTACTAGGTATATGGACCTTGACAGCAGAAGAGGAAGCTGTATTAGAAGCGGTTACACCAGCGCCTACACCAGGATTAGCGAGATCCAAGTCTAAGAGCTCCTTTCACAAAGCTAAAAATTTTTCATGGCAAAGATCTACAACGTTGTTCCTAAACGCTATTTTGACAATCGAATTGTAGGTAGAAACAAGGTGAAGTGTCCTCGCAGTGGATGGATGCTTAACTGACGCTTTGCCAAAAATCAAAGGGTGTTCTCTGTACCCTTTGGTCCACCTCTTCAGTATGTAAGGCTCGGGAAGAGTGCAATAGTCACGCCTCTTCAAATAAGAGAGGATGTGCCTACAAGGGATGCCTTTGAATTCCAACATGAAGCAACTACAGGAAACAATGTCACTAGATGACTCTTTCTTCAATATACGGGGAGTTCCAAGTCCATCGACGCGACACACCTCAAAGACACCTTCTGAAGCTTCATTTACATTGTAGACCATGCTTTGGTGAACCTCCACTACTACAGAAATAGCATTCAATGTCACTTTTCTGGGCGTCGGTTATTAAGGAAAACCGACGCCTTATATGTTAGGCATCGGTTGTTTAAGCAAACCGACGTCTATATTCAAAGACCAGCCAGACACGGGTACCGCTTTGTATTCAGCGTCGGTTGTTTATAACAAACTGACGCTGAAAGTCGGCCGCGAAATCCAAATTTTGATCAAAAAAAATAGTGTCATTTTCAGCGTCGGTCATGTAGGTATAAACCGACGCCTATGTGCGATGAAAATTTGCGCAAAAAGTGTCACTTTCAGCGTCGGTTATCCTTTTATAACCGACGCTGAAGGTGGTTCCCGCCAAACAATTTCATGAAAATATCGTCCAATTGGACGTCGGTTGTTGCAAACAACCGACGCTAAAGATGTTTAGGCGTCGTTTGTTTAAAACAACCGACGCTATTTGGGAACTTATACTCCGCGATCGCCCGACTCTTCCCCTTTCTTCTGTTTCATTGCGAGCAATTACCCTATTTCTCTGCTGCCGGCGATTTCTCTCCGGCGATTTCTTCTCCAGTGCCATTTCTCCGGCTATTTCTTCTCCGGCGCCCCCTTCTCCGGCGCCCCCTTCTCCACCACCACTCCTCCTTCTCCGCGCCCCCTTCTCCGCCGCCCCTACTGCCCGCCCCTGCTACCTGCCCCTGCTGCTCCAAGCGCCTGAGGCCGCCGCCACGCCTGACTCTTCGGCGCCGCCTGGTGCTTTTCCACCGTCGTCGCGCTGCCGCAACCACCGCCAGAGCCACCGGAGCTGCTAGTTGCTCCTCCACCGCCGTCGCTGCTAGCTACTTCTCCAGCCGGAGCCACCGGAGCCTCTGCCTTCTTCCCTCTGACAAGGTTGGTCTTCCCGCTGCTAGCTGCTCTGCTTTTTTATGCATCGATCAAATTGTTGTGATAAAAATGCATGTAATGTATTTGATTAGAGTTAATCTAATCTGGATGTTCATAATAATGATATGTTAAATATGATGATTAGGGATAAATATAATGTCTAGTACACAAATATTAGATGATATTCAAGAAAACCCTAGTTTGATGAGCATGTTGTTAATCATGTTAATTATGATTCTTCTATATATTCTGATGTCATTATATAATTATGTGATCCCAACATATTAAATTGAATTAGAATGATTTCATGAATTATAGGGTTTTAAAGTTGATAAACATGTACATGCAGAAATAGGGTTATTAAACCAATGGTTATAACATAGTATGATCTTAATCTGATCTGGATGTTCATAATAATGTAGTATGTTAAATATGATGATTAGGGATACATATAATGTCTAGTAAAGATTCCTAGACCTTTTGTTTGAAACTATTGATTTCTTGATTTATTATTTAATAATGCTCTATTGATTAGGATTAACCATGTTGCCTGTACTTTATAGACATTTATTATATATAAGAATGACAACACATGTATTTGTTGGCCTAGAAACCCGTCCAAGATTGGCTCATTAGGAGTAAATCTTGGATAGTCCCCGGTTTGGGACTGTTCTTGAACACCTAATCTCACTTAGGATGTAAGTGTATAATGTGTATTGGGTTTTCGAGAAAATTTCAGTAGCATTTCCCTGTTTGTTCTCTAAGTACATATGTACTTAGAGAACAACGGGGAAATGCTGCCGAAATTTTCTTGAAAACCCAATACACATTATACACTTACTAGTGAGATTAGGTGTTCAAGGATGGGATAGGTGGTACACATTTATTATATATAAGAATGACATCAAATGTGTTTGTTGGCCTAGAAACCTGTCCAAGATTTACTCATTAGGAGTAAATCTTAGATAGTCCCCGGTTTGGGACTGTTCTTGAACACCTAATCTCACTTAGGATGTAAGTGTATAATGTGTATTGGGTTTTCGAGAAAATTTCGGCAGCATTTCCCCGTTTGTTCTCTAAGTACATATGTACTTAGAGAACAGCGGGGAAATGCTGCCGAAATTTTCTTGAAAACCCAATACACATTATACACTTACTAGTGAGATTAGGTGTTCAAGGATGGGATAGGTGGTACACATTTATTATATATAAGAATGACATCACATGTGTTTGTTGGCCTAGAATGTGAACAATCATTGTTTTTTATATTACTTGTACATTGAAGGATTGCTAATTGATAAAAGATCACAATTTTAGAGACATGTATGTTTATACAAATGCTAAATGTTTTCCTTTTTAATGAAATTTTCAGATGGCTCACCATGATGAGAATGATGTCCATGATGAGCATGAAGTCCATGATGAGCATGCTGTCCATGACGAGCATGACGAGGATACCAACGTAAGTTCTAAAAACATATCCCGTATTTCTATAAAATTCATTATCTTCTAGTTATGTCATATATCCTGTATTTCTATATTGGCTTAATTCGGTGTGTTTATTTTTGTCAAATTTTAGGTTGATGATGCACAGCTACCCACTGAAGCAATTGAGCAACTTGATGCGCAGCAACAAAAACTTAACAAGAAAAGGGGTATCACTCTGTTGAAAAAGTTACTTGCGCTGAGTGGCAGTGGATCCAAATTGGTTGTGGAGTTTGATAATGGAGGGAATGCAATTGGAGTGAACCGCAATAATTTTATAAACTATCTTGGGGTAGTCACTCGAAGCCATTGTGGTGTTAAATATGATAATTGGCATAAAGTTCCTCAGGCGAAGAAAGACTTGATATGGAAAGATTTATGCGTGAGTTATTATTATTTGCAATTCTATTTTGTAGATTACAAATTCTATTATTTGCAATTATATTTTTGGTACTAGTTAATAAAATTTCTATTTTACAGAATCTGTTTGCATTGGATGAGATGTTGCATCGTAAAAGTGTGATGCAACGCGCTGGAAAGATGCTTAGGAATTACAGGACAAATCTGAACAGAGAATACATAAGACAGGGTGATAAGAAGAAGAAGTCAGCCCTTGAACAATGGAACTTCTTGGACAAAGAAGATTGGGACAATTTTGTTGCTTCAAGAAAATATGAAGAATTCAAGGTATTAGGCGTCACTCCCATTTTAATTAATATACATTGTATTCACCTATTCAAGATTAACATTTAGTGCTACTAACCTAATTATAAATGTGCATACTAACTAGGCCCTCAGTGACGCACAAAAAGCAAGGCGTGCACTGAATGTACATGACCATACTATGGGTCCAAAAGGCTATGCAAGCGTTCGCCAAAGACTACAGGCGGAGTCTGCGGCTACTCAGGAGTCTGCGACTACTCAGGAGTCTGCGGCCACACCCTTCCCTCGCCATGATATCTGGATAGCTGGCAGGAAAAACAAGAAGGGTGAAATAAAGAAGCCCGAAACTGCTGAGGCGGCTGCAAAAATGGTAAAATACAACTCTTAGAGCAATCATTTGAATATTGATTATTTGTGGTGTTAACTTACCAATTTTTGTTTATGGTGATTAGCGGGAGCTGCACGAGCAGAGAAAACAAGGCACGTTCATCCCTCAGGGCACAAGGGATGAATTGACAGTTGCTCTGGGTAACCCAGAGCATCCTGGACGTGTTAGAGGTGCCGGCGCTGGTGTGGGCATCAAAGCATTCTTTGGGCCATCCCAGCGCAAACCCAGAGTGGGACTTTCTCAAGAAGAGGTAACATATATATATTCTATTTTTATAATGTTACTGCAAAAGGAAATTCATTAATAAAAAGCTAATATTTGTTTTATCCATGTATAGGAGAATAAGAGAGTCGAGGATATAGTTGCTAAGAAGCTCAACGATGTGGTTGCTGAGAAGGTCAAGGAAGAATTGCTGCGGTGGCAGACATCTCAGGCTTCCAATCAGCCTATGCCGACCCACTCTTCTCCTGGTGCACAGACTGCAAGTAATCCTAGAGACCCATCGCCTAACACGTCTGCTGTAAGTATTGTTTATGACATTGTAGCTAGTCTTTTCAAGATGATATGTTTTCAAGATGATATGTATATATGTATAACATTCTTTACGTAAATTTGTAGGCATTGAAGCCATGCCGCTTAAGAATGGAAAACTATGTTGTTGCAGAGGCGCAAGCTTACCAGTCCCTTCCTGGGGCAACGTTTCATGGGACTCCAATGCCGCAGGGCTACATTCGTGTGAGCCCGATACATGTATTACCCGATTGGAGGGAAGTTGCGTTGCCATATGCCCACCCAGATATTGATACACTTGGTGAGGCAGAAAGCGGGGTCATATTGTGGCCCAAAGCAGATGTCCTCTACACGACTGAAATTGTAAGATAAATTTACATTGATTTAGATTGTTAATGTGTATATATGATGTCAACTGATCTGAAATTATATATACAGGTTAAAAAGAAGACACCAGGAGCACCTAGGCCTCCACCTCCAATTCCCGCATTACCAACTTGGGTTCCAACTGACCTACAATACCCGTTAGGTCCTGCTTGTAGGGGAATGGCATGTTGGCTACGGGCACATAATATACTTTGCCCTATAATTGTTTCTTTAGATGCAGATTATGCAGGTCAATCATACGACAGCTCTTTATTTATACAAGATATTATTGAGCTGTTTATGTATGATTGGTTGAATACATCAATGATAGAGACATGGATAAGGTGAGATCTTGTTTATACATCCATATACCTTGTGTAAGATCCGGTGATCTAGTTTCTTATATATTAATGCATACGTCTATATGTTTTGCAGCTACTTAATCGAAGATCATTGCAAACAATTTGCATATGATCATGTGGGATTTTTGATTCCATCATTGATTAGTATGGTAGCTAAAGACCCTGATAGTGTTCAACAATACTGTATAGATGCTTTTACAATTTTTGGTCATCAAATGAAGACGATAATAATAGCTCCATTCAATGTCAAGTAAGTTTGCTTTATTTATAATTTGGACTTAAGAAAATTCCATTATTATTTTGCATTTTGAGTTATTAATTGTTAACTTTTTACCTCTAGTGGTAGACATTGGGAGTTACTAGTTATTGTCCCCGGGACGTTCACTGTTTATTATCTAGATCTCGCAGGAAGTACATTAAACACTAAATTGGACACGTAACCAGAATGGCATTATTCTGGTGAGAAATATTTCATTTTTTATATCCGTTAACATCTTTTATTACATTACTATTTACTTATGCAACTTAGTGTGTTATATTAACATGTAGGGGTTTAGATGCATTCAAAAATGCTGGAGGAAAGGTCCCAAGGAAAAAGAACCAGCCATTGTCTTGGGAGAACGTAAAAGTAAGTTCCCGACTCCCCGACTCCAATGTATATATTATTGATGTGAATTGTGCTTAGTTGTATTAATTTGTATGTTTCAATTTATAGTGCGCTACACAAGACAATGGCTGGGCATGCACATACTATGTGATGCGATTTATGCAGATGATTATCAAACATGCCGCATTGGACATCGATACCATACATGAGGTATTATATATAGTCTCATTAGTTAGTATGAAATATATCAATCTTATTTTTATATTATTACTTATATATATACATCATTCTCTTTGCAGGTGTTTAAAACTGACCACACTATAGGCAAATGCTTAAAAAATGTACATGCTCCATATACGAGGGAATCATTAAATGAAGTAAGAGAAGAATGGGCAATAGCTGTACAAACAGTGGCAACTGTAAGATATAATTGGGATGTTGATAGTGATGATGAATGATACTTTGTAAATGAATGTTTCTGAATGTTAAAACATGTATTTGAATGATTCTATATGTGTGAACGTGACAATTGAATTGATGTCTGAATGTATCTACTTGTGTGAATCTTTTTATGTTAAT
>OY856412.1:334967956-334970456 GCA_963693085.1 Alisma plantago-aquatica | reverse complement strand
TGTCAGTCGATTCATAATTATGTTTATAATGCATATGATGTCAGTTATGGTCATGTTGATGTATGAAATCATGTAATTTTTCTACATATGGCTATTTAGGGCTTTCAACCCTAAATAAAATGTAGTAAATACATGCATACTCAATAAATGATGAAATTCACAGAACACTCTTATATCAGTAACTGGAAGCTAATCTAGAACTTTGATATCAGTCTTATGCACAAAATTAATGTTATATGAAGATAATCCATAAAACATGTGATGAAACCCTAATTTAGGTTAATGATATTGTAACCCTAATTTGAATAATGTATATAAACTAGGGTTAATATGTGTACAAAAAGGATTTGGAACCTAATGTTCAGATAATGAACCATAATCTGGAAAATGACATCAGTAAGATAATTCTATGAAAAGCATGCAAGTAATAATGCACACATCCTAATGAACACAATTAGGGTTAAGACGAGATGTAAGATGATGAGAACTTGATGATAGTATATGATCTTGTCTTGATCAGGTTTAACAAAGATATAGTTGACATCAGGAATATGTGATTAGTATATCTCTTTGGAAGGTACGCCATTACCTCTCACTTGGCTTATTATACAATATGCTTGTGTTATATGGTAGTAAAGACTTGGCATATGGTATTGATTGAAATGATTGTTCTTGTATGATATATTGCATGATTTTCCATACGTACTGCTATGAACACATCAAACATAATATATCTGTTCCATTATATGAAAGCACTAATTCTCTTTGGTAGCATAGTGCTGGAAAGTGATCATTCTCTTTGGTAGCAGATGACATTGTACAATGATCTTACTCTTTGGTAGTAGATCATAAGGCCTTACATCTCATACTCTTTGGTATATGAGATGATGCATTATTCCCTTAGGTGGAAAATGCATGGATGATATAATGGAAAATATGCTTAAAATATGTGTTCTCTTTTGTTAATGAACATCTTTGTGCAAGTATACACTTTTTCTTATATTTCTTTATAACTGCCAAGTATTAGTTTTACCTTATTGCCAAGATATGATGAGAAGTATATAAAAGACACGTAGGCGTACTCAGTACAATATTCTTGAATATTGTGTTGATGTGTACCACATGTAATCTTTGGTTTAGGTTGTGGACGTATGCTCTTGAAGATCCATGATAGTTGAGAGTTGTGTGGCAAGCTGATAGTGGACCTGTTGTCTTAAGATCCTATAATTTAGTGGTAGTACGTGTATATGTATAGTTTGCTATTTAATATTTAATATCAAATGTTGTAACAATTCATGTTGTAATTATATGTTGAATGGTGAACATGTGTGTATGGTTTTGTTATTGTTCATGTACATATGCTACTGTGTTTCCTTTTGACTCCCTTGATTTTCTTCTTCTTAGCCTAGTGTGGGATGTTTAAATTGGGATTCTCGCTGAGGTGAGGTTTCAATTTGGATGTCACACATCAGATTAAGTTTTAGAAAATCTAGGGACGTCACAGGTGGTATCAGAGCATGAACAATAGCAAAGCCTGACATTTTCTCATTATGCAACTCAACACAAAATAACCTTGAACTTAATAATCTTTAGGGTTAGATTAGTCATCTTTTAGAGACTAGATCTGATTTAGCCTCTAGGTTAGCACCTAGATGTTCGAGAACTAGGCCTAGACTGGTGCTTGTTGTATAGCAAGTCCTTAGATGTCGTACTTTCCTTGTAGCACAACGGTATGGGACGTTGCACTATTTGGAAATGACGTGTGTCAAGGGAAGATAAACCCTAGACATATGGCGCTCATTGTCTAGAGTAGCTATGCTAGTCTACACTATGATCTCACCCTGTTCATTAGTTTTTATGACACTAGACTCTCTACTATGTGTGGGACACTCATTTTCTAGATATGGTTTTTGATTCCAATAAGATCGAACCTTGGTAGTTTTCTCTGACGCTTGTTTTATCAGAGAAAAACTATATGATATTTTATTATATATATGTATTACAAAAATGTGTTCCCACACTAGTACGAGTAGGAGGTGGTCATGTAACCTAAGTGAAAGTGAATGACATCAGTCTAGAAAAGAGAGTAGTTCTAGATTAGATGTCTAGAGCCTTTTTGAGATATATAGGATAGATGGAATAGATAGAATAAGTTTGATGATACGATCTAAGTCTTATATAGATGATATAAGATAGCTTGTGATGATCTATGTTTATCTGTGAGAATGTAAGTTCAGTTTTGAGGATTTGAGATAAGTTTTTATGATGCAAGTAACTAGGGTTTTATGAGATAAGACAGATTAAGCAAAGATAAGGATGAGAGTCAGCATGAGCCTCAAGCTCTTTTATAAAGGAGGACCTCTAGTGTTAGGACCAATTTTAGGGTTAACTCCAGAGAGAGTGAGACCCCATAGGGAGAAGGTCAGAGAGCCTAAACTCTAAGATATGGGAATTCTGAGGATATGTGTTATGATATGTCCTAAACTAGACTACTCCTAAG